>JBBCBC010000010.1:2254896-2792822 GCA_037126765.1 Stenogyne calaminthoides
TATATATATATTCGTAATATCCTATAATTTTGATAAGTTTGATTCTTTCTTCTGTATATATTTATATGTTTTTCTTTAGGAATTCTTGTTTAGGCTGCCAATGTCTTAACTTTTAACGATTGATATGTATTTATGTGTGGAGACGACGGTCAAACTAAAGTCCACTTAATTACTTATAATATCATCATCTGACATAAATTAATTTTCTAATTTAGGGAGAAGAATCCACCGACGTAATATTACCAAACAGAAAAGGCTAGATCTTGTATGTCACTTGGATGCATCGTGCATTCATAGTGCATTTTAAAAGTGTACAACTTGTTATGCTAAAAAGTGCAACTTATTTATATAGAAAAGTGCAACTGTTATTATGGAAACATAATTGCATGCTTCTATTTGGAATAGTTGCACATTTTTTATTTTGTATAATTGTACGCTTTTAAAATATACTATAAATGCACAATGCACTCGAGTGCACATGAGAACCAGTCAACTGGAAATTGTACAATTCACAGCTCTAGTAATTTATAAAAAAGTACCTAGGTCTATATTTCATGGAGCCAAAATATTTAATGTGGCAGGCTTGGAAGGACAACCCGTGGTCCAACAAATCAACCCAATGAGAATAGAATTTATACCAATTAGCCCACTAGACTCCTTATTTACTAAAATATAATAAAACTAGGATGCATGGGTACTTGAAATTTTTAAATAATGCAGTGTCGGATACTTCATGGGTACTTGGGTAAGCGGATACGGGTGGGATACGCACCCGATACGTCACGTTGCGTGTCCCAATTAAAAATATTAATAATAATTTTGGGTACCGTGTCGGACACGGCTGATCAGCGTGTCAGACACGGATAGGGTACACGTGGGGTCAAATTTGTAAAATTTATTTTGTTTTTTGCCTTGAAATAAATTTATTTTATATTAAATTTTACCAAATTAGCCCACAAACAGTAAAAAAATATTGACTCTCTCTATTGCTCACACGGTCACACCACTGTCAAACTGTTAGTCGTTCATATATTTTATTACGATGTTCATCTCATTTTGATTTTATATCTATTTAGGTGTTAAAAAATTGCATAAGTTACAAAGACACATGTTTTCAAAAAAAATTGTGAAAATATTTATATATACAATAAAAATATAAAATAATTTGAAAAATTATAATCGTACTCAGACTGTATCTTAACCAATTATTTTTAAAAATATTTGTCCCAGTACCCGCACCGTATCGTACCCGTATTGTCTTACCTGTATCCTTGCAACCTAGTAATAAAGTAATAATGATATGACAATTGAGGCTTTGAACTTTGTTATATTCATTCTTGAGGGAACAAAATTGTACAAGAATTGATACATGATGATAAAATTGTACATAGGAAAGAGTTGAGGAAATAATTTAACATTGATTTAACTAATTATTTGTAGTTTTAATCAATTTGTCAAAACAACAAAAAACTTAAGACACCACACATTCTACATCAAGTAGATCTAACATATTATTCAATATTTTTACTTTTTTTAAAAAATACATATGTGACAGATGAATAAAATTTTATGTGCTTTTAACATCCTCATAGTGTGACAATATGTAATGTTTTATAGTGTTCACATATACATTAAATAAGAGGCGTGGAAAATTTGATCGATTTGAAAATAAATAGATGAAGTTGTCGTCTGAAAAAACAGCGAATGACATTGAAACTGAATGCCCGGCAGCCAGCGTACTTTGTTGGCGAACATTATGGGCCCAAGTATGTCCCATGGGCTTATTTGGCCCATTTAATGATAACGAGTATGTTAAATATTGGGCTACAGAAAATATATTAAATGTATGGGCGTTCTCTGGAAACTCATTCGCATCAACCATAGACTATTAATTGGGCTTGGACCATTTACCTCACAACTTAGTTTTATTATTGAGGGCTTTGGCCCATTTTATTTTATTTACCTTCTCTCTATTGTTCTAAATTTTTTTTAATACTTCTTAGAAGATAAAAAATACCCCCCCAAAAACACCCCCCGTCACTGAAAAGTTTACCCCAACTTTTGAAGATGTTGTTTAAAAAAATATAATGAGTGGTGTGTTGAGATG
Source organism: Stenogyne calaminthoides (assembly GCA_037126765.1). Lineage (NCBI taxonomy): Eukaryota > Viridiplantae > Streptophyta > Magnoliopsida > Lamiales > Lamiaceae > Stenogyne > Stenogyne calaminthoides. The sequence continues at coordinate 2,257,004 of JBBCBC010000010.1, forward strand.
TAGTGTGAAAAACTTTTATATATAGAGTAAATAAGTTAATTGAATTGAGTGTTTTTTGGGCACAAAACTAATGACATTTAGTATAATTGTGTAAATATGTGAATATTGTGAGAGTGGAGTTTAGTAAGGAGTGTATTTTTTTATAATGTGAAAATTTTTGTGGACGTCCCAAAAAAGAAAGTGAACAAAATTATCAAGGCTTGAGGGACTACTTTTTATTATTACTCGTGTAATTATTATACCAGCCTTTCATATATTTTTATGCTACACTCGGGTATTTGCAAGTAATTATGCTTTCAGAGATGTGATTTTCATAATAAATTTTAAACAAACCAGTGTTTGAAGACTAAATATTGGTAAAGTTAACGATGAACAAGTTTCATACAAAAAATTATGAAATTAGTATTAGCTGTGATAACTGAATGATGTAATTTTTTACTATAAAAAACATTACTCATAACAATAAAAAATGTGATTTATATTACAACAGAGAATATTAATAGTAATAATTGAAGAATGTGACTTATATTATAAAAATGTATTAATCGAGTCATGCCTATAAAAATAAATTAATTTTACAGTGATAACAAATTATATTACGATGAAAAAATTTCACAGCATAGCAAGTCCTAATTAAACATAGATTTGAGGGATGTTTCATGTTTGCAAAACACACCTCATAAGAGTTGATGATGAAGAACAATAATGTTTTCGGCATTTTATAGGAGATTTTTTATTTATTTTTTAATTTATAGAAGCGTCCAAAGATTTATCCAAATAAAAAGGGAATAAAAGGCGGAAAAAAATCATAACAAATACAGAAAATTTTATAAAATTGATAATTCTGAGTCTTCAGTTTCGTTGCGCCTCTAGTGTTTAGCCCTTCACTTCACTACAAGGTAATGTTGCATTCCTAAACCCTTCATGAATTAATCGTCCTTCCATTCACATTGAAGAAACATCTTTCGCGCCTTCATTTCCAAGTTGTGCACTTTAATTATCATCTATGGTTGGATTTTCGCACTGAACCCTTAAGAATGCCATTTCCTTTTGGCACGAAGATTGAGTTCTTTAAGAATGCGTATTGTTTTGCTCTCATAATTCTTGATGTTAGATGGAAATTTGCTTAACTGCATGATGAATTTCGTTTTTGACTATGGAATCATTCAGCCAGACTCTTCTGTCGTTTCAATTTTGTTTTTCAGCTGATTATATGTTTCTATAATTTCAAGAGACCCTTTAGTAGAAAATTCAGAATAGTCTAATTATTGTGTGGTTTTGGCTGCTTAGAATAATCTTTTTCCTTTTTACTTATATTCATATTTTCATATATATATATTTTTTTTGTTGGTACTTGAATTCAGAGAGGTTTATTGATACAAGAAAAGGATGGAGATTGATAAAGCAATCAAAGAAGGTGATGATAAAAGGTTGAAGACAAAGTACAACAGTGCTGTCTATGTCATCCAGAGGGCTCTTGCTCTGTACTCGTATGCCCCTTTTCCTTTTATTCTAAAGATTGTTGTCTTACAAATTATGTTGAATATCTGATCGTTCCCAGAGGATTATGTATGTTTAGAAGTATTTGGATGCTTATATTAGTGATAGTGTTTTTTTGTGTTGATTATTCTTTTGGTTCGACTTTTGAACTCTGATATGATTTGCCACAATAAGGTTTATACTTGTGGCATTGATCTTCATATGAAACAAAGTTAGTTCGTGCTATCGTAAAAGCTTACCTATCAAAAGTTCCCAAATGTTACTTCCTAGAAGAAATTTTTTCCACTAGGTTGGTGACGTAATTTTGGCTGATTATATTTTACTGCAGCTATGAGTCGGACCAACTTTAATGAGTGGATACATTTATGCATCTTTTGTTATTAGTAAACTACTGAAAAGACCGCTCAAGTTAACAAGATAAGGATACTGTGTTACATTTCAAGTGAAACTTGGCTCGCTTTCACTTCTTTTTCAAGGTTTCACGTTATTAATAGTAGATACCTTTATTTTGTCGAGAATATAACATTTGTCCAAGGAACACCTTGTCTTTGCTTCTTAAAAGGAAATATGTTAAGCAGCTAAACTGAAATAAGTAATTATTATTACCTAAAAAGTGCACTGTTAAGAAGCAATACTGATTGAAGAGAGAGATCCTGAATGAGGTTGATCTTTTTATGGTAGTTTAACATCTCCTTTTTAACTGGTTTTAAACTGGAGCACTAAATGGTTTCATTAACAGTGTTGAAGAGGTTGCATTAAGCTTCAATGGAGGAAAAGACTCAACTGTAAGTCACACACTTTCCTCCCTAACAAACTCTGAAGATATTTTTTTGTTTGAAATGCTTAATGTATATTAGCTGAGATCCTCTGTCCCAAATTTCTTTGTACAAAACATACTTAAAATCATAGATTTCTATTTTTGTAGGTTTTATTGCACCTTCTTAGGGCTGGCTATTATTTGCATATGACTGGGAAGAATCAGTCCGAGGGAGATCCTGGAGATGCTGATATCACATTCCCAATGAGGACAATTTATTTCGAGAGCCCAACCGTTTTCCCTGAAATCAACTCATTCACTTATGAAACAGCTTCTACGTATGTGATTAATCTCTCTCTCTCTCTCTCTCTCTCTCTCTCTCTCTCTCTTCAAGTCTGTGTTTATATATAGCTAACTATATATATGTGTGTATGTTATGTATGTATGTTTGTATCTTGTCCTACCTTCTCCCTTGTCTTTTCGTCAAGTTTTATGACCTATAACTAAGTAGTCTACACTTTGGATGTATTTCTTTCGGTTTTATTATAGTTTCAATAGATGCATTTGTACCATTTGGCATCCAATGATGTTGTCCTTAATTGGTGGTCGACACTTTCTATCCATAAACATTGGCAGTTACAAATTGCAAATGGACATCATTCGCCTAGATTTCAAGTCTGGCTTGGAGGCTCTTTTAAAAACTACGCCCATTAGAGCTATTTTTCTTGGTGTTCGCATTGGTGATCCGACTGCGGTATGTGTATAACTTCTTTGGTAATCGGATTTAAACTTGAGTCTTTATAGTTTGGAATCAGATAATTGAATATTAAACTTCTATTATCACAATATCAATGTAAATTTTCAGGTAGGGCAAGAGCAGTTTTCCCCTAGCTCACCTGGATGGCCGCCTTTCATGAGAGTGAATCCCATCTTGGATTGGTCATACAGGCTAGTCTCTCTATTTAAGTTGTGGATGCCTTCTATAGTTGTTTTATTTATCTATAAAATTTATGCCTCTATTCTGAAAGATATTATGCATGATTCAGTAATTTGGTTTAAAAAGCACCATAATAATCTCCATGTCTATTTCAGTTTTAAAATGCATCGATCTTACGTTTTGCTGATTCTATGGCAGAGATGTTTGGGCGTTTCTCTTGACTTGCAAGGTTCCATACTGCAGTCTTTATGATCTAGGGTAAATTTCGCTTGGAAGCCTCAAATTTCCTCTAAATGAAATTTTTATGGTTTTATTATCTGTGTGGAACCTGTCCTGTCTGTGTCTTAATTGCAATGCTTGCATCTTTCTAGTTTTTATTGCTCTCTCCATGTATTGAGCAACACTTGGGTTTTCAAGTTACATGGTGCAACTGGTGCACAACTAATACTGTTCAACGAAAACAACTAATACTGTTAAGTGAAAATAACTAATACAGACAAACTAATACCTTTTAGTAAAAGAACTAATACAATTTAAAAATGCACTTGAGTTACTTGGTGCAACTGGTGCATAGAAGTATTTGCCCATGTAATTTGGTCTCATTCTGCTCTTTCGTTCTGAATAGAGTGTATTATCTGTCTGGCATTTTGATATGCATTATATTGTTTTTTATTTTTGCTGCAGTTATACCTCGATTGGTAGCATTCATGACACAGTTCCTAATGCATTGTTGTGCCGAAATAAAACCAGCAGTAATGAAGATAAATTTAAACCTGCGTATCTGCTTTCTGATGGAAGACTGGAAAGAGCAGGAAGAGCTAAAAAGCTCGTCTCTGAGCCATCAGCTGCTATTGCTAATGGCTTGAAAAGTGATGAATTGTTCTTGAAAAAGATGCCTACAGCCTCGATCATTGCTGTGGGTGATCAAATCCTGTAAGTTCATTGTACCAAAATTTTCCTAACACTTCTTTGTTTTTCACATTTTATGTCCATTATATCAAAAAATTTATTTTAATGTATTTTTGTCATCAAAGATTACATTTGTTTATATTGAGGAGCTAAGCTATTCCAGAGAACAACATGCTTGATATCTTACCCATTTTGTTCTGTAGTGTAACGTCCCATTGATGAGCACCTCTAATACTCAATTGCCTAACTCAGCTATAACATGACTTAGAAACCAGTTCTATATTGCTAACATTTCCTCTACCTTCTGAGACTGCTCTTTAATACATTTTGCTACATTTTTCTGTATATTGATTAGCTGATACCTATTTAACATGTGGCTGCACATAACTTTAAGTATTTTGATTTAGTGGCACTCTTGTTGTGTAAAAAATTAGGTATAAAGATAAAGAAGACTTTATCTTGCACCCCTTTTGGAAAATTGTTTGTGTCATTTGGTAAATAATATTTTTCAATTGGTTTCATAGCTCAGGTTTGGCACGGTTGAGGATCAGATGAGATTCACATTGTGTAGAAAGCTCCACTCAATAGGCTGGATTGTTTCACATGCAGCTGTTACCAGAAATGATGTAAGTTTTTATAGGAATTTATTAATTATCATTCCCTTTTGTTGAAGTTCCTGTTATATAATTAACTTCAATTGAGGTCATATTTCCAGATTGATTCTGTTGCAGATGAAGTTGAGAGACAAAAGTCAATTACTGATATGGTAAACTTTTTTTAAATGTTAATATTTATGAATGTTGTGTGTGCATATAGCATGGGATATTAGATAGATAAATAGATTGCGTATGGAAAGTTTTTTGGTCAATTTAATTTGCGATGTCACTTTGACAGTTTCACTGCTCTGACACTTGATACTGTTACTGCAGGTTTTCATATATGGAGGGGTGGGTCCATTGCCATCAGATGTTACTGTAGCTGGTGTTGCCAAAGCCTTTGGTGTACGCTTGGTAAATCTTGACTATTAGTTACAAAAGTGTTAATTTTTTTTTTTAAACTGTTGCATTGACATATGATGCTTCGTGGTTCTAAATTTCTTATACTTCTGAAATTTGTTAAATATGTTACTCTTGTTAGGAAAGGAATACAGTATGGTAATTCTTTTCTGCCATTGTAAAATGATATGTGTAAGCTCTTACTTTAACTTCCATTTTTATTTACGTCGTACTATCCTTTCTTGAAAGGCCCCAGATGAAGAATTTGAAGAATATTTAAGGCATTTCAAAGGAGAAATGTTCACTGGAGATAGGAACGAGGTAACATAATGTAACATTCTCTTTATGATGAGTTAATAATTTTTATTAAACAACCAAATAAGCACTACAGTTTAGTGGGAACACATTATTGGAATAACATGTTTACTCATCACCTATAGTATGTAATAAACGGTATACCTTGGTGAATATGAAATGATTTACATGATAGAATATTTAATAATGAACACAGAATTATCTGGTTCAATTGCAATGTTTGTGGCGAGATCAATATATGATTCGCTTCTTAGCTGGTGAGGTTCTCTCACTGTGCAGCTGAACTGGTATAAAGTTTCTGTTTCCGTAAGATGATAATACAAGGAAGAACAACTTTCTCTGAACATATTACATCTCAATTCATTTTATTTTTTTAAAAATTTTGGGTGAGACTGGAGGGAACTGATGCGGAATGATTACTCTTATGCAGGGATGAAAATATCGCGAAATATCGCGGATATATCGCATTTTTTAACTATGCGATATGGATTTCGCATGTAAATTTTTTCTTACCGTGAACAGTGCAAATATCGCGGATATATCGCATAATATCGCAAAAAATCGCAAAAAATCGGGAAATATCGCGATATTATTACAGATTTCGATATATATTTTTTTAATTTAATTGCACCATGGGTATGGACACTGATTATAGTGATATGTCTCAAGATTTATATGCTTTTGACACATATGCGAGTTCACAGTTTGATTGGAATACTCAAAGTATTTTTCATCGCCCAACTCCTCAAATGTCATATGAAAGTCAAAATGCGTATCAACAAAATATCTGGGTCATGACACAATATCCAATTCATGGTGAAGTAATTGGAAGAGATAGGAAAACCTATAAATGACATGTGCATAATATATCCATGAGTACTTTAATGTGATGAGTTGGTATTAGTATTGTTTGGATAGAGATGTCATTACATCTTCTATTTTTGAATCTTATAGGTCATTATTTTGGTACTAATTATATTTTATCATGTAATTTTAGTCATTTTGTATTGTATTATATATTGTATTGTCAGCTGTTTTTTTTATGGACAGTACTGTTTATATAAGTTTATTGCTAATATTTTTTATTTAAATATGTCATTTTATTGTGATTTTAAATGAAATGTATGCATAATTGTGTGTAATAATAACCTGTAATCTCATGTCAAATTTCCAAAATTTTAACATAATTTCGTCATTTTTTTAAATTTTTTGCGATATCGATATATACATCGATATATCCGTAAAATTAAGGTTGCGATATTACTTGCGATAGCGATATTTTCATCCTTGCTCTTATGAATTCCTTTAAAGCCATTAATGTTTCAGTTGACCATTTATTTTGTCTGTTGCCAGATGGCTCAGTTGCCTGAAGGTATCACTGAATTATTGCATCATGAGAAGTGGGGTGTTCCTTTGGTAAGTCAATCTTATCTACTGCACATGGTTTTCTAGCCTTGTACATTTGCTCCTGCTGAAAAAATATTTTAGCAAGAGATTTTGAAGCGCACTTTAGGAGTATATTTATTGTTGCTACATGTGAACAAAGCAAATAATTTTTTATTTCAAATACTTCATTATGTGGTGTTAGCTTTCTTTTTTCTGCAGTTTAAATATGTCTCTGGTGTTATATAAATCATGCTATTGAAGACTCATCACTAGTTTTCAACACCTTGAACTGCTAGTTTTTTTTTTTAATAGTCTGAAAAAAATGTAATTAAATGTATTTCATAGATCAAATGCCAAAATGTGATAATTCTTACTGCGACGAATGTTGCTGAGCTGGACCAGGAGTGGGATTGCTTGATTGAGTCATTGAGATCCAATGGGGATTTAATAATGACAGAGCCATTTGTGTCAAAGAGACTGGCAACATCTCTTTCTGATGTGAGACTCTCTGGATTTATTTTTTATATCTTATATTTCTGTTTCTCATGCTCTTTTCTTTTGGCCTCCATCTTATGCCAATTGTCTGAAAACTTTGCCAAAATGCATTCTCATGCAAGTTATAACGAAAAGACTCTAAAATCCTGTCATACAGGTGGAAGTGGCTGAACCTCTTTCAGAAATTTGTATTGAATTTCCTGATCTCTACATTGGTAAGAATAACTTGAAAAAATAACCGCTTGGTTCTGTATTCTCTACTATTACGTGCAACTGTGTTTATATCCCATATTTTTGTTACATGAAGGGGCCTATCGGGAATCAAGAAAAGGCCCTCTGGTCATTACATTTGAAGGAAAGGTAACAGATGTTTGGTTTTGAATATTGACTTGTTTTGACATAGAAATGCATAGATGTAATGTGTTTGGAGAATATCTCGAATTATTGCAGGATAAAGCAGGAAACGCTGCTGCTGCAGAAGCATTATGCAAGAAGTTTCACCCGGGTGCATTTTCTGAAACCGACTGATAAAGGAAGTGTGTTGGTTGGATGAGATGACAAGAAAAGTATGGTTCATGGACGAAAGGAAATGGGATTGAAATGAAAACACGAGGAAAAACTCTACCATTTTTATGGATTACAATGATTTGCTGTATTATCACAGGGAAACAAATTATAATGAATGAAATTTACTTGAAGAGAAGACAAGAAATGAACCAACGTTCGTTCTGAATGTACGCACTTAACTGTTTACTTTAGGGTGCCATTTGGTGATACCCTTATATACTTTTGATGCTCTCTTTTTTTTTTTGCGTTCCTCAACCAAACGGTCCTTTTAGATTTGTGATTCACTTCTAATATGCCATTTACTTTGTCAGTAAAAAAATGGTCCGTATGGATAAAATATGTTTGCAATTTACTGAACGGTGCAGTTATAGATACTCTGGTATTTATAAAGGGTTTAAATTTTTTGTAGTCCTGTAACTTTGCTTCGTTTTGAAATTGGTCCTAGTTGTTTTGACTTTTTGATTTTAGTCCTGTAAGTTATCAAAAATTTTGAAATTGGTCCTTTAACCTGTTGTAGCAGGTCATCAAACATGTAATATGTCATCTATGTAATTATTTTGTTTTTTCCTTTAATTTAGAAATGTTATCTAACTTTTTTTAATCCAAATAATTTGTGTCGGGATTTTTTTGTATTTTTTTAAGAAGGGAAAGTGATTTCCTGCGTTTATTGATTTAATTTTATTTATTTTTTGGTCAGTTTAGACCCAGTAAATCGACCCGATTCGCTTTGTCTTTTAAAATACAAATTGTTTTAAACCCGACCAAAATTATTAGGATTAAAAAAGTTCGTTATTGGCTCAAAATTAAAGAGAAAAAATAAAATAATTACATATGTGGTGTTTTTCATAACTTTGTAGAATCTGAAGACCAAAGTGAAAAGGTCAATTTCAAAATTTTAGAAAACTTATAGGACCAAATTAAAAAAGTCAAAACAATCGGGACCAATTTCAAAACGATACAAAGTTACAGGACTACAAAAAATTTAATCCCTTTATACAATAACATTCACTTTACAGTCGTATATGATAAAGAACATCTGCAAATGACAAAAACTTGTGTGAATCCGAATTTATGGTGAACTCAATTTTTTTAGTATCATTGTTATGTGTAAAAACTATTATTGTTATGCACAAAAACTCACTGTTTAAAAAATACTTTATAAATTAGCAAAAACCCTTGCTTCACGCTAAACTTTCTCCAATTCTTGCTGGCCATAGTTAAAGATCCCCATGATGCAAGATTGGAGGCTATCCAAGAGTGAGGGTTTGGTTTGTGAAGGAAAATAGTTTCCCCTTTTAACTTCACAATTGTTTATCTTCAAACTTGACAAAAGGAATATATATTCAAAACTATGCAACTGAAAGTCTGAAAATAATTCAAAATAAGAGAAGTTGGCCATTCATCATCGTGTGCCACTGGAATCAATGGCACGCATGTCATAACTAACATGTAGTACAAAATACACATTCTTCCTGACCAATCACAAATAACTAAAAAATCAAAATAAGAATGAAAAAAGATACCTCCTGACTGACTACAAGCTTTCCAATACCAACATTCGAAATTTAGAACAGAAGCATAGAATATAACCCCCCCCCAAAAAAAAGTGACAAAAATAGAATATGCCGATCAATGCATTCAACAAATACTACAGCAGCAGGGCAGGCTCCATCATATACCAGTTGATCAAATTCAAGCTTTAGGCTTGAGGACCTTAACAGTCTCCCATGTGAAATCAGGATCATCACGCCCAAAGTGACCGTATGCAGCAGTCTTCTGGTACCTGAAGTTCCCACCTCTCTTCAAATCGAGGTTGATAGCCATCATCCCCGGCCTGAAGTCGAATTTCTCCTTAATAAGGACCAGAATATCCTTATCCGGGATCTTGCCAGTCTTGTAGGTATCAACAAACACAGAAAGTGGCTCAGCTACACCAATAGCATACGATACTTGCACAATGCAACGACGAGCAAGCCCTGAGGCAACAATGCTCTTTGCCGCTTGCCTCACAATGTAGGCTCCACTCCTGTCCACCTTGGTGGGATCTTTTCCTGAGAAAGCACCACCACCGTGAGCACCCCACCCACCATAAGTGTCAATAATGATTTTCCTGCCAGTGAGACCTGCATCTCCATGTGGACCACCGATAACAAATCGACCTGACGGGTTAAGGTGAAAGATGGTCTTGTCATCAAGATACTGGGCTGGGATAACAGGCTTGATGACATGCTCTTTCAAGTCAGCAGCGATCTGGTCGTTTGTGACGGTCTCATCGTGCTGGGTGGAAATGAGGACGGTGTGAACCCTGATAGGAACCATGGCTCCAGCATCGTTTCTGTACTCAACAGTAACTTGGGTCTTACCATCGGGTCTTAGCCACGCGCAGGTCTTGTTCTTTCTGACTTCAGTCAGCTTGGCTCCAAGCTTGGTGGCAAGGACATGAGTGAGTGGCATGAGCTCTGGGGTTTCATCAGTGGCATAGCCAAACATGTGGCCTTGATCACCAGCTCCGATCTCTTCGGGCTTCTTGGACAGATGACCGTGAACTCCCTGTGCAATGTCGGGGCTCTGTTGTTCGATGTTGACAAGGACCTTGCAGTTGTCAGCATCTAGACCAACATCGGGGGAAATGAATCCGATTCCTCTGCATGTATCGCGAACAATCTTCTCGTAGTTGACGTTAGCCTTGGTGGTGATCTCACCAAAGACCATGACCATGTTGGTCTTTGTGCAAGTTTCACAAGCAACTTTGCTCTCTGGATCCTGCTCTAGGCAAGCATCAAGAATGGCGTCTGAGACTTGATCGCAAAGCTTGTCTGGATGTCCTTCATTGACAGACTCTGAGGTGAACAAGAAGGTTTCCATTTCGTACCTGGAAACCATTGTAAGGGTTGTGTTAGTTCATATGCTAATTTGAATGCTTTAGATCTCTGTTAATATAATTGAATAAAATAATAAGAAAATCAATCAATCAAACATGATGAATGATGCATTTAGAATATGTAATGTATGTTTGATTTCTGATATGTATAAATCAATATGTAAAATTACAATAACATGCCAAAGAGAAAAGTATAAAATAAAATAAATAACAATGTTGTTCAACTCAATTACTCCCTAATAAATGGAGTTTGAAGAGCTTATCCTAGCCAAAATTCAAAGTATAGCTTGGCTGGAGATGTTAATTATGACACATAATTGATATTTGCATCACGGATTTACAGTTTTATGATAAATTTATAGCACAGATTTCCGATCTAAGTATAATAATGCACAAACTTCTGAAGGCAAATTTATTTAATATAGATCTTAAAAGCTATAACCTAATGATGCCATCTATATGGTTGATGAAATTATTTCGTACCAACTCGATCAAAAAGTCCTTACAAAAAAATGCAGATCCTCATCAAATACACACACATACGCACAAATCTATTCGAGTAAAAGTACTTGACAAGATCTTAATCTCATGAAAACAGAGCACAACGATTATATATCCTTCGCCACATTTCAGATAAACTCTTTAATCTGGTTAAACAAACTAACAACCATTCTTCATAAAATAATCAAATCTGATAAAAATCCACTCTAAACGGTGAAATCTCAATCAACATTGCAGACAGAGGCATGCCAAAAGTATAAAAATCAGAACGAAATGCTAGATCTAAACAAGAAAAGAGTAGAATTACCAGATCTACTACATCAATACATAAACAGAGACATTTTGCGTACCTTTTTCTGTAGAGCAGGAGAGTCGGATCTGAAGATTAAAACGGAGGAAAAGAGAAAACAAAGCTGAAACGCGGGATGAATTTTTCGGCAATGAAGGCGTGGGTATATATAGAGACCAAAAAAAACGTAGATCCGAACGACTCCCTCGCTCTCTCTCTCTTAAAAATATCACCAACCCGGGCCCTCCTTCCAGAGCCCATATGGTGGGCCCGATAGACGAGATCGTGCCAACTGGCTATTAGGTGGGCGATCGACGGTGGAAAATTATGGCTCTTTTTGGGTTTTATTCTCGTGTTGGTAGGTCTTTAGCTTTGAAGAGTTGTACCCAGTGCATCGGGAAATGTACGTGGGTTGGTGAAAAGTAAATTACCGGAAAAATTTTATGCAAGTCCCGAAGTTCGAATGATTTGGTCCGTACGTTGCAACTTACGATATGTTTAAATACGATTAAATTTTTAACTGGATGTAGCATATTACATCATTATGATTTATGAATAACATTTTAATAGAGATAAATGTTAATATATTTTAATAATTTAAAAGAGATAAATGTTAATATGTTAATTAATTTGTGGACCTTTGTGTCTTCTTTGTACGCGGGATAGGTACTTGTAATTTATGTTGTTGAATGATGTTTGAAGTAGAAATGTACAAGACCCAATTTGCACCGACAAGGATGATGAATGTTAAATTGTGAAAGCATTCATACCTACATTAAATGGACTCAAATTTAGTTCGTCGCATACTACTACAATTCGGCATATAATGTACGAATCAAAATTAAGTCTCCATTGCAAATGAAATAGCACACATCAATTAGTTGCAATTTAGTCTAAAATTTTGAATAATTATAAATAAATCATTACTTTTAATTATTATTGCAAATTAAATTTACAGCGGGTAGCTTCCTTTTGGTAATATGACGTGGCTTGTCGATATTTATGGGGAGTGGGCTCATAAAGTTGCTTTCCGCCGAGATTTGAAAATAGAACACGGACGAACCAAAACTTTAATACCATAAATAAATTTTATTTTATTTTAAAATTTAAATTTGTATAAGAGTGTGAAATTAATTTATTTATATTCATTACGTAGAAAACAAAAAATTACCACTACAATTGTGTATTTGATTATACAAACTTTTGTGGGTAACCTTGGGTCACGAGTTGCATTATTGTATTTGTTACTCCAATGTAGTATTAGTACAATATAATTTTTTAACACACTATTTGAAAAAAAATACAAAAAGAAATCTTCTATCTCACCATTTTTACAAGCCTATCTTTAAAATTAGACTTAATTAGCAGAACAGCACCGTGATATAGATCGCTTGTAGTAGTTTTCTTGTTCGTGAAATTGGTCAAATTAGTAGGTGTTCTTGAGAGAGAGGGAGTTGGTAGAAATTGGGTAGTGTTGCATTTCCCCAAAAATGGGTTGGTAGAAAGATGTCTACATTTCATTATCCGGTGTTTGTAAATAGATGTTTGTAAAACATCCAAGTAAGTACTGAAAAGTATTTTTTTGGAAAATAGATGTACTTGTGTGTTGCATTTAATTAATTAAACCTTTTAATTCTTAAAAGTGATTATTCGACCTTTTTACTAATAAAAAATGTTTTTTAAGTCCAAATAAAATTATTATGGATATTATTTAAAATTTGTTATTGTGATTAAAAATGATTATCAAACCTAAGACTTTCTATCGTGTTTTTTAAAACCTTTTTAAAGTATTGTTTAGATTATGGATAATCCGTAAATTTAAAAAAATACTTTATGTCGCCTAAGGTAAGTCGGTTACAAAGGTATATTTAAAAAAAGATCTCAAAATGTTTCTCAAAGGTTTATGATTATTAAATAAAAATAGAATTCGGGTTTTACAGTTTTACTTTAGCGGTGTGAAATTATAAACTCGCGTGACTTGTAACAGCGTGAATCCAAGGGCTAGGTCTTGTATGCACCCGGGTGTACCGTGCATTCATAGTGCATTTTAGAAGCATGCAACTTGTTATGCTGAAAAGTGCTACTTATTTACACAGAAAAGTGTAACTGTTAATATGGGAACATTAGTTGCATGTTTCTGTTTGGAATAGTTGCACGTTTCTGTTTTGTATAGTTGCACGCTTCTAAAATGCACTATGAGTGCACGGTACACCCGGGTACAAATGAGACCCACTCGAATCCAAGTATAGTAGAAGAAGACAGATGCTTATTCCGTTGTATGCACTGTTTGCATGTGAAATATGCATGTAATTAACTATAATAAATACAATTTTTTTTAATATCAGATTCTCAATAATGGCTTAGTGGTGCTGCCCACTAAGTTTTTAAAGTCATTTTAACGTTCTTCCATTAGGCCACAGCGGTTCTGTATTATTATGAACCTGTTCACTTGAAGAAAAGATCTTTTAAAGATATCATTACTAATTTTTTTGTTATTATTATTTCAAGTTCAATACTTGTATTAAATTGTCTATTTTACATGAATACTTATTAATTAATGCAAAATGTGTCGACAATAACTGTGTGTGAACTGTGAACCCAGTTTGTCAAAACTGGTCCCCCTAAAGAAAAAGAAATGTTATAGTATGAATATAGATATAGTCATATACATATCAAATCATATGTATCACTTTATTTTACATTTAAACTTTGCAGTTCTATCATGTAAATTAGTGTAATACTTAAAAACATTTGTAGTATTAATAGTTTTATATCTGATGAAGAAATTGAGAATTTGACCTATCAAAGAGTCTGCCACCCACCCACTTAATTTCATTTTTTCTAAAGGAAGGTTGGTCAGTTGGATGGGGGTGGGTGGGGGCAGGGGTACCATCAAAGGAAGAATGGAAAATACTGAAAAAAGTCCAAGCCCAGCACTCAGTTCACATAAGTGAGTTATATTTAAACTGGTCCAAGAGGCCCATGTTCTTTTATATACTAGCCAGTGTTACAGAACTTGGCTTACATGCCTGGATTTACTTATAATTTTTTTCAAATAAAGAATGTGCACAATTTCAATGATACCAAAAAAACTATCATATTATGGAACGAGTTAGTAACTCAAGCCTAGCTGAAGTCCAAAGGCGGCATGAACCAGGAACAATGTCATGATCCCACTGCCTAAGATTCCATGAGCATTACGCAATCCTGGATTCCCCTGCACATTCATTTCCTCTATTTTCAATTCCAGATCGATGAACATGTTTATGTATACTAGAACTTATAACAACAGAAATACGAGGAGGAGATTCGAAGATATTGAGATCACTCACCTCAAATAGTGTTGGCAATATCGTCTGAATTGTTAAGAGAGCAAGCCCGATGAGGCCCGTTACAGCATGAGGACTGCAGCAGAAGAAGAAGAAAGGGAGTAAGAATAAGAGTTTATATGCAAACAATTGTCCGGTTTCTGAAGTTCATAGAGATTTCATTTTCTAGAAAGGATTATAGACGAGCCATACCTCTCAAAGATGGGCTTATCAGAAGTGAGAAGAGACGTAACACCACCCGTAGCTCCAAGAGCAAAGAAGAAAAACATTCCTCCAAGAAGCTTAGGATTCAAGTCTTTAGCCATGGCCTTCTCCTCCTATGAAAACATTAAGCAAATTCAGAAATAAACCTTTAACTATTTGGCTAATATCATAAGGCGTGAATTCTTACAATATCATCTGAGAAACGAATACGAAAGCACCACCCATAGCAAACAGCACAACAGCCTACACAAGTATGAAACAAAGTATTGTAATGAATCATTCAAGCAATTATGATATCTGCAGTTCATTTTTATGATGATATATTTCTGATGTGAATGCATTTGGGAAAGAAGTGTACCATGTTTCCAGGATGGCCCCAGTGTACAAGCCAATCAGGGAGGTTAAATGACTTCACTATCTCAACAAAAGGGCTGAATAGAGATGTCACAGTATCAGCTGAATTAAATGATCAAATCAGTACATAAAACGGTGATCGAAAGGATGATGAAGGTCACAGAACATGGAAAATCAAGATTTCTCGTATATTATGAGTGAATATGATGAATCTTTTATGCTAGAGAAGGCAGCATTGATGATCCAATGGTAAATGCAATGTTAACATCTTATCCTTTTCTTAAAATTGTACACTTTTTTGCTCAGAGTTCACTTCCAAATCCAAACAGAGTTCATTCAGATGATGATATCTTAGATTGAGCATCAATATCATACGCTTAGTGCTCACTAAAACAATTAGTTTGATTCCCAGAGATTATCTTAAACAAAAACCATTATCCACAATTTTCATAATTTACAATTTCTAAATGAAATCTGGCGATCAATTTGGGAGAAACTTTCTCCACAAAAACGAGGTTAATGTGATTCAAGTTCGACGGCAAAAGTAATACAATTATCTACAAACTTATATGTTGAAAATAACATAATCGAAAAGTAGGCCTTTCAATTCGCTTCTGAAATTTAGACCTAAATTCGATTACAGAACCAATAGCAATAGCAACCATCTCCTTTTCAAATTTCAGAACTCATCGAACTACTAAAAAATTAAGTGAACTTCAGGAAAATGTAGTTAGCGGCATTACCTCCAGGAAGGGCAGCCAAAAGTAGCAAACTCAGAGGAGAGAATGAATACAAGGTAATCTCAGAGGATTCTTCCAAGATTGCATCATTTTTCTCTTCAATCAAATCCACAGTTTCGCGAACCTCGCTTCCTTTCAAAGCAAATGTGGAAGGTGATAGAACCCTTGTTTTGGCAGATTGAAGCATGAGTGGTTTAGAGGGAATCTGGGAGAATACAGAGAGGGGAAGGGGGAATGTGAAGTGGAAGGAGATGAGTTTGGCGTGAAAGCAACAAGAGAAGCATTTGCAACTGCCATTTTCAAAACTATTCCGATCTGTAAAAGTTGCTGCTTCTTTTGAGCTTGTGATTCCCAACCAGATATGATGTGTTGTAGAGAATAAGAAATTTGGAGATGGATAGAGATAGAGATACAATATTCCAAGGAAGGATCGGGAAAGGCAAAGAAACAGACACGATTCCACATTTCTAACTGCATTTCTGCTCTCTACACTCTCCTGTCCCTTTTTTTTATTATTTTTATCTTTCTATGTTGATTGATTCTGGTTTTTTGTAATATACATAAATTCCACCAAAAAAGATTTTCATGACTTTATATGTACAAGTAACACCCCCATTAAATTAATATTTTGAGTAAAATTCATGCGAATCAATTCTATATATGAACTCTGTTATGTGTAAAAGCTATCAGACATAAAAAATTTCATTGTTTAAAAATATAAAATATTTTTTAAATAGTAATTATTTTCATGAAACTTTATTAATTTGTCAATAAATTAATAATTTATTAATTAAAAATGATCTTTTTATATTCAACAAAATAAATTTAATAACGTAGAAAAATACATAAATATTAAATACAAGGAACATAAATCTAGTTATTCAATGTCATATTTAAAACATAGGAAAACATATAAATATATATTTTTTAAAATACATTCTGAAAAAACTATTTAAAACCTATTAAACTTTGATATGGTCATTACTCATCAATCATCATATTTAGATAATTATCAAATTTTCAATTTATATTTTGACGATTTAGTATGGATCTAGATGGTGGATTTCTTTAAGGAGTTCAACATTAACAAATTATTTGGATCATACTACATATAAGTGTTTGATGCAAATAACGGGTTCCATAAGAAACTAAAAACCACCACATGGCTCCATTCATTACTCACAAGTCATATATTACACCGTTTCATATGAGTTTTTGCCTATTACAAATTCCCCTCTAAAGTAGAGCAAATATCACGTTGAAGTTATATTTGTTTGAGAATGTAAGACTAAAATAGACTCGAGCGTGATTCAATTAATGTAGGAGTTAAACGTATGCAGCAAATAAAATGATGATCTGATGTTTGTTTCGAATAAATCGCGCAAATAAACAATCGAACTCAATCATAGCCTTTGAAGAAGGATGAAAAATTGAAACAAAATTCAAGAGCTCAAAAATCATCCAACCGGAAGCACGAAACAAAATTTCCATTTTGATGCAATATATAGGAAAGACTATAAAAGCTCAAAAAACTAAATTGATAAACTTCAAGTAGTCAATAACATCCTGACATTATTAGTATAAACCTAACCAAATTCACCTAGTTTATCCAGCTGTCCAAATGGTCGAAACTTGACAAAGCAACGTCCTATCTCGTTTCCAAATGTCGTCATGTCTATAACAGCATTTCATCTGCTGATGGCATAAGAAGATATGATTATACATAGAGGGAGTTCATATATGCAACAAAGACAAGAAAAGAGCAGAAATTCAATTTGTTAAGACTACCAAATCAATGTAGAATATATCATCACCCGATATAGTAAATATACAAATATATCCCAACCTTGCCTGTTTCTGAATATTATATTCCAAAATTTCACTTTATGCAAAATTATAACTAACCTTTCATTAAAACAGCAGCCCCTATCCCTTGTTTCAAAATATAAAAATCTATCCTAATATTAAGTGTTTTTAGTGTTGGTATATATTTGCATGTTTTTACTAGTAAATAACAAAAATTGGATAACTACCTTTAGTACGTACCACTGAAGGAAAAAAGGAGCAGTTTAACTGCTGAGGCTAAATATAAAAACCAAGTTATAAAAAAAATACAGCTAGTCTTGCTAACCTTGTGATTCTGAAGAAGACAGGGATAAAGTTGAAGCAGAATAAGGTCATCACTCTACACGAAGAATGTTGTTATGTACACCATTTCGGGTAACTGACTCCGTTTGAGGATCAATTCTCCAATGACCATCAATAATAAACTTTATCTGCAACAAAAGAAGGTACCTGGTGAAAAGTTGTAGCTTGAATCCTGCAATTAGGTGACTTGACGACACAAAATTGATTTGTAAAGATGATGCTGAATCATTAAGAACTATTTTCTCATGCATACTTACAATTGCAAATATGAGAGCAGGAAAAATACATTTATTAGTCCTGTCACTTTCACAAATTGAAAATAGTCCTGTAACATTCAATTTTTCAACATTTTAGTCCGATTAGAACCGGTTGTAGAAGATGAAACATCCGGTTGACAAATCAGACTCCGTCGCATCAGAGTCAACAGGATGTTTCACCCCCTACAGTCGATTATCGGACTACGATGTCGAAAAACTGTGAAAGTTACAAGACTATTTTAAATTTGAGAAAGTCCTTGACTGAAAGTGTAATTGTAGTAACTTACAGGACTATAAAAACTATTTTATCGATGAGAGTATAGTGTTTAGGCTACTTGTTTTTTTTCTTTTTCAGGGGCAGGTTTATACATGTTGATCCATCCCCGTTATTTTTTAATCTACGATTTGAAATTTGATTGTAGCTTTCGCACCTCATAAACACCAGGATACAGCCACAACACAACCCGCCAAATTCGAGATATCCTGACAAATTTTGACAGAAATTAACACATTGGACTTCACGAAGAAAATGTGCAAACACCAAGATAAAATCTTGGAAATAACTAGTAGACATTGTTATATATCGAAAGGCTCCAATGGTAAAACCTCCAATTTACACAAAAGTAGAAATATAAGAAAAATATAAGATGTAAAGAGAAAAAGGACCAATAAAGAGTGAAAGCTAAAAACCTGGATCGAGAAGGGTCTGTGTTACTTAATGATAACTGTGGTTCCATTTGAATTTTATGATGCCAGCCATTGAAGCTACCAGCTAGCTCCACAGTCTCCCCATCCCCTGAATACTGGATCTCAACCTAACAAGGGAAGCTACTTCACTTCAGTTAGAAAATGCTCAATTTTCACGTTATTGTGATGGTTAAAATACACTTCAGATTATTTGCTCTTCCGTAGAAAAAGTATAATAATAATGGATAGTAATAATTAGTAAGAAATGAAAAGCCAGAGAGATAACTTAAGTACCTCTTTTAGTCCAGATAGGGTCTCTTCAGCAGCTAGTAATTCAGTCTCCTTCTCAGAAATAAGTTCCTGTGCTTTACTTATCTCTTTTTCTGCTTTAGTTTGCAAAAGAGATAAAGCATGCTGAAAGGTAAAAAAAACAGAAAGGAAGTTGTTCTTATTTTTTTTATACAAGAAAAGTATCTTGAAATGCACAAAGTGGATTCACAAGGATCAAATGCAGGGGTATAGTTTGTATAATTTATATATTACTTTATTTTATAAATTTTGAATTTTCATCAAGTACAATCTTATGCTATAACAATTATATTAAATACCTTTTCCTTTTCAATCTGCTGCTTCAATTGGGTTAGCTCCAATTCCTTTTGATGCTTAGCACAGACAAGAATAGTACACTTAGCTCAATTACTTCAAAAACATCTATGGGACGGGCCAGAAATAGCATGCAAATGAATATAATTACCAGCAAGAATTTTAGACGCTTAATTTCATCTTCCTCCGCTTCCTGTTTCTTCCATAAGAAGCACATGAGATGCATCAACAAAAAATTGCAAAATGACTAGATAAGCCTTGGAAATCTAATAAAATTAACTAATCAATTATAATTTAGACTGACCTCATCATGGCCAATACTTGTTTGTTGCTCAGTTGAGATATAAGTGTTCCTGCATGGCAACAGCAAGGCAATAATGCAGTGAGTTGAATAATATTGTAAGAGAAGTTTGTTGCTCAGTTGAGATATAAGTGTTCCTGCATGGCAACAGCAAGGCAATAATACTCAGTTAAATAAAATAATATTGTAAAAAAAGTGAGTTGAGATGAATAAAAATATAAAAAATATAAAAAAAACACAACGAAGGACACGAGAAAATTATAAACAATAAAAAATGCATGCAATTGTTAATAATCCGATGCTCCAGTACTCTACAATTTGGAAGACAGAAGGCTTCTGCAGTATATGTGTACATAAATGCTTGCAATCAAGTCTAATGCGGGAATATAACACTAAGGTTGTGTTTGGATTGAGGGGTTTGAAATGTAAACTTTGAAAATGAAATAAAATTAATGGATTCGTTATTGTGATTATAGATCCATCCTCAAACTATACAAGCCAAACACACCTAATATTGGTCAGAAAGGGATCTGGATTGACCTGGAGATGCTATTTTCTAACAATGAATCTTCATTCTGGGCTGATGAAGAGACAGTTCCATTCAACATACTAAGTGCAAATTCTGGTTTACGAGAAGTTTCTGATTCACTATTCCCTTCTTCATCAGATTGCTGTTCATATGTACTTCCAAATTCACTATCTGAAAACCAAGAAAATAATTCATCTAAGATATCATGAAATAACATATTAGTGACGGGCAAAAAAAAGGGTTGAACATAATAAATGGACTCATATGATAATCAAACATCATTACGATAAATTTAGAGAACATTTGATACTGAGACTTGGGAAAGCCTTCTTGCAATTACCCACATGTCAAGATAATACAAGGAAAAACAAGGTCAAAATTCATAGCAATGTAATCAGTTATACCATTTTTGCACTTAAGAATTTGGATGTTACTCTTGTTTCTTTGTTGAAGATTTGGAAAGAGGGAAACTACCTATCGTTTGTAGACATTTGATCTTCAGCCAAATAGAAGAACTTATCAAAAATATTAAGAACGCCTGGTTAGTGGTTACTAAGAAATTTAGCACAAAAAATATTCTTATTTGAATACAAAAGTATTGGAAGACTGTTATATAAATTCAAACAATGACAGAACAATTAATGTTCACCTATAGGGTCATCCAAAGAAACCTCATCCTCAGCTATGAGCCTATGATAAAAGAAAATAAAGATAAATCTATCTGAAACATGGACAAACAAGTAACAGGACAAGAAGAGGAGAACCAAGTAACTAAGGGGGTGTTTGGTTCATACTTCTTCAATGGGAATGGTAATATAAATTTATATAGGGTAATTTGTGGTGGCTAATGAGAACCCAATAATCACTTCTCTTCAATCATTCCAATATTCCTCAACCATCAATCATTTTGTGTCCCAACTTATTCCAAGATTAGAGCAATATACTAACAATGTAATCATCATTCTCATTGTAATTCACCATTCTATGATTCTCATTACCATTCCCATTAAAGAATTTGAACCAAGAGCCCCCTAACTCCTAAGATTAGGTAAACAAAGAAAATTCTATAGTCAAAAGTGAAAGACCATGCAATTTCTTTGTGCCACTAAAGCTTACCTTCAATCATTTCCAATTTCCCATGCTCAATAAAATCTGCCACCTTTTCCTGCAAGGATAAAGTATTCAACTCAGCAGCAACAGAGCTTTGATCATTCAGCTGGAGCTCTTCATCTGATTCAATGCATAAATTGTCGTCTTGGTCCTCTTGGAGACTCTGGTTTGACAGTACATCAATAGACAACACTTTCAACTTCTCATTCTGACCTTTTCAGATGACAAAAGGATACGACCATCAAGCAAAGATTTTGAAAAATGCATAATCTTGAAAAATATGAAATTTACACAAATCTTTACTCATCCAATTGTACCTCCAGTCTGGCCTGTGTCTATATTGGACCCGATGCAATTTCCCTCAGAAATTTCAAGAAGCTGTTTGATTAATTTATATCCTCTGCGCCTGACAATGTTTGCAAGATCTTGTCTGCAAATTTACCAAATTAATATCATACTAGAGAAACTAAATGTACAAGTTATGTCCCTTCACTAGAAATTCAGTATATTATATACCATTCAGTTCACGATGCATTTAAAACTACTAAGTATGCCAGATTCTTACAAATGCCATATAAGTTCACTAGAAACCCAAAAACTAAAACCGTTCCCAATAAGAGGGTACAGAGCTCTTGGTTGGAAGATGTTTGGGATCTATACATCTTTTCATGAACAAATATTTGATCTAATTCTTAATGGAGGTAGTTCTAGACTTCTACTTTGATTTACCTTAACATCTTTTATATCATCATCCCCAATTTTCTGAACAACTGTATGATTCCAGTTTTGTAATCAATGATAAATATTTCATGTTTTGGAACTCTCTATTTCAAGACAATAATACCATTAAAATTCTCAGAACTTTCAAAGAAATTATCCTTTCATTTATCTCCAGTCTACAAGGAAACAGCCCTTAATTTTCGATAAAGTAAAAATGGTTAACACCCTTGCATTATCCTTTCAAAGAAATTATTTTTTCATACACACACGAGAAATGCCATAGAACTCAAACCTTCCGTGGTTCGAAAGCTCCTTCGTTGTGGGCACATGATTTTCTGGAAATCCAGCAGTAGATAAAAATTCCCTAAGTTCATTGCAAAGATCTTCATCGCTCTTCAGCTTCCTACTAGCCCTGAAAATAAATTCAACCAAAAAACAATAATGTCAGGAAATACAATCCACTCCAGAAATCTTCACAGAAAAAATATCAAATAACACTAAAATTGACTACCAAATTTAATGCAAACACCCCGTACTCAACAAATAGGGGGAAAGAAAAACAGATAACCTAGGGGATTTCTTGAGTGACGAAGCGAAAATTGTAGAGTAACGGCAATTGTGGCGGTGGTCGATGTGGGAGTTTGGGAATAGAAATTGGGAGGAATGAGTCAGTTTACGAAAAGAGAGAGAGTGGAAAATGGGGAGGTGATAATGGCTAGCCATGAGAGAGAATATCCACCATTTATCTCTGAATTGATTTCTCTCTTTGCCACCAATTTTTGCTTCTGTGCTTCGGTTCTGTGAGTGATATTTTACAAGAATTTCAGATTACTGAAACTGAACCATTGAATTATTAAGAAATTAAATTTTTTGCATCCCAATAATTTTGGGCAGATTTAAAATAAATCCTGTACATACCAGATTTTGATATCCACCCCGTATGTTTTAACGTTTTTTTTTTAAATTAGCCCTCAAAACCGGTCAAATAGGTCAGTCAATCGATAATAGTACACGTGAAATTTAATTTTCAATTTTTATTTATTTTTTAACGACCACGTGTGTATTTCATATTTTCAATTATTAATTTATTTTTAATAAATAAGGGTAATGGGGTATCCGGTTTCGGGTCGGGTTTAACGGGTCGGGTCCACTCAATTTTTTCTTCATTTTTTTTATTCAATAGCATAACTGGGTCGGGTTGTATCCCCAAACCCACATACCTATCTCAATTTACAGCGGCGGAAATCTTATCCAATTGACACCGCGAAAATTCAGGAGCTGCGTGGAGCATCGATGGCGTGCCACGGCGGTGGCGTTGGTGCGACGGTGGGGTCGAATTTTTGGGTTGGTGTGGAAGCCGCAACGGAGCTGGGATGAAGGGGACGCCAGTTTAGCGGGTGGCGCCGAGTCGATGGCGCGGCGGTCGGTTTCGGCTGAGAACAGAGATAGGCGGCGGTGCGAGCAGCAGAGGCGTTGCCGCGGCATCGATTTTGGGGTTGCTCTGGTTCGGTTGACGCGGGGCAGCGACGCCGGCGCATCGTCGAGGCTGTTGGAGCATGGCGTGGTCGCGTTGGATTTTTGTTCTGAAGAAGCTGTAGATTTGGGAATTGTCAATTTTGGGTATGTTGATTTGAGATTTGAAACTGCTTGGCTGTTCTGAGTATAGGCGTGGGCTTTGGATTTTTGTTTGGGGGGTTTTTGAGTATGATTTCTTTACGAAAGGGTATCCATCTATGGTGGCAAATAGTATGGATGTGATCTGTAATTTTTTTTTTTGCCATCTGTTTGTTACTTTGTTTGATTGAGTGAAGATATTCAGCCTGCAATTTCCTCCTCTTTCCTTTGGGGATGGAGGAGTTGTACATGATTTCGGGTCGGTTATAACCCAAAACACAACCTGACCCAGTTATGCTATTGAATTTAAAAAATAAAATTGAGTGGACCCGACCCGTTAAACCCAACCCGAAACCGGATACCCTATTACCCTTATTTATTAAAAATAAATTAATAATTGAAAATATGAAATACACGTGGCGGCCAAAAAATAAATGAAATTTAAAAATTAAATTTCACGTGTACTATTACCGGTTGACTGATCTGTTTGACCGGTTTTGAGGGTTAATTTCAAAAAAAGTGGAAACATACTGGGTAGATATCAAAATTTGATATGTACAGAATTTATTTCAAATCGGCCCAAAGTTATTGGACTGCAAAAAATTTAATCTCAATTATTAAACGCCCTTCGCACCAAAACGCATTTTAAGTATCAGCGATTATGATGTAGTATTTCTCAATTCAAATAGGAACATTTCCCCAATTTTAACTGGAAAAATATACTGAATCTATTAGGGCCCAATTTTTATTAGTCTTGATCCACTATTGTCTTAGCACATAATTTATTTTTAATAATACTTTATATTTATTAATGCACACCTTTAAATTTTAATCAACTTGTTTGTTTATGGATTTGATGGGATTTCAAATCCTGTAAATGAATTTAAAATTTTATACCAAAATCCTGTTAAACAAATAAGAATTGTGATTTGAAATCTCAAAACCTGGAAACTAAAAACAAACATAGCCTAAGTGGACTTAATAGGTTCACAATATCATTCAATTACCTGATTTTTTTTATTTATTTAAATGTGAGGCCTTACATCATACCAATGGGCCCATTGAGGCTCAATTAAATTATCGTTAATGTGAAAATTTTAGAAGTCCTAGCCCATTAGCCCAATGATGATCAATGAACTTGTTATAAGTGCTGAGTAATTTGTACTCACTGATTATGATCTTCCTAGAAATGCTAAAAATTACTGATGTATCAAATTGATTGACAATAGATAAACTTTAGATATATATAATCTCATTTATCAATCATGATATATCCACTGAACAAGGAGAAGGAGAAATAAAATTAAGAATAAAGCTCATGGGATGATTAATCATCCTAAACATGTGGGGAATTTTTATTTTTTTTAAAGGAGTGGTATATAATTTAGTAATATCTTAATTATGTGTTAAAAAATCTAAAAATAATTTCTACCTACATTGAAATTTGGTGGTGTATATATGAAATAGTAACATTCCTATCTTAATATGGTATTGGCAATACACATAAATTTGTTTGCTAAAATATGTAATTTAAATAAGGATATGAATTTAATGGAACAACGATAGCCAAATATGATTTTATTTGAGTTGTATAAAGATAAAAAATAATGAATCCATATTGATGCAATATGTAATTGTTCAACTTTGATTGAAAGATCAATCTCTCTAAGTACTTGCTAACTTTGGTATTAAGTAGGTGAGCAGGGTGCACCAAACACATTATAGGGTATACTTTTGTGAACAAATTTTGGAACTGACCCTAACCTAAATTGTTTGCAGAATTAATTTTGGTTCGAGTGTGTTACACGAACAACAGTGTCTTTTTCAATATTTTGAGTTTATTTGACATAGCAGCGACATATATATTCTCATCATGTTACAGACCTAAAACGGATATTATTCCGCTCAAAATACGTGATTAAGAAATAAGATGATGCACCGGACATTTCATAGTGTCTCCTTTGCATCAGGTGCACCATATATTTCATAGTGTATTTTAGAAATTTATATGTTGCACTAAAATGAGTTACTTGTTATATTGAAACGTGCAATCTGTTCTTTGTAAAATATAGTTGCACGATTTTTAATAATAAATTAATCACAAGTTTCAGTGCAACAAGTTACAAGTTTTTTAAAATGTAACTATAAAGTGCACGGTGCACCTGATGTATACAAAACCTAGATTAAAAAAACATTTGCCAAAAATTAGAAAGAATTTAATAAATTAGATAAAAACTCGGATGAAACTATCTCATATATGAGTTGGGATATAAACTAACACAAATTAATATCTTTCTCTCTCAAAGTGTTAAACGTCGTATTAAAATTATGTTACGTCTCATCATGAGATCGTCAAGATCCCCTCCAATACTAATCCAAGAGTTAAAAATCCAATCTTGCTCCATCAGTAACCTAAAGAGTGGGAAGGTAAATACACCATTAATTCATTATTTATTTTATAATTAGACAATTCGTATTAGGAAAAAAATATTGAATCAATTAATAATGAAAAGATACATGTTCTATAAGTTGATCAACATTCATGACGGTTGTCCACAAGAAGACACACAAGTAGTTTTAAATGAATTAATTTCACATCTCCATATAAATTTAGATTTTTAGATGGAATTAAATTCTTTTATGGTATCAGAGTCTCCAGGCTCACGCCTACGTTTTGAGTTCGATTCTCAATGAAAGCAATTTCACTTATATTAAATTGTTCACTAGATGAGTCTTATTTTAATGATGGAATAAGAAAATTCAACTCACGAATGAAATAGAGTATTAGAGAAATTAAATAAACAAATTAATTTCACGTTTATCTATAAGTTTGAAAGAAGCGTCCCAAATTACTTTTGATTATTTGTAACCACTATTACTTTTAGTTAGTTGAAAGAATATCCAACTACTTTGTTTAATTAAAATTCTTCCTGCCCTCAAAAGTATGGATGTTTTTTTTTAAACCCAAAAGTATGGATGTTTTACTTTCAATTAATATATTGTCATTATTTATCAACACAATGTGACAACAATTTAAGCAAATTTTACCTATCATTAGTCACTCCGTCCCACGATTACTTGAACATTTGTCTTATTTGGAAGTCTCAATATTATTTGAACATTCAAAAAAGAGAAACAAATATAATATTAATATACTCACAATACCCTTATTTTATTCCACTCAAATCCACTAAAACTCATTTTACTTAGTTTGCGTGTCATTTTCAATGTTTAAGTCATCATGAGACAGATGGAGTAATATATATATATATATAAATATATAAGACGAATATGATTGCGTGCGAAGTTTATTTAGTGCTTATTTTTTAATAGAAATGATATTATGTGCACAATGTTCACCGTACACCACTATTACTATTGTTTTACTATTGCTCGTAAGATTAACACTTTTAACACATAGTTGTATTTTCTATTATGAAAATATTGTCATATTGACATATAGTTTATATGAATGATATACCACTATTTATCTTAACAAGTTTGAAAATTTGTGCACAATGTGGTTGATGATTATATATGAGCTAACTTTTAAAAAAAATATTACTATAATTATCATGAAAGCAACAAATATACATATTTATTTGAATGTACATATTTTTTTATATATATTTAAACTACAATATGGAGAAGTGTGCATCACCAGCTAATCTTCAACCCTTTTTTTTCCACATCACAATTCACAAGTCAAACTTCTTAATTATTATTTTGGCTCAATCTCAATTATCCAAAAATTAAACTATTATTACTTTTAAGTATGTATTAACATATATGTAACTTGTTCCTATATAGTGAACTAATTAAATGACTGAAGAATTGGTCATATTTAATTATCATAAGGTAGTTGTCATTATTTTTTTAAAGTTATTAAAAAACCCGTGTTGGATTGCATAGATCTCTTGTCTGGTTCCAATAATGCACCGAACTGTGCTAAAATCTCATGATAATCACGAATCACGAGTCAAATGGGAGCCACGGGATTTCTAATTTTATGAATAAATAAAAAATACAGTTCCAAAAAAAAAAAAAAAAACTAGTTGTTTGATTTGCAATTTCAAATTCATAATTTACGTTTCGAGTAGATTAATTTAATATATTTATTTACTCAAAATCAATTTCAAGTGAATTATATATATAAAGTTAACAACTTATCATTAAGTACTTAAAGAAGAAAAATGTAGAAAGAAAATGAGAATTTCATTTATCCCACATAGTAAAGTTTATAAGGAAATGGACTCCTTATTAATAAACTTTGTTGAGTTTGCAAACAACATCGAAAATCTTTCACTTGGTGACTCTTCCTCATATCAATTTGATTATATTTTGATTGCAATGTAATGTTTGTTCAAATCTTAGTGCTTCTAGAAGCTTGCACATATATCGTGAAAAGTAAACAATGCCGCAATTTGGTTGATTTTTCTTTTACCTTCTCGGTCGCATGTTTATTTGGATCGAGACATTATCTTACTCCTTTTAAAAAAAAGGACAAATTGTTTTTTGTCCTTCTTTTACTTGCATTTCTATTTGACCTTTTTTTACTTTTTAACTCATAAATATGTCATTTGGTGATCATTACAGCCTTGTATTTAATCACATCATTATCTCATTTCATCATTTAATCTCATTCTCATTCCACCACATATTACAACATTCAAACACAATCTATTCGAACCCAAACCCGACCCGGACCCTAAATCCTGAACGATGAACCATGTACCCGAGCCCCAACCTTGAACCATGAACCCTGAACCATTGGTAGATTTCGGGTCGGATCCAAGTTGGGTCCAGGTTTTGTTTAGAAGTTGGAATATGTGGTGGAATTAAAATGGGATGGAATAAAGGGAGAAAGATAGAATGATCACAAAATGACACATTTATGAGTTGAAAAATAAGGGTGCATAAAATATAAATACAAGACAAATTTGCGTATTAAGCCTAAAAAAAATCTCAGATTTTAAAGTTGTTCGGAACATATTAAATAAAGAATATCGTGTTAGCGTGTAGCTTAAATTGTGAATAGGTTATACATTTATGACAATGAAGTCTCTCATGCATAACATGTCAAATAAATAATTCATATATATATATATATATGAATTAATTAAATGCTGCATTTTGTAATGAGTTAGTCGATGATTAGCCAGGTTTTAATTGAAATTATAGTGCATCTAGTTTGACTTGTGTGTATCTCCAAAAGTATTAGTATAAGACGATGTTGTTGTTAAAGAACAAGTGATATATGCAAACAAATTAAAGCAGGTCTCTGAGAAGACAAGAATCATTGTGTTAATTAAAAAAGTTGGAGAGAGATGGGAAGAGCTCCTTGTTGTGACAAGGCAAATGTGAAGAAAGGGCCATGGTCACCTGAAGAAGATGCACAGCTTAAAGATTATATGGAGAAGCATGGAACTGGTGGCAATTGGATTTCTCTCCCACGCAGAGCTGGTAATTAATTCATTTCCTCTTTTCTTCATTTTATCATCTGCCTTATTGTGTCCATTGTGAGTTTAACTTATTCGGGTTATGGAAAAAATTGGGTCTTTCTTAAGCAGTTCGACGGGATTTTAAGGCTACAATTAAATCTTTCTTCTTTGATTTCGTTCCGATTATTTCATTCATAAATTCAGATTTATTCCTAACATTTCCCTCCTAGACATTTCATGTGTTTTGAGAGGAAATTGGTCATTTGAGTGTGTCTTTAATTTTTAATGAAAGTCTTTTTATTTATTTATTTTTTAATTATTGGTGTTTTTCATGATCATTAGGCCTGAAAAGATGTGGAAAAAGCTGTAGATTGAGATGGCTCAATTATCTGAGACCAAATATCAAGCATGGAGAATTTTCTGATGATGAAGATAGAATTATTTGCAGCCTCTATGCTAGCATTGGAAGCAGGTAATTAATTAATCTTCCTCTAATATAATTTCTCATCAATAATCTAGAGACAGGGGGTTACTGATTTGATAGGTTTAATAGTATTTTATTAATGGATGAAAGTGTTGACATGTTCAATGTTTGGAAGATAAAGATCTTATTGTAAAAAGAAGACTTATTTAACCCCATCTGATCATAAAATAACAAGTCAATTTCATTATTTAAATTTTATACTACATTTCACATTATGAACATATGGTGCAGATGGTCAATAATTGCAGGCCAATTACCAGGAAGAACTGATAATGACATCAAGAACTATTGGAACACCAAGCTAAAGAAGAAGCTAAGTGGGATGACTCAAAAATTGCCTCTCAAACCAACATTTTCTCAATTACCCTATAATAATAATAATAATAATAATTATTATAATTCTCTTTTGCAAACCCCGTTTATTTCATCGTCGCACTCACCTATTCTTCCTTCCCTAATATCATCAGTATACGAATTATGCGAAAACAACATGATTTCTTCCAATTTTACCCCCGCTTTACTCCCCCACCATGATAATAGTAACAACTATAACCATGGGAAGGAGTTTAGTAACAATCTCTTAATATTTGGAGGTCAAAGTGAAACCACTAGTTGCAGTAAAAATTACCAGTTTGCCCCTTGTAAGAAGATGGAATTGGAGCATGATCATGGCTTTTACAGTAATGAATTTGGTGAGGAAAATCAGAAATTCTTGATTAGTGGTAATGATGGATATGAGAAGGGTGCAGATGGTAATTTGGGTGAAAATCCATTAGATAATTACAGTATGGATGATATTAAGCAGCTGATTAGCACTAATCATATCTGCAGTAATGTCAACTTCTTTGTGGATCATGAAATCAAGAAAGAAGAGAGAACATTGTATTAGTGATCTTAATTAGATTCTGAATGTTTTTTACATAGTACATAGTAAAAAAAAATTCCTTTGTGTATTTCTTTTTTTAGGGAAAGTTGTATGAAAGTACTGTGTAAGAATTTGTATGGAAATTAGAGAAGCCATATTTTATTGATATATTACACATCTTGTGTGGATCATGTGGTGAAGTGGTGATTGTTTTGAAATATTTTTTGAAATTTATAATTTTAAAAGAACGTGTTTTTGATTACTAAATAAATCGGACATTATTTTAAGCAAGTTATAATTATCCTGAAACTTGTTCAAATTATTATAAAAAAAAATTCATTGGAATTGAAGAGATACCAAGGGTGTTTGCAAAAGCTAACTTAAGTGTTTTCAAATTGAATACTCTTATTTAAATTGATCATTTAGAATTTAAAATGTAAAATTTGAGAAGGTTATAATTTCAGCTAATTCAGTTTTTACTCTTATATCTTATATCATACTTTCCACAAATTTTATAAATATTAACCAACTTTTACTATTAATCAATTTTTTTTGCACAACCACTTAAATTACAAAACTTTCTCCTAATCATTTTTTTTCTTTTTGGCAAACAATCGATTCGGATCACCTCCCTTTATTTTGTTTCTTGTCCTATATCAGTGTTTCTGAGTTCTGACAGTCAATTTTATATCTATTTTTAACAGCTACATTGTTTTAATAGTTTCTCTGACTTGAATCCAAAAGTGAGATATTGTCCTTGTCTAAATTATTTTGAATGATTCACGCAACATACATTTCACATACTGCAAGATCGTTCAAATGATCATCATGTCTTGAACACCTTCATCAATTGAATTAATTTAACATCATTAACGTAACTTCGATCAATTTTTTGCAATCTGGTTCTTCAATTTTTAATGGTGTTCCATTATTAATTATTTAATCTCACAAATAAATGTCCAAAAAGTTGCACCGAGGATTTGCAAAAAAAGTACTTTTAAAAAAATAATTTAATTCAGTAATTGTGAAAAAAAAAATTGCTTAATAGCGTGTTCAAATTTTATAAAAAATAAATGTTGAGTGTTAGATAATAAATTATAATATTTTAATAAAAAGTTAGAATCACATAAAAGCATCGTATGGAAAAATTACTAATAGGTACAAACTTTATATGCAAATTACTAATAAATACAAAAAAAATTACATATATAGCTAAAGTTGCATTCGAAAGTGTAAATGTAATCATTTTGTACTTACTAGTAAGTTGTAATCCTGAAATGTAAGTGTTAATAAGTCTCTTAAAAGCATATATTCAACATTTAGATTATTTTAAATAAATAAGAAAATTATATTTAAAAATTCTCAAATCTACTTTTACTTCATGAAAGCCGCCGAGATTAATCCGTTGAAAACATCATACACCATTGACCATTGGCACAAAAAAACAAGAAATTCCATTTATAATGGAGCATCTGAAGTGCAATATCAGATTAAAATTTGAAGTCAAAGAAGCTTACATATAATTTGATGAATTATTTAAAGTTGATTATTATTGTTAATTACTCGATTGAATCTTTGATTCAAATTTCACTGAAAATTGCAGCTATAAAACAAAACCCTCTTGGAGTATTAAATAGTTTCTTGAATGTGTAGGCAAAACATAACTACATATATAAATATATTATCATTAGTCTCTTGAAAAAAGAAATAAATTAAGTAGCCAATAATTATTAATTATAAGTAATTCATTGACCTCTTAATCGGCTTGTCGTCTTCTGTAAGATCGAAGTCATAAATAATGCCAGCCATTAGATGCCTTCTTGGAGAATTTCTGTTCTTAAAATTAAAAAAATGTGCAAAATATATTGGACATACAGAAATCAATTCATATTTTTGTGTCAGGACTCAGGACTAAATGCTGGAAAGGATTCTGTAATTGTGTTCAATGATCAAATTAGTACCTGCTAGTGTTATGTTTAATTAAACAAAATAATTGTATAAAGAAACTTGACTTTTTTTTTTGTTGCAGGCTAGAGAAAGTGTTGGAGATTTAAAATCATAGTTATGTTTACTTACCTATGATTATCAACTTAAATACTTTATATTTTTACTACAATAATAATGTATGGCTTAAGTGTTACATATTGCTGACTACATTATTTGATGATAAAAAAGATGTAGCAGTACGGATTTGTAGATGTGTCTTAATAGTTTTTTTTTTTCCCGAAAGAAGTGTCTTAACAGTTAACACCAATTATAGCAACAAGACTTTTTTATTTCTAAAAGTCACATGTAATTTATACAATAATTTCAGATTACTTGGTTTTACTCAAAATGTTTTTTCGAATTTAAAAGAGATCTCGAATTTAACTCAATTGAAATTTCATATTTAAGACGAAGTGAAAGAGACATACTTGCGTGAGACGGTATCACGATGAAATGAATTATAATTTGGAAATTGACGTTTTAACATATTAAGAGGAATGAATGTTGATTTATATTATGTTGTACCCCGTCTGATACGAGTTTTATATATATATATATATAACCCTTATAAAAAGAAAAAACATATTCATACATAAAATAATATTTAACCATAAATCAATCCTTGGAATTCCCCCATAAATTCTTGTTCTATCAAGAGGGGTTATTGCTCCTTTATCTCCTTTTCAATTATTCATTAGTTCATGCAAATACAAAAGAGAGTATTGATTTATAAGTTTGAATGATTATTGAATTTTTTTTAATCATTTTTTTAGTTGAGTCGCGAAAAAAATATAAACAATTAGTTTGATCGAAAAATTTCTAATCCAAATGGGTCAAAATTGCACTCACGGTATCGCGGTGCAATTATTACTCTTTATACATTCATCGCTTTCCTTTCCTCATTTGACTGTTTGGGCAAATGAATCTTGTACCCAAAATTGCAAAAAAGACCAACGTGGTAAAAAAAGCAGCTGGTAATAAAAGTATAACACACTGAATTTCTAAAAGCATAATGATGAACAAAGTACAACCGTCGAATTCCACTCATTGGTGCAAAGTACAGCAACCTTTTGAAACAAATGCTAACTTTCTTGCAATATTGGATGATTAATACTAAACTATGTAATTACGATAGGATTACGTGAGCTGTAAACGATAGCAAGCAAATAATTTCCAGCTGTTGGGACAAAAGTCATATGATAGTAACTCAAATTTTCCACATTGTTTGTTTTTTACAATTTAAGATGATAAGAAAGTCATGGTGCATTGCACAAAACAAGACAGCCATTGGCAAATAGGGATCAAGGGCATTAATCTTTTGTCAAAAGTTAGGTATTAGTTTGAATCTTGAAAGACTTTTTATCCAAGTCATAAAAAAGCCTTAAGATGTAATGAATTTGTGTTGAAAAATTTAGCCACCCACTGAGCATACAAAAAATGAAAATGTGATGCAAGAGAAATATTTATGCCATCTACTGTTGAATAATGAAGTCATTGTCTTGTTGATGCTACACATTATGAATAGTAAGATATGGAGTTAATATAACTTTACGGTACAAATAGTTTGTGATGATATTGAACTCCATTAAAATCTCAACATTAGGTTTCATATCAAAACGATGTATCAGGTACATCATTTATCTTGAATTTATACACGAGCATAAGTGATTTTGTGAAAGTTCCATAACAAAGCAAGCATTGAGTATATAATATATTTCACGGACCGTAGCGTCTATAACACAAGGCTAGATAGAAAAACGAATAAAAAGAGAACCAAAATCCAGTCATGTAACCATAGTGTAACTTAAGAGCTGTTATTCGAACCGAGTCGAGTACTTGAAGTTCGAGGTTGACTCGAGCAGTTATCGAGCCGAGCTCGAACTGACTCAATAACATTAATGAGTTACAAATACGCCCGAACTGGCTCAATAACATTAACGAGTTACAATAGAGTTCAACTTGACTTAGTAACGAGTCTAACGGGCCTAACGAGTCAAGCCGAGCCGAATGGATATTAAATAAAACTCTCAACTATTGAGCCTAACGAGTCGAGCTTTAGTAGACTCGCTAGTAATTCGAGTATTTCACGAGCTCGGCTCGACTCGTTTATCAATACAAATGAGCCGAGCCAAGCTTTCGAGCAGCTCGGTTTATTTAACAGCTCTAAGTGTAAGAAAGTGATGTTAAACCTAATTTTCAAGACTCAAATTCTGGGTTTCAACAATATTACCACTATTTACATGCAGTGCTACCAAAATATGAAGTATCAAACAACATAGAAACAGTGTCATTGATAAATCAGAACAGAGGAAAAAATAATTGAAGATACTATTGCCCCCTAAATTAAATCTAAGTCACATCTGAAATTGCAATTCCAAACATTTAGCAAGTAAAGGGCTTTTATTAAGGTGCAAGAGATCCCTAGGTAACTCAACCCTTGTATGGACAAACAAAGATCACGCTCTTATTAAGGATCAAAACACTATAAACTTTTAAATGTCACTCAGTTTGTTTCGAATATGTCACAAGCATACTCTTCCGCAGGGCATCAGTTTTGAGTACCCCAAAACATGTACAAGCAAGAATAGTTAAATTAAATTTACATACAACTGATTGATTACATTTACAAATTGTATATTCAAATAGCAGTCAATGTTATTTACAATATGCACCAAGAATGGTTAGAAGGTTGGATTATAGTATTTACAGGAAGTCCCACTGCCAGGAGACCTTGTCCACGATCCCCCCTCCGCTCTTAACTGCAAGGTGAAGAGTTTCTGAAGCAGGAGGAACTCCCCAAAGCAGGGGCACTGCAACAGTCATAGTTAGCTTTTCATGCAGCCCTCCCCTGCTTGCTTTTTTTGCTGCCACAACCTTAAATTCGAAAAGAGACACTAATGGGTTGAGTTTCAGAGAAGGAATAAAGAATAAGGTGATAACTAGTAAGAATCCAGCTCTCTATAACTACGAATTCCACATTTCTTACACTTGACCGTGAGTGTGAATATTAAGATTTGAGCATGTCTTTAAACAGTTAGTTTGCAGGATTTGATCAATTATACACAACTTATCAAAACCAAGAACTAATTTCTAGGAAAATCAATAATAATGTAATGAATAACACTTGGGTGCACCAGTTGCACGTCAAATACTTTTTAATAAACTAACTGTTTAATGAAGCAGCTAATACCTTTTAGAAATGCACACCAAGCAACTGGTGCATACAAGTATTTGCCTACTGTAAATCTGTAATAGAAGTCACAGTACAGCATCACTTGCTCAGCCTTGCCACTTTTTTCTTTTTTTTTATATATTTTCCTCATAAACTAAGAGTAAGAGCAAAGAAAAATCCCTCTCCTTTCCCCCGATGTGACTCGAACCCAGAACCAATGGTATAGGTAGTGGTTGCTCTTACTACTTGAGCTAGTCCACCTCACCCACCTTTTAAGAATGATTATCTGTTAATAAAACTCTAGGTCTTTAAATTATTATTACTTAAGCCAATAATAGGCTTGCTAGGTTAAGAATAAAACCCCTTATTGGAAATACATATCTTCTAAGTGCAAATCCTGTGTTCTATACCCTGTTTAAGACATAACAGCTTATTCAGCTCATCTAATTTTCCTAACACCCTTTGTCTAAAAATCCTCTAGTTTCTCTGAGGATTCTATAAATACCATTAACTGCGCCAAATTTCTACCTTAATGGCATTGACTGATTAGTTTCTTCAGAAGTAATACTGTAAAGACGCAGTTTCCTCAAGTGGTCAATCTAAACTTACCAAAGTACATCCATGATTTACGAAATGAAGAAGAATGAACATTTTAAATATAGTATAATATTAGCAGTAACTATCCAGAGTCAATCTCCAGAGAGGTAAGGATACTTGAGAAAGCAACCAGGCAAAGCTCATGATCTTCGCTCATTTACAAGCATAGAGTTTTTAAAAATGTAGTCCAAGAAATACATATGGCAAAACCATTTAAATAAGAAAATTTTCTTTGTACATGAATCTTTGCAGAAAACAAACAGAATATATATTGCAACTGAGTGAAATGCCTCATATGTGGCATTAGCAGGATACAGTCAATTTTACTACATATATGAATCCAAGTCCTGAGGATAAAACAACATAAAAATGCCAATTCAACGGAGCGAAATTAGGCAATAAATATTTGTGCCCAGCCAGCCACTAGTCATCTCATAAGATGGACCCGATTAAGAATAACTTGTAAGCAGATGCACTATATTACAAGTAATCAAAACTTAATTAATAAAGAAAAGGACAAACATGATAAATTGTACCTCACCACCATGTTCCAAGACAGTGTCCTCTACAACATCACAAAGCATCTCAATGGACCGACAAAAGCCATATATGCATAGGCGTCTACCCGTATTAAGCCCCTAGTAAATAGCAATATCACAAATTTTAGTAAAAGTTTGAACTTTAAGACATTCTTTTGAAAGGTGGGGTTTTACATTTGTAGCTGCAATGTCAAAAAGTGCTCCCAAACAAAGGCTTTGGTTTGGATCCATGTATTTGCTCTCTTGAAACCGTTGAGATCTTTGAGACATTTTTGAATTCCCTTGTTTCTTCTGCATGGTGAAGTATAATGCATATTTGCTATTTTATTCTATTAATTAAGTGTCAAGATAGAGAGAATATAGCAGATCAACATAAGCTAGGAAAATGAAAAAGGGAATAACAATAATTTACAGAGTGTTTCGAACGATAACATGTCAAAAGAGGCACTTTCATGACCCAAATACATCATAAAATGGAACATATCATCTGAAAGAAAAGCACTGAGTATAATTTTTTTTTTTTTTTTAAATCATCATTACTCTTAACAAAAAAATGGCAATACCCTTTAAAATAATAAAAATGCATAATGGCATAATAAATCACAGCCATATCATATCCTTGAAATGCATAAACATCAACTACTATGTATTCCAAGATGAACCTATAGGATCCTCTAACATCTAAAGTATCAAATCTTACAGGCACAACACAGATTTAAGCACTTTGTATTGCCTAAAGGGGCAACCAACAAATAGCATCTGCCTATTAGATCTAACAAGATTTGTGGATTCCCAAACTTAACACAAAAACACCGATATAAGACCCCCAAACATATCTAATGAGTTCCATCAATAGAATTATATTTTGAATTTTAAAAAGGAATTCCGTTTGGCAAAAAAAGCTCCCAAAAATCTTCATAAACAAATATCAAATGATCATAATCAAACAGTAAAACACAAGCCTGGTAACATACATCAGCAGAAGAAACCCGACGCGGCACAAGATTCCCGCCAATTTGGACCAAACCATCAGAAGTAAATAGTGTGATTCTCTCCTCCGAAACCCATTGTATAGCTACAAAAAATCCAATAAAAAACAATAAATAATTAAATGGGTTAACAAACCACGCATATCTTCGAATACAGTGCTGCCTACCCAATTCCAGTTAACCCATACGCCAGAGTGATTCAATTAACATAATTCAAAAAATGAAAAAAAAACAGTAGCTTTTCAAATTCGGTCATCCGAAAGACAAATACAGGAAGAAAAAAAAACATACAGGAATCAGCGGCGTCGTGATTCTCCCACGGGTAATATCCATCGCCGAGGAAATTGGACGAACCGGAGGCTCTGATTGTGAAATTGAGGTAGGGCAAACGGGAACGATTGAATTGGGAGGAGAATCTGCGTGGAGTAAAAGAGGAAGTTGAAGCCCTAGAAGAGGGGGATGAAACGGGAATCGACGCAGAAAAGGCAGAAAAGCAGAGGGCGGAGGCGGTTTCAGCCATTGATTTTTCTGCAAATTTTGTTTTTGGGGGATAAATGAAGAAGATGGATTATAATTTGTGAGGATCATAGAAGAGGAAAGATACTAAAAGAGGGAGAATCCTTTTTAACGGTGTACTAACCGACGGTTTATTGCTTCGGTGGTGTACATGAACCGGGTTTAGAGTGGTTTATTGGCGGTTAATTCTTGGCTCGTGTTTCTTGTCAAATTTGGCAGCTGCGTTAAATTCAAGTCATGTTCACTGTGACACTGTCCAATGTTTGGTTCTCATTGACCAATGAAATCACAATTTAATTAATGCATACCAAGGGTGCAGAAGTCGAAAATCGGTAGTCGGGCAGATATGGACCGCCTAGCGCTTAGACCGTCTAGGCGGGGACTAATCGAGAACTAGTCGGTTCGGTTTTCTTTTATTTTTTCATCTAAATGAGTTTTATTTACTACTTATCAACATATTATAACAAAAATAGACTTCAAAACTAATTACTAAATTAATTATACAAGCGCTTAAATCTAGATAACAATTGAAACACATTTTCTTATATTTATTATCCATTATAGAGTACAATAAAATTAATTTAACATAAAAAAAACTAAACAAAATTGTGTTTTGGAATTTTAATTATCAATATTTGTCTTACCATCAATTTATTCTAAGAACAAAGTCTCTCATTATCAAATAATACCTTAGTGTTGGACATCTAGCTCCCGACTTAGCCGTCTAGCTCTCGACTAGGTCGCCTAGGCGACGCCTAGATAAAATTGGGTCGGCCGACGACCGCTTAGCGCTTAGACGCCGCCTAGGCGGGGACTAGTCGGGACTTTTACATCACTGATGCATACTCTTTCTTCGTATGACTATTGGAACTTTTGCACTCTGTTTGGTTTTTCACTTCTAAGTTCTAATTTCCGTCCAAAAAAGAAAAAAGAAAAAAAGAAATTAAGTTGGCTTGTTTTATCGGTGTAAGTAAATTTTATATTTTAATGCAATAAATAATAAATTGTACCCCCCCTCCACTAAAACTGTGCTCATTTCGTTTTGACATGTTGTATGGAAATGTAAATTAAGTACGTTTATGGACATAATTTTTTTTTATCTTCATCGTCCAACAATCACTTAATTACTCAAGTTATCATTATATTTTACTCACAATCAATTATGTTATTCATAAATAAACTTAATTTATCTTTCCGTACAACATTTCCAAATGAAATGAGCACAATTTTGGTGGACTGAATGAGTAGATTTTAAAAATGCACTAGGAAGGTGCTCATGATGAGACCATTCAAGATGAATTTAATTGATAAATAGTTGTGTTTTTATAATGCCCAATTTTCTGCAATAATATTTGCGGTTTCCAATTTGGCAAGAAAATATCGAAATTATATATTTTTAAAGTTGATTTTTATATTATATTATAAATTTTAGTATTAATGGTGAATTTAGTATATAATTAATTAAGTAATTGCACAATATAATTTTCACTTATTAGAAAAAAATATTAACAAGTTTTTTTAATAAAGACTAATTTATAGGTGAAAAATAAATTAAATTTAAATTTTTATTATTTTACCTCAAATTATACTATTTTCCATTAAAACGGTAAAATATTCATTTCGTACATCAATCAAGAGAAATACTAGTAAACATAATGATAGGCGGGTCACTCATATAAAGAAAAAATACCTTTAAACAGTATTCTCTCGGGCACTAAAACAAAAATAAGAAAATAAAATCCAGCATGATGGCAAAAAATCATTACGAACCGAGGGCCGAATAAAAATAAAAAACCTATAAATAAGAAATTAAGAACTGCAAACACTGATGTCAAATTATGGTCGGAAAATTACAAAAGAAATAAATAAATACACAAGTGAAGAGCAGTTTGCGTACATGTATTTTGATGTTACATATTGTGAATGATGGCTTGGATTTGCTCCCCACGAAAACTCATTATTTGGTGGGCTGACGGTCATAAATTTCAAAGCCCACCTATTAAGAGTATACTCATCAATTTTTTATTTTTTATTTTACTCCATTTATGAACTTTTTATATTGCTTCTTACCAATTAAAATGAAACCTATTTTTAACCCTAAAATAATTCAAGGGCAGATTTGCAAATCCGTACCCGAGCCGGCGCCTCCTTCACTACATTTTCATCCATTTTCTAAGCTCTGATCATTCCTTATTTTCCAGAAAAATAAACTGGCTCTTGGTGTAATCCAATATGGACAACACATTCATTAATCGTATATCCAGAAGTTCCAATACCTGTTGCTCCGTCTTACACCTTTTATGAAACTTTATCATAATTCATAAGTCTTTTTAAAATGGATAAAAACCATACGCAAGTCAAAAACATGGTTAAAGGTGTATATCCTTTTTAAACACTTTAGCAACTTTATAAAATAACTACCATTTCACCCGAGCGATTCTCGGTCCCAATCGCTCGGTCTCATTTACAATAGTATATAATAAATTATGAATTTGTAGAGCTCCAACCTCATTATAAATGGGTTATAACATGAAACAAATGAATCGCCAATCTCATTTCATCAATTAAATGATTCATTTAAAAAAAAAAATTGACTCATTGAATATATTAGACATGTTATGTAGATATCTGGGTAGGGTTGAGTCGAGATCCGTGCACCAGTTGCACATGTTAGTAAAAATTTATGTGCACCGTGCACTCATAATATATTTTAGAATCGTGCAACTTATTATACTAAAATATACAATTTATTTATAATGAACTGTACAATTATTAATATAAAATACTATAAAAAAATTATACGGTTCTGTATAAATAAATTGTATATTTCAATATAACAAGTTGTATGATATTAAAATGCACTATGAGCGCACACGTAAGATTCAAATGAGATCCACCGCACATATTATGCATACTTTTTTTTTCTTTTTTTTAAGGGATTATGCATACAATTTTATATTCTACAAGACTACGATGTCCATGAATTTAACGAGTTATGCTATATACACAAAAGTGACAGGCTGATATGGTGGTTTCATTACACGCCGTCATTCCTTTGCCCATCTGACAAACAAGTGACCCGTCAGCGTCTTGATATCTGACGGCTTTATTTATTTATTTATTTTAATTAGTGTCGATCGCGCCGCCAATGCGACGGAAATAGTCTATGTCGCGTGGACCATGCGACCGAGACCTGTTCGGTCGCGTGGAACATGCGACAACTTTTTATTTTTTTTTCGATTTTTTTTTGTTTAATTT
Organism: Stenogyne calaminthoides; assembly: GCA_037126765.1. Taxonomy (NCBI): domain Eukaryota; kingdom Viridiplantae; phylum Streptophyta; class Magnoliopsida; order Lamiales; family Lamiaceae; genus Stenogyne; species Stenogyne calaminthoides. The sequence continues at coordinate 2,298,979 of JBBCBC010000010.1, forward strand.
CGAATTTTTTATAATTTGTATTTATTTATAATTTATAATTGTTGACATTTTCGATATATTTTTTTTTTGCACTAACTTTTTAATAAGATATACAAACATATTAGTTTTTATAGATTTAAATAAGCAAGCAATTTCTATAAAAAAATGTTAAAACATTTAAACTAGAGATAAAAAATTGGAATATTAATTTATCATATAAAACAATGAAATACAAATAAATAATTCTCCTAAAAAAAAGTATTATTGTTGTTGTCATTCGTATCCGTTCCACCACCAACCAGGAGCTATATCTTGTGTGAATTGTTCAAGAGGATACGCGTGTTGATGTCCCCAATATGCAGGATCGGGGACCGTCGCGGTACCGGCATGATGGGCAATCGAGCCAAGATGAGGCATCATATAGGGTGGACACTGTGGATCAACACTAGCTTGATTGATCAAATCGTGAGTTTCTTGTCTCACGTGTCCCAACATTTGGTGAGCTGACCTCGACGTGCCACTGACATAAATATTATTCTCATTGTGTGCAGTGTTGTGCACTCTCGGATGAGTAATGTTTGCATACCATTCATGATACTCATGCGTGGTACTGTCCTGCACTACAACGAAGGTACCAAGGTCCCCGAGACGGTAACAATGATTTTGCATTTCATTCCAAAATGCCACCGTGGGTCCATACACTTTTTTGTACCTCTCTGCACTTGCTCCGAATTTAGAACGTTCAAGATCTAAGTCGATCGGTGGTGGTGGTATGGGCTGCACTCTCCCATATTGCCTTGCAACCCTCCTCGGCATATACCCTTCGGCGAAGTCAAGAAATTGAATGCATCCATGAAATAATGAGGGGGCAGGGATTCTAGCTGGACGACCGTACGGAATCCAATTGACCTATAAAGTAAGTAAAATATTTGTATATGTCATTTTGTTAAGGTACTTAAATAATTACTGAAGTTATTACTATTAAGGGTGTATTGAGAATGATAAACATACATTAGACGAAGGGTAATTATCCAACAGTTTGCGGTAATGGACAAGATCCCGTGTGTTGTTTTGGAATTTTTGGGTCTTGTTCCAGTACAATGCTCTTGGGTGGGCAGGGTTAAATGAGGTAGCTTCGCCGAGTTTGCGCAAGTCAGGGAAGTACTCGATATCTAGCACTGAAAATACAAAATGTGTTTTTTAGTTATTAGTTACATATGTTGATAATAGTGTATTAATTAAATATAATTGGAAATATTATTTAAATTGAATTTTTACCTCAATTAATGTTAAGCAGCCCGACATCTGTGCCGTCTCAATTATGGATGCCTTGCCAATCTGCTTATATAAATAAGCTAATGTCGCGGCTCCCCATGCATATTGAGAGACATACTCGAGATTACCCAAAACATTTACATAATTTTTGGGGACAGCATCACGTGTTTCATCCACGAAGAGTGTACTCCCCATCAAGTACCATAGGTAACCTCGAGCAATTGAGGCATCGCTCAGCTGCCCACTAAAACACGCCGTACGTATATCCTTAAGGAGGGTGCTTTTGGAATTGCCTCCCCTAGATCCACACCTGGTAATCAATTCATTGTCAGGACATGGCCCACTGCCAACGACGGGGAGGCCATTTATTCTCAAGCCTACATTGGAAAAAAGTCATTTTTGTTATAAGTGAAATTAATTAATGAGCATGTACAAATTTTAATTTTTAAAATATTAAGTTTATTTCCAGTTTACCAAGAATAGCGTGAACGTCGTGAAGTGTGATCGTCATCTCCCCGAAAGACATATGAAACGTGTTTGTTTCAGGGTGCCACCGTTCAATGAATGCTGTAATGAGGGGCATGTTGTTTGATTCAAACATCAAACTTCCTATACCCTCCAATCCAGATTGTTGAATTATTTCAAAATATTGATGGCCTTCAAATAATGGATTCGACGACCAGGCGGCAATTGATCTCTTTCGGGTCTGGGAACCAAGGATCTTTTGAAAATGCTACATATTTAAAAAAAATAAAAAATGAACACGTTAATTTACATATTTTAATCGTTTGAAATAATAATTAAAAAAATTGTGTATTTCACTTACTGGATCTTTCCATATTTTTTTGGCTTTGTGACATTTGAAAGCAAACAACACACTTGGATCATTGGGTCCTCCAAGCATTGGCGGCGTCATCATCCATTCAGCATTTTGCGATGATGAGGCTTGTGTTGCCTGCGTATTAGTTTGGTATTCATTCTCATACTCATGTTGACTTGAGTGATGAGACATTGAGGGACCATGGGGAGTGGAGTGATGAGATGTGGACGCGCCCGACTGATTCAATGTGGACGCGCCCAGCTGATTCAAGGTTGGGGTGAACAGATCGAAAGAAGGTGAGAATAACTCAGGGAACTGTATTGGGGTGATATTCACAAAGGGAGGGGTCATGATATCATTATGTGCAGGATTTGAAGCAAACTGCACCGGAGCAGACTGCTGGAAATTAGGTTCTATTGGAGGGGTGTTCAGATCGAATCCTAAATTTGAACCTAACATTGTACTCCAATCGAACTGTGCATCTTGTTGTGGTTGTTGCTGCGTTTCTTGTTGCAGTTGTTGTTGCATTCGTTGTGAAGCTGTAACACATCGGTTACATAGTCTACAAAGATAGGTGCATTCGGCGCAGTTGTAGTTGTGGCTTTGCATTGTGAACTAAGGAATAAATTACGAAGTTATTCAACTAATACCTTAGAACAAATAAAACTAATACTTTACAACAGTAAAACTACTGTTTTTTTTTATAAAACTAATAGTTTACAGCAATACAACTAATACTTTACAGAAATACAACTAATACTTTACAACAATACAACTAATATTTTACATCAATAAAACTAATACTTTACAGCAATACAATTAATAATGTTGTTTGACATGTTTTCGGTATTTTTCCTAATTTAACAATGTAAACAACCTAAATACCTTATCATTAAATTATTTGATATAAATAATTCCCGATTCATTAAATTTTATAACACACAAAATTAATAGATCTTCTAACATGTTAGTGCTTCCTACATTGTCATTCTTGACAAACCGAATCAATAAATTTATATTTTTTAGTATTTTCATTTCTATTACTTTTCCATATTGCACTTTAATTCCTAAATCACCCTCCGGATAATATGGTGGACAATTCAAAACTTATTTTTATAATTACTCTTGCATGTTGTATTATATTTGTAACATAAGATAAAATTAGGAAGTATACAGAGTTTAATATGTTTGTTGTTTGGTTTTAAACCTTATTGAGGATAATTACTGATTAAAAAAAAACTTATTGAGGATAATTGAAAATTTAATAATTTTGTTATTTAATATTATATGCGGGGATATATATATATATATAATTATGATGAAGTGATATTATATTTTTTTTTGTTTAAAATAATTTTTTTTTCTAATAGTTATGTAATTTGGTGATAAATTTATTTTCAGTTATATCTTTTGGTAAGGTTTATATATTTCAAAAGTTATATCTTTTGGTAAGGTTGTTTTCTTTTAAAAGAGTTCTATTTAGTTCTGGAAAAAAAAAAAAGTTCTATTTATTTTTTTCTGGTAGTGATATTTCTTTTTCAAAAGAGTTGGTTTTTTTTTTCGTTTTTTCTTTACTTTTTTTTTAAAATAAAAAGTATAAACTATAGATTTTTTTAGGTATATAATAAATATAAATATAAATATTTATTATTAAACTAAAGGTCAAATTGATATATAATATAACTAACTGTAAGCTTAATTAATTAATTTACACTGTGATTGCTACTTATGTTACTTATGTTAATTTAGCAGTTAGTTGTCTAGCTAGTTTATATTAATTAACAAATAAGTGCTAGTATATTTTAAATTTATAATAGTATCATATTTATACAAACTAATACCTTAAAGAATTACAGCTAATACTTTAAAGCATTACAAACAACACTTTAAAAGGATATTCAACTAAAAGTTTAAAGCATATAATATGTACACAAATATAAACAAGAAAATCACACCTTTAATGGTTGACGGCGGACGGCGGCAAGTGGACTGCGTTATTGAATAGATTTTTCGTTAGTATTTGTCGGAAAATTGAACAAGAAAAAGCATACATCAAGATATATTAAAACTAAAAAATGAAATAAAAAAACAAAACCAATTCCGACAGCAGAGGCGACGGCGTCAAAACGACTTGTGAAAATGAGAGGATTGAGTAGTGAAAATGAAAGAATTGTCGAATGTAGTTTTGAAAATGAGTTGTGAAAGTGGTGATTATATGTGTATATATTGTGTTATATATGTATATATCAAAAAACGAAAATGAGTTGTGATAATGAGTTGTGAAAGTGGTGTTATATGTGTATATATATATAGTTGTCAAAAAACCAAAAATAAAAATAAATAAAAAAAAATTAAAATAAAATCTTGACATGTCATTTGGCGATCTGTCGCCTTCTTCATCGCGACCCCACCCCTACGGGACACGCGCCTGACAGATCGACCCACGAGGTCTCTTGTTGTAGCACAGGTCATCGACCTTGAATCTTTCTTAGGTCTTGTTGTCATCATGACCAGCGATTCTGTCGGTAGCGTGGCTTTGACTGTTGACCGACTTTATTGCTCATTTGACCGAGAATTAATTCATATTTGGTTAATGTTAATTTACTTAATTTATGTTTTATTAATTTATTTTGCTAATTAATTAATATTAGTTTACTTATACACAATATTAATTCATTTTGCTAATAAATTAATATTAGTTGCTTATTTTGTAAGTGTTATTACTGATTTAATTATTCTATTCCAAAGTAATAATTATTTGTTAAACACGATATTAATTCATTAATTGATTAATATTTGTAAGTTGGTTATAAAGTAATTATTTTATTTATATATTTTGCTAATTAATTAATATTAGTTTGCTTTGAAAAATTTTACTAATTAATTTTATTTCAGATGACATAGGTTTATTACTGCTTTAAATAGTTTTAATTGAAAAGTATTAGTTAGTTGATTATAAAGTATTAGTTCATTCATTGAAAAGTATTGGTTCAATTATCATGTTTAAACATGAAAAAAAGAGTACCAAAATATATTAGATATCATTAGAAGAGTACATATTTAACATTACATTACGTAAGTTATTAATATTAGAACATTACATAAGAGTACCAAAAGAGAACTGACATTAAGATGCAATAGAACTAGCCAAACCAATGTAAGGTCCTATATGCAAGAATCAGAAGTAGTACAATAAAAATTAGTTTTATCATTTTCTGTAGTTCCTTGATTGCTTCAGTGAGAACCTTGATTACTTGAACCAGATATTCTTCATCTCCTCAATCACCTTAGTGTCAGTGTCTTCACCTTGGCAATCATTCTTGTCAACAACCCCCTTATTGTTATCATCAGCCCACATAAAAAAATCACATTCACCACCTTCACTTAGGGAGTCGGGACAGTTATGAAATAATCTTCCTCTACTTCTAGGCTTCTGAGAAACGTACGTACGACAAGCTTTTCCACAATAGCAAATAAGGTTGTGTCGGATCCGACTAGTAGATGTAGAAGACATGGTTTGTTCTACTTTTTTTGTGTAAGAACTCCTAATTTAGTAGTTGAATGTGTGGAGTTTAATGTGGTTGTGTTGTTATATATATATAGCAATGTTGGGAAAAAACTATGGACGGAAAAAATGAAAATTGGGCGAAAAAAAAATAAAAAATAAAATGATCGCATGGTCAATGCGACCTAGGGTCTGCCGTTCGCATGGTCAACGCGACCGCAGGGTCTGTCGGCGCGTGTCAGACGCGACCGCAGGGTCTGTCGGCGCGTGTGTTCCGCGACCCAGATTCTTTACGTAATTACAATTTTGATCCCTTTATACTTCTTATAAATTCGTATTCAATATATTCACCAAATGCTAACTGCATATCTTCTACATACATTCACTATAGATACTTCTTATAACTATAGATACTTCTTATAAATTTTTAGGTATATAACTATAGATACTTCTTATAAATTATCCATTTTCATTCCCATCTTGTATTTCGTATTCTTTTTAAACATGAGTTCTTATTAAGATCCTGATTACGTTTCCGAGGATGTCACTGCTGATTTTATTGCCCCTGATGATGGTTTAATCGGAAAAGACGGAGTCACTTTTTTTGTGAAATATGTTGCCTGTATGAGAAACATCACACTGGTCATTCATACTTCTAATGCAACTCAGGTCAGGTATATATGCAGTGAAGGTGGAAAATATACACCTAAAAAAACCAAGAATGAGCGAAATACCAAAACCGTCAAAAATTCGTGTCCTTTTTCTTTACTTGCTTGGCTTTCTGATGTCGAGCGTGATAGGTGGCATATTGAGGTGTTGGAGGGGACACACAATCATCGATTTCCATCATTTGCAGAGGGTTCAAGACTTGGTCAAATAACCCCCGAACAGTACAAACATGTACAACTCCTAGATGCAATGAATGTGAGCTCGAGCAACATTTTGGGATATTTAAAGACAATCGATCCCAACAATAGTACGGACTCAAAGAGAATGTACAATTGTCAGCAAAAGGTGAGGAGAGAGAGCCGGGAGGAGCTTACCTCAACGCAAAACTTCATACACCTACTGAAACAGCGGAATTACAGGTATAAATATTAGTAAAGTTTTCAATTATTTTTTCATGTCTAAATATTTGAAAAAAATTGAAAAAATATATATGAAGTTAAGAGACTTAGTGGACTAAAATTATTTTTGGGAGGAATATATATTGATTTGTGTTAATACATTTTTAAATAAAAGGTATTAATTTTGATTTCAACTATTTAATATTTTTATTAAATGGATTATCAAATTCTCTATACAATAATGACAATCTTTATTATCATTTTTTTACACTATCATATCTTTTTTTTTCATTCTAATTCATTTTGACAAATATTCAAACACTCCCGTTCTATGTATATTGTATAGTGAGCATATCCAATATATATACAATAAACACATATTTATAATTTAACTATGATAATAAATAGGCCATACTATAGTCTACATCAAATAAATATAACAGTTATGTATTTCGATGGTTAATTTTTCCACTAAAATTTATTTATTTATTTAGTCTATATGCATTACATATGAAATGTTGTTTTTTATTAAATACATAATTATATTATATTTGATTAGTTTATAAATTTATAGGTACACCTTTAGGACGGATGCTGATAACGGACTCAAAGATATAGTTTTCAGCCACCCATGTTCGGTTGTAATGGTCAACACGTATTCACAAGTATTAATCATTGACACGACATACAACACGAACATGTACGGTATGCCTTTACTTAAGGTCGTTGGGGCAACAAGCACTCATAAGACGTTCACCATTGCATATGCATTTATGATCCGTGAAATGCAGGAACACTTCGAATATATCCCACGATTTATTCGGGGGTTGTACGATGATGAACTGCCAAATGTTGTTGTTACGGACAGGGCTTACGCGTTGATGAATATTGTTGATGTAGTTTTTCCAAATTCTCAAGCACAATTGTGCAGGCACCACGTAGAACAAGCTGTATATAACCATGCTCTACACCTAGTGGAAAAGGGACTTAGCAAAAAGTTTGCTGATACTTTTAAAGTAAGGTGGAATTATGCAGTCCAAGCGGGCACACGTGAAGAATGGGAATTTAGGTGGGATTCCGTAAAGAAGAAGTACAGTAGATTTACAGGTCTGATTTCGTATTGCGAAGATACGTGGCTTACGCCACACAAACAGAGAATTTTAGGGATGTATATCGATGGTCGCCTGCACTACGGAAACTACACCACGAACAGGTAACCGTACAATCTTTATACTAAAAATCACAACTATTACATAGATTAAACTATTGAAATGACATATATTTGTAGGGTTGAACGAGAACACCATAGAGTGAAAAAACCTTGGATGGCGGCAAGAAACACTTTGACGTGATCTTCAGAAAGGTTCACCAAGTCATGGAGTTACAGAATGTGAGATAAAAAAACAATCGAGGTTTAGCGCCCACAAGACAAGGACTGATATGCTAAAGAACCAATTCTACGGCGAACTAGTGCGCAATATCACGTCTAAGGCGTTCGACCTCATTGTCGCAGAAGTGAGTAGGAATCTAGACGGAAATATGTGCGGTTGTTATCTCAGGAGAACACATGGTCTTCCGTGCCACTGCGAGCTTACATGGTACTCTCATATACCTTTAAATTGTATAGACTCGTTTTGAAAAACATTGGATATAGATTTTTCTAGTATACATACCACCAGAACAGATGATGACGGTGGTGGTAAGACTAGGAGAAAATTATTCGATGATGACACGGAAGACATTCTTCCGCCCAATGTTGAAAAAAAAAAAAGTCAAAACAGAAGACCAGCGATCGTAAACCTTCTGAGTATGAGTACACGATAAAAAGTGCGGGAATCAAAAAGTCTGCTCAAATAAGGGGTAAGGGGAGAGTGGCGGCAACTAATGCGCGACCAGATATTCCACCGGGCGATCTTAGACATAGCACATCGAAAACACGCATACGATGAGTTATTACAAGAGACTTCGAACAATTTCCCCAAAGTTCGGACCCATACCGACCACAGATCCCCCGAACTCCAAATTCAAAGCCCCAGAGGTCCCAAACTTCAAGTCCCCGTCAAAATAAGATTAACCATCCAATACGGTTTTTAACTCTCGGTGGAGGGCGATTTTCCTCCATATATCAAAAAATTATATTCATTTCTACAATGATGTAATTGGAGATGGGAAACTGCGGATTTAGAACGGTTGCACTCGCAATCTACTGAGCGAGGACAAATGGGTAGGTATGCGAATGGATCTTTATAATGAATCGCAAATAAGACGCGATTTACACGAAAATATTTTAGGTGGTTACACAACTTTTTCAGATTTGGCAAAATCACTTAATCACTCCACAAATTCTGCCCCACGTGATAAATGGTTTGCATTACCTGAACATGGATACCTGGTTGCAACCACATATAACGTTTTAAATAATGTCATTTGGAGAACACGATGAAACTTTTTGCCTTCCCGCAATAACAGATGAACGTCGAGGTCTTCCGACCAACAAATTGGTCTTGGGAAACGTGCACAACAACACTCATTAGATATTGGTAAGAAAAAACTATATTAATGTTACTTTAAAGTTTATTTTATTTTTGATTTTTTTAAATAAAATAATAATAATTTAACTGTTATTTCAGTTGTATATGCCAGACGACGATCATCCAGTATCGTTTATATCTGGATATTGGGAACACTCACATGACCCTTCTGTAAATGGTATACATTTACAATTTCAAGACATGATAGAGATATTCCGTACATTACACGACTTGGATGCGCCACGACGTGAGGCTAATTATTGGGCTAGAAAGAATAATAAACCCCAATATTATAATTTTTTTTTAATAATTATTAGACCTTTTTTCTAGCAGTACGTTGTTGTGATTTATTTTCGGATGAAAATTATGTAATGTGTATATTTTTTTTCCATATAATGTGATTTTTTTTCATGTTTAAATTGATAATTGAACTAATACTTTTCAATGAATGAACTAATACTTTATAACCAACTAACTTATACTTTTTAATATATTAACCAATACTTATTGATTGATGAACTAATATTGTGAATAACAAATAATTACTTTATAACCAACTAACTAATACTTTTCAAAAAATTAACAAATACTAATCAATTAATGAACAAATATTGTGGGTAAAAAATAATTATTACTTTTTATTTATTCAAATAATATCAATTAATTAGTTAAATAAATTAAATCAGTAGTTAAAATAACTCAATACTTTTAAATTAGTTAAATTAAATAATTCAATTAAATGTGTTAAATAAATTAATAAAATCAATATTCCAATTTATAAAAATAAATTAGTTAAATTAAATAATTCAATTAAATGAGTTAAATAAATTAATAAAATCAAAATTCGATATTTATAAATAAATTAAATTAATTAATAAAATAAAAATTCAGAATTAAAATAAAAATAAAAATCTGGCTGTCGCATGGACCATGCGACCCGTACATTGTCCGTCGCGTGGACCATGCGACCGAACTATGCTTCGTCGCGTGCAGCATGCGACACCTATATTCCATCAAATCGCTAGTCACTTTTGTGGATATAGCATTTGTGGACTTTTTACAACTTGGAAATATGCTATAACCTGCAAGTCAATCAACCGCAGATCAAAGTAGAAGAAATTCAATAGTATTAATTAAATATGAGATGTGACGATCTCATCTAATGAGACGGGTACAACTTAACATAAATTACATTCACTATTTTCAAAATATTAAAGCGTCAATATCCAATTTATACTCCGTTTTACCGTGAGATCGTCTCATACACTTGTCTCATTAATTAATGTTTGTCAGCCGGTGTTTTTATTTTTATAAGAAAAAATGAAGTGATGATTTCGGATATAACTCGAGTTGAATGAACTCAATCTATAACTACATAAAACTAAAAATAAGGAGAGAGAAAAATATAAAAAAAAAAATTATTGTAGAAGTGGAGTTGCACTTATTTTGTAGAGTAATGGTGAGTCGCAAGCTCTACTACAGAGAGTGACTTGATTTTAATTTTTTTTTAAAAAAAATCTCTTTTTTTTATTTTTTACTTTTTATCAATAATTTTAAATTAATATAAAATTATTTGTTAACCTTTAGGTTGCTATCAGGGCATCATTTTCTTTGATAATACTTTGGAGCCATCTTTTTTGCCCACACATCCATTGGATAAGGTATTAGCACATGCCAAGCATTAGCAACTCACTTTATCGCACTTTTCTGAGCAAATGCCTAATTTTACCAAATGCCTAATTCTAATTTACGTTGTGCATTATGTTTTATTTTATCACACATATGATGCACCACATATAATTGTGCTCATCAAATTAAATACGAGATGAAATAGATAATGCAAAAGATATATAATTTATACATTTTCATAAACTATTAAATCCAGGTTTCCTTTTTTTTTAAAAAATCCTATAAATACAGAAGTGAAAGATGCTATATAAATCATATTCGTATGGCCCATTAGACTCCAACCGCTGCCTTTAGTATGGATTATTGGACCATCGGGGTTTGATGGACCCGAAAAATAAATTCTCTCACTAGGCCCAAATTTTTAATTGAAACTTATAACTACGTATAGTAGTTTACAGTTTACTATATAACTTTTGGAGTACACTCATCTGAATTATGTTTATACATGAACGCTATTATTATTATGTGTAAAAATTATCACTATTATGTACAAAAAATTTACTATTTTAAAATATAAAACATCTTTTAAATAGTGATTGTTTTTATGCATACCAGTGATAATTTTTATGTATAACAGTGATAGTTTTTATACATAACATTGATACTAAAAAATCGAGTTCACGTTGAACTCGAGTTGTACAAATTTTTGTCAAACTTCTGTAAATTAAAGTTTAATAAAAAATTTCTAATGAAAATAATTATATCAAATAATCAAGGATTTAAATTCTAGCAGAATTAACATATACTCCCTCCGTCTCAATCTTTATGGTAAAATACCCACTTTTTTGTCTCAATCTTTATGGTAAAGTTACTTACACATTTTATCATTTTATCGCTTTATCACATAAAATATTACTCCCTCCGTCCCAACATTACTTGAACACTTGCTTTTATTTGGACGTCCCAACATTACTTGAACACTCCCAAAATGGAAAAAAAAATTAATATTAATACACTCACAACACCCTTATTTTATTCCACTCAAACCCACTTTAACCAACTTTTCTTGGTTTGCGGTCCAATTATAGTGTTCAAGTCATTGTGGGATGGAGGGAGTAATAAACAACACTTTCTACTCTCAATTACCCATAATTTTATCACTTTATCATATAAAATACTAATAAATAATTCTTCATACCCCCCACCACTTTATCACTATTTCACTATTACACTAAATGCTTATGAACAATCACAATCCCACGAAGATTGGGACGGAGGGAGTAATTCAAAACGACACGATTATTAGCTCAATTGAAATTTGACGAAATGAAATAGTTCAAGTGGTTAAAACATTACTACTTATACCGTGAGGTCATGAATTTGAATCATCATTTGCTCTATTAAAAAAAAAAAACTCAATCTAGACCATGTATACCTCTCAAATTTACAATTTTATAATACTATGTTTGAATTTGATTGTACATTTGAATTTGTGTTGTCGTTTCGCTTGTTGTTTTAGATATCATGCAATTGTCAAAAAAAGATAAAATGTAGAATTTATTATTTTATTTTTGGCACAATAATTGTGTTAGGTGTGGGGACTCGATAATTAAATAATTAATTTCATATGAGTAATATAAATGGATAACATAAAAAGTCATTCATTTATTATGGCAGGTAAAATTAGAAAATTTACGTGCCTTTTTTCTACCCAAAACCAGGGTGCACTAACTCTAAGGTTGGACTGACAGAGTGATGCTATCTTTGTCCGTACAATCCAAGTTGGGTTGTTTGACAAACAAAAAAGGGGGCCCCTATCCTATACTACTCGAATTTTCTATTTTTAATATGAAGCTTTAGCTGAAAATATTTATTAGTATTAAAAAGAAAAGTAAAAGAAATAAAAAATGAAAGAGAAAAAGAACAAAAAGGGCATGGGCCTATCACAAATGGAACATGGCAAAGATTTAGATAATAATAATATCCTCCGATCCTTCAAATGACAGACATTTTTCTTTTATTTTTTATACTGCATTTTAAATAATATTTAAGTTTTATTTTTTATACTTTATCCTTGTAATTTTATATATATTTATTTTATATAATTTCAGTTTTATCCCCTCGTTTAAAAAAAGAAGACTCTTAATTTCCCTCCTCACTAAAGTAAAATAGAAAATACAAGAAGAAAATAGCGTTAATAAAAAAGAGAGAGTAAGTTTAGTAAAACTGATAACACTACTAATAAGATTATATTTAGTGCATCGTAAATTAAACTCTACTTCATGTTTAAAATTTTATTTCAAAAAATTGTGTCTAAAAATCTCATTCTCAATAACTTTTTAAAATTTACAAACAAGCTCTTAATTCTAAGGTGCCCGCTACCCCTACTGGCCCTACATACTGTATATAGGCACAATATAATTAATTGTAAATATAAAATAACAATCGAATATATTATGTTTATATTTATATCACATAAGTATTTCTTTCATCATATAAATTTTTGTCATCAGGAAGAGTTCGAAATCACATAAGATAAATGATAAGAACTTGTATGCATTAAGTTTATCGTACAATTTAGGTGTATTTTAAAAATAATTTTTATTTAATAGAAATATACTCCAAAAAAAGTTAATTACGCACAATAAAATTGTACGTATTAATTTTTATTACCGAAAAAAGTTAATTATGCACAAATTATAATGTATAATCATGTGCAAGAACGTTACACATGTCTAACAGATTAATAGTACTCCGGCCATGAGACATTCGATAAAATTGCAAACGTTGGTAATATGGAGTATATGTTATTAATTTGATTTGATTTCAATGTAAGCATATGTACACACACATATTAATTCCATGTGACTTGTCCAAGAAGATGCCTAAAACATGTGGTTTGTACCTTAATTAATCATTATACACTCCAACTTGGAAAGTATATATGCAGCTAACACACCAAAGTATTATAAAATCCACTCAATTTTTTTTAATAGTGATTAGTTTCATTAATTCTGGTTTGCTCCCTTTAAGGATTCCTTATTTAAATATTACTAATAATTTTCCTTTTTAAGTGTAAGTTTTTTTATGATTCTTTCCAACAAGTATCCCACTACTAGTACTAACCCTAGAATCAATGAACTGTAGAAAATTCTTCAAACTATTAATAATTCGCCATTTTTTGTTTTTGTTTATGTGCATAATTACTTTTTTGAGTTTATGCTCGAAGATGCTTCGAGAATGAGTTGGTAATGATGTGGTTATGATAGTGGCATATTTCAGTACTATTTATTATTGATAATATGGTGGCAATACAGCAAATTAAATTAATTAATATATAAACGAACAATATCGATCGAAAGGGGAAAACGAAATCACGAAGATTCTCTCAGGAAAGAGCAGGTGAAATTTACTGATTCTAATTTATTCTTTTATTTATTGATCACGAATAATTATTGTATTACAGCACACATTTTTGTTGTTTGTTTGAGACATACCAAGTTTTTTTTTTTTACAGAGAGACATACCAAGTTCACTGTCTCGATCTATTTGAATATGAAGTTGACCTTTATGTTATATTTGACAAATATACCTCTTAAATTAATAAACATAAATAATGTCAAATATATTATATTTTTTCATCGTACTATTTTCCCATTCAGGGCAAGGGTCTAAAATTGATGTGAACTCAAATCTTCTCAAGGATTTGCCACCTTAGAATGTCCCTAATTTATTCGGTGACATATATAGGTGTATTCATTAATAGCTATTTCTTGTCACATGATACATAAATTCTATCACATTACAATTACGTACTAATCATGATTAAATGAAATTTTCACAGGGAATTTGAATTTAAACAGCTGGGTAAAAGTAAAACCATCCTGATTGGCAGGCATATATTTAACGGGCATGAGTATCAAAATTCATGAAGTGATTTAATGAAAAAAGAAAATATGTAAGTAATGATTGGAAAAACATCACTAAGGATATGCACCTATAATCACCAACAATTTTATTGGGAAAATATTGTTGTCGTATTACTAATTACCTATTCTGGTGTGTTTGAACGTAGATTTTTTTCCCTTCTCTCAATTTTCGCAAATAAGCAGGTCTCGTGTGCATTTAGGGACATCGTTCATTCATAGTGTATTTTAAAATCATATAATTTTTTAAATTAAAATATGCAATTTGTTTACACTTAATCATGTAATAAATTTTTTTTATATTGATAGTTATACGATTCAATATAAATAAATTATATATTTCAGTATAATAAATTACATAGTTCTAAAATGCATGATGCACCTGAATGCTTATAAGACTTAACCCTCACAAATATTTTGGGTGATTTTCTTTTAAGTGAATAGCTTAGAAAATGAGAATATGGTTATATTTGAAAACGACGGCAATGATCATGTCACCCGTTGGTATTAAATTATATGCTCACTAGTAATATGATGATGTTCACTATTTTATGTGGTATAATTACGTTAATAAATTACAAACTTTCATGTCAAACTTATTAATATTCTAAAATTGATAACATTATATTTATAAACTGATATCATTTTTTTTAACAGCCACAAATGAATTTATTAATTAAAAATAACGGAGTTGATATACTGTCAAACTTGTTCATAGTGAAATTGATTTTTTTTATAGGTACACTCTTTAGTTATATAAGTCACACTATTTAGTAATATAAGTCACACCCTTCAGTTATCACTACGATATTCTCTGCTATAATATAAGTCACACCCTTCATTTTTATGAGTAACACCCTTTATTGTAAAAAGTCACACTCTTTAACTAGTTTTACCGTGAAACTTGTTCACCCTATACTTTGACAAAAGAACGGGTTACAAGGGGTATACACATCCTTACAGATAAAAAAGAACTAACGTTTGCCCAAGAACGAAAATACAGAGAAGAAAAAACCGAAACTACTCTAGTACAATTATATACAATGGTTACAATACTACTAATCTAGGATAATTGCGTCAATTCAAGAAATTAAGATCCAACATTTTCATTTTTTTGCCCCGATTTAAGATCAAGTTCTTGCTTTGATTTCTTCAAAGATCTTCCTCGAATTCGAGATATCACTACTTTTATAAACTAAAACATTTAATAATATGATCTTAGTTTATAAATTTAAAAATATTAATTAATATTAAGTGTAATGATATTAGTTTACAAAAGTATTGATATAGATTTTATATTATGAACAAATTCCACCGAAAACCTACTCTTATGAGAAGGTATTATCTGCACCACGTGATCATCACAGATCACTATTATTATTATTTTGTAAAAAGCAGTACTTTAATCGCAAAATATATTTTTTTCGACCAAGAAATCGCAAAATGTTAATTATTATAAATAATAGTAATAATGATAATTATTATAAACAATACTAATAGAGATATACTAGTTGAGAATGATACTCATAATACTTTTCTCCTAATTCTTCGGCCCTGCGCAAATATTCCGGATCTAATTATTTAGAACGGGAAGTTTTCAAATGTGGAGCCCCCTTTCTAACGTTCTCTTAAATCTTATATACATATATATTACCTGCTTATTTTAGTATTTGACTATTTGGAATGTATACTTTCTCTTCACACATGTACATTGCAGGAAAATAAAATTTATAAAATGTACATTCTTGAACAATAGTTATATAGTCAACTAAACAATAATATAAAATCTTTTTTTTAAGAAAAGAATATACACAGATATGAATAAAAGAAAAGGAAAATTCAATAATTAATGCAATAGAACTAGACAACGCCCAGAAGATCTAGCAGCCCCCTTCTATTTACACAATTTTCCACTTGAATTAGAGCTTCCTTGTATTAGCAAATCTTACTTATCCGTATTTAATTATAAATATATATTATAGAACAATTTAATTAATTAGGAATAGGGGTGCTCATTTTTTTCCGAAATCTTGTTCGGCCCTACAAGAAATACTAAGTCCAAATATATAATTAATCAGGAATCGAAATTAATGAACATTAATTTTTTTTCCATATTATCAGTATAGCTAATAATAAAAAGGATGAAGATATAGTTACTACTGTTGAGACCATGCTATTTACCCACGATACACTAATTAAAAATGGTCATATAAATATTTAATTAAAGTTTATTAAAATAGACTTGTTGCTGCACATTTAAATAGGCACACTTGATTTTTTTTTTTTTTTTTTTAAGATAAAGATGAAATATATAACTGAGCACAAGGGGTACTCAAAATCCAGATCGTACAAGAATGTACATTTAAATAGGCACACTTGATTGATCGCACAAGCAAGACAATGGAATGCCATTATGATTTATGATCGTAAAGTAATACTTTTTGGGGTCGTTTGGTAGCCCCGAAAAGGCCAAGAAAACAATGGTTTCAGATTTTTACTGATGTTTGGTAAGACCGATAGTTTTTCACAGAGGCCCAAGAAAACACATGGCCCGTGTAACGGTTTCAGCAAAAATATTGTAGCTCTTCGAGAACGCCATCGCGCCTAACCCCTCCGATGTGATTTCTTCGTCCAACAGTGCTTTTGAAAACCATGCGGTAAAATTCAAAAATACCCTTGATTTTGAATTTGAAAATCGAAAGAAGGAACTTGTATTGTAAAATCTTTTTAATTATTGCTCATAATTTCCACATCAACTACAAACCCTAGTGAGAAACGATGAAGTCGTCTTTCGGAGTTATCTCCAGATCTACAATCTGCCAACGACGACGACAAATCAGCGAACCCATTATAACATTGAAATACAATAGCAACAAACACTAATTTTTTTGTGGTTAAGTCCATCAGAACCACTATACATAATTTATCTTTTTTATGTGGTTTGCAAAATATTATAAAAATGAGATTTATAAATAAAACTTATTGTGTTATGATATAATTTATAAATTTAATGGTATAAATTTCATATTATAAATAAATTTCACCAAAAATTTACTATATATA
This sequence comes from Stenogyne calaminthoides, assembly GCA_037126765.1. NCBI lineage: Eukaryota > Viridiplantae > Streptophyta > Magnoliopsida > Lamiales > Lamiaceae > Stenogyne > Stenogyne calaminthoides. The sequence goes on from JBBCBC010000010.1 coordinate 2,316,774, forward strand.
TTTTGTACTTTGAATAGCACTTTTTAAAAATTATTCTTCGAGGGAAAGACTAAAGAGAGTACCTTACTTTATTCTATAAAGGAACTGGCAGGGCCCTCCATCATCCCAATAATGAAGGTGATTAACTCCTAATTTGGTATGAATGATGGTTAAGTGCAAACCAATTTTCTTGACACTATTGAGTTATAGATTAGACCCCTTTACACCTTGCTTCAAATAAATTATTTATTTTATTATATAAATTTGCATTTCCTCAACCACATGATTATCCAAACCACTATAATTGAGCTTTTCTTCTTGCTTCTACTTCATCTACTACTTCCGTTTCGAATCAATTCACTACTGAACATGTAATATTGGTAATCTTCAACTAATTACATTTTATTTTTTTTTGATAAAATTTCGTGATGGTCTCATACATGAGACTAGGTGCAAACTAGCACAAACCAACAATCATCCCCTTCCAAAGTGTTAAAACGTCAATTCTCAAATATGTTCCGTCTCACTGTGAGACCGTTTCATGCAAGTGTGCCTCTTTTTTTTATTAGCAAAGGAACATTTATTGAAGAATGTAGGCATAAGAAATGCCCAAAAAATATACAATGTACGAATATCAACTACCTAAAATCATTACAACGAACGAATACTAACAACCTAAAATCATTCTCGGATTAACTAGCTAGCCAATCATTATACATAAATCTAGAACACCTTAAACCTTTTATATCAAACCAACTCCACAATTTAGTTTTAGTTCATCAATACTCCTGTCTACTACGGAAAACTCAACATTTTTAAAAATAACATTATTCTTTCCTTTTCAAATCAATTGATTTAACAATATGATATATCTATATGTAAAAATATAGAATTCCGCTGAAAATTAAAGTTGACACTTGATTTTACTTTTTCACATTTAAAAAAAAATTAAATACATGAATTTAATTTGATATAATTAATTACTTTAAGTTTCAGAATTTTTGGAGATGAACAATCAAGTGATCATTCAATATGTGCGTACACCCATAAAAAAAAATCATTTACAAAGTGAAATAGGTCAATTAAATAGAGCATTATTATACATTATGAGATCCTGAATTTGAGTTATGTGGGGAGAAAAAAAATCAAAAAATAAAGTTTGTAACCACATACGTGTGGAATGAGATCATGTGTTATTATTTTATACCAATATGAATCATATATTTTTGAATCGTGCAAAGAGTCCAAATTTAATTTGTAATTATGTTTACTAGTACTATTTAACACTCAAACATGCAAGCTTTTACCATTCAATCACGAACATCATTTTATACTAAACAATGAGCATGCATGAAGACATTTCACCAACTATTCTTGTTACTACCATCATGTACCATGCATATGTATTTTTTATTTTAGTAATTTTTTAAAGGTGTTAATTAATTCATCAATCCTGTTGTTTTCCTCCCATCCCAATCTGTGTTACACTTTACTAGGCCAATGCAGGTCGAGCAAAACGTGCATGTTATTTTTATTTTTCTATTTAAAATGGTAAAAAAACGAAAAATCTAAAATCAATCTCGATTATAATAATTCAATTATCATAAGAAAATTTTAAAAAAGTGAGAGGGCAAGGCTCGATTATAATCTCGACGATCTAGAGTCATGAAATTGTCTCGTAAAACCGATCGATATTCTTTTTCCTATATTCAACTAGTTAATAAAGTGGTATGATTATCTTTCATATTTGTATGTTTGTATTAATTTGTTATATTCTTCCAGCAATGTTGCTAATATTACGGGGTGTTTTTCAATACACCAATCATGTTTTCTGAATACATTTCTGAAAAAAAACAAATTCCAGGTAGTTATTAGAGCCACATATAGATGAACTGGTGATGCAAATTGGCAGATGAAAAGCTACAAGTATACAATTTATGACCCATTGAGATTAATATTTGCTTTTAGGAACATATTTTTTTTAATGAATAAAAATATACCTAGTATATATTCGTAAAATCAACAAATCTTGTGTGCATGACAGCCGCGCAGACATTATATATGTAATACTTGAATTGAATGTAAAAATTACTACCTTTGTCTCAGAAAAACGTGCACACCACTTTTATTATCGAGTTTTAGTGAACGAATTGTTTATTAGTATTTCAAATGATAAAATGATTTTTAAGGAAGTGTATTATAGATATACCATTCATCTTTTATATGCATCTTTAAAAATTATTTTATCATTTCAAATGCTAATAAAAAACTCGCTCGCAAAAACACATGAAAACAGTAAACGTGAACGCTTTTATGGGACCGAAGGAGTATGATATTTATTAATTTTTCATCAATACATTTATACTCCCTCCGTCTTAGAAAAATTTACCTCAACTTTTGAGCATAGAAAAAAAAAATGAATGAGTAGCGTGAGGAGTAATTTTATAAACTTTTATTTATAAAATAAAAGAATTAATTAGATTGAGTGTATGTGTATGCTCCAAAAGTAATGATATTTTGTGTATATATATGAGTATTTGTAGCGAACTCAGCACTACCAACACTATAATCCATATTTTTTGTATAATTTTTTGGAAATAAGAAGGTAAATTGCATATAGAGGAAGTGAGTAAGAGATCGAGAGATGAAGATTTGAAGAAATTGGGAGAGAGAGAATTAGATAGGAAGAAAGATAGTTAGAGGAGAGAGAATAGTGTAAATTTTTTACGATATCTCATTCATCTACCAAATATTTATTTATAACAAAACAATTAAATTCCCACACATAGATGAATATTCCTTATGTAATTTAAATGCAGAATCTAAAATAGATAATGGAGATTCCAGGTCATTCTAAATGTTTGAGCCCATTTGTGAGAAGCCCAAACATTTCCTCATTCAGACAAATCCACTCAGGTGGATTTGACTCAGGCGTAACCTCCAACTCAGGTCACTCGTTCAGATAATTACACTCAGGCGTATCCTGAGACTCAGGTCCCCCGTTCAGATAATTACACTCAGGCGTATCCTGAGACTCAGGTCCCCCGTTCAGATAATTACATTCAGGCGTATCCTGAGACTCAGGCCCCTCGTTCAGATAATTACACTCAGGCGTATCCTGAGACTCAGGTCCCTCGTTCAGATAATTATATTCGAAACCTTTCTTTCCCACTGACAAAGAAAACCCCAATTCTATCTATTCTTTCGTTCCCAACTCATGATCATGATAGTATTGTGCAAACTTTAATTTGGACGTCAACTATAAAAAAAAAAAGAATTGCCTACGAAAATTTTAAAAAATAACCACAGAGTTTCCCACAAAAAAATAATGACATTTTGTGTAAAATTATAAATATTGTAACGATAATGATTCTGATGAATTTTTTTATTTTTAAGATGTGCAAGTTATTTTGGGACGTCCGAAAAAAAGTGTACTCCTACATTTTAATGTTATTATATGGAATAGAAGGGGTATAATTTATTTTCAAAGTATTACTCATTTTTTATAAATGATACTCCCACCGTCCCAAACTTATTTGAACATTTTTCGTTTTGATCAATCCCACACTTATTTGAACATTTTTTAAATGATAATAAAACAACATTGATTTTTACAACTACGGTATATCCTCCCAACATCTCAAATAATTACACATCATGTCATTACTTTATACATACTAAAAATCACTTTATTCTCTCATTTATTTTATAATAAAGTAGAAAGACATATAATACCCTCAACTAAAAATCACTTTATCCCTTAAAATATTCATAAATAATTCATACATTAAATATCGTGTCTACACTAAACGTACAAAACAAATATGGAACGGAGTGAGTATTTTTTATTGTAGTAGTACTACTAAACACATTGTCAAACAAGTTTACAACAATGGACGGAGCGCTATTAAAAATACGAGAAACGTACAATATCATTAGCGTGCACTCCTCAAGATGATACTGATGTTGTGGTATTGTTGTGTACCTTGCATTTCTGAGACTTCAATTCAACTTTTATGATGGATGATTCATGATTTTTTTTTTTTTTTTGACAGCTTCATGATTGTTGTTGAGACATGTTAATGCTATATATAATCCTGTCCACTTTTCTAGCACTTGACTACTTTTTGCCAATTATATCTGTCTCTCTTATTTTATCGACTTTTCTGAGTAACAAGTACCTGCACAACTCTTTGTCCTCTACTTCTACAATTTTACTCAAACTGCTGCACACTTATGTATATTGATTTGATAATCACCAGTTACATCAACCTTACTAAACAAGAAATATTCAAATTGATTCCTTATTATTTGATAAAAAATCGTACGAGACGGTCTCATTTGTGAGATGAAGTACAAACTAGTACGACCTCCGTCACAAACTCGATTGTCACATTACTGTGTGCTCGGATTTTAAGAAAAAAATGATAAAGTGATAAAATGTTGGGTAGAAAGAGTTGTTTATTAGTGTTTTATGTGATAAAATTATAAAGTGATAAAGTGAGTATTTCCATTTAAGGAACGTGGTAATTAAGTATGGGAAGTTCGAAACGGAAATGTGGCAATCGAGTTTGGAACGAAGACAACATTCATCCATTTTAAAGTGTTAAAGTGTCAATGCTTAAATTATACTCCGTCTCACCGTGAGATCATTTCACGCAAGTGTAACTAATCTTATTTTATTTCAAAACCTAAAAATCCTCTCACATGGATCTGGAGTTTTATATTGCTAAATTTTGACATTATAATAGGGGCACACTTTAATTTGACCTCTTAAAAGTCAAATTGTGACCAATAATAGTACCAAATTCTAATTTAAAATCCCCAAAAGGAATTTTATACAAATATAAAGGCAACGAACATAAAACTCCAAATAGTCGTTAATTAACCAAGTAATATTTTATCAAAGATTCCAAAATTGCCAAGTTGGAAAATTACATCCTAGAGTATGATCCACTAATAGATGAAAAGAGAAATTAGTACTGGATCCAATCAAGTATCCACTAAAATTTGTCCTCAAGTCTTCGTCTTTAAGCTCTAAATTGTCAGGTGATGAAGTAATACACCAAATATTTCCACCACAATTAATGTGTCCATTATTATTAGTACTAGTATTTTTTTAAGTATATTACAGCACCTGGGTTGCTAATAATTTTGTCAGAAAAGCATCATCAAATCTGCAGATTCCAGCACAAGGTTAATTATAATTAATTCTGTTGCATAGTGAACACTTAAAATTGACATCGAACCCTTTGACTTGTAACTTATACAAGTTCGTGAAAATTATAATCACGTGTCGAAGTAAAAGATAAAAATAACATGATATTGACTGCATTTAATGTTATGCACAAATGCACACGTCAAGGAAATTAGGAAAGAGGGAAGAGAGAGTGATTAAAATTTTAAAAAATTTACTAACTCTTTCCACTATTATTATCTCACTTTCCTTTCATTTTTTTTTACAGGTGACTCACTATAATTTTTTCATTTCATAAAAGAAAAAAATAACTCCATCACTCATAATTTATATTCCAATTTTCAAATAATATTATAAAAAATATTACTCACTACTCTACTCATTACTCCACATATCTTTTTTCTCTCTCCCAATATCAAAAACTACCTTTCATTTTTATTATTTTATTATTATTCTTTAAACAAAACAACAAAAAGAAACGAGACAATTACACCGGAATGAAGAGAGTACAAAGTATTGTATATAGCAACACCATGTCTTTTTAATTGTATTTTTAGGGGTGAGTCTCATGTTCATTCATGTGTTGTAAAAACTTCATAATCATGTTAAAACATACAAATTGTTATCTTGAAAAAACTTGCAACTTGTTTCTGTTCATCGTCTATTTTTTTTCGTATTAATAGTTCTGTTTGCTAGGTTAACACACATTGTATATTTTTCTAATCTTATTTATGAAATAAGCGATATATCTGGATTCACACAATATATTAAATTACTTTTATATCAATTTTAATTATTTTCATTTAAAAAATATTAATTATGTACAATTATATTATACATATGAAATGATGTATGGGAAAAAAGCACAAAATTAAGAAGAAAAAATGAGTGTGGACTGTGGAGGTAAAAAAGCGCCGGATTTATAGGGGAGAGAATGATGGATAGTTTGAACGTAGACTTTTAACCAAAGGCCTCCCACCCCATATTATAAACTTGGACTAGAAGCCACACAACTTCCGATAACTGACTCTTAAAATATGTCCAAAATTACTAACATACCCAGTTTCAATAAATGTTATGTTAACTGTGTATTATAAAAAATAAGGTTAATTTTTTATATAAGCAAACAGTACAGTTTTGCTTATGCATGCACCAATTGGGATTTGGTTCCTCTCCATTTCTTTGTGTAAATTTCTTGTAAATTTCGAAGAGAGAAAGACACAGTACAGGAGTTCCATACTTTATATTTTCTTATATTAATTTATTATGTGTTTTAGAGATCCAAATCCCACCAATTGAATCTGTTTCCATGTTTATGTGGTCAAAAACCCAATCCGAAGTTTGGACACAGTATTATTTGTCGGGTGCCCAAACTTCTCTCTCATGAGGCCCTCCTCAGTCCTCACTCACTCCCCCATCATCTGTCAATTTTATGTCATTCTTGTGCGTGTGTGTTTTTAACTCATCCAATTAATTCAATCAACTTACTCTAAAAACCTATATTTATATTTATGAATAAAGTAATCAGCAAAAAATAAATAATTAACTCGCAAATACTTTAGAATTGATAGCAATTTTGATTAAAATCTGATTCATTCAAAAAAAAAAAAGGTTAGCTAATTTCTTTTCAGTTTTTTCCTTATTATATTATTAGGTAGTGTTCAACAATGCTTTAAATATTGTACCACATGCATTATCATATTATATTGTACTATTAATCATATGGTACAATATGTTAAAGATCGGTGTAACATTAAAAAAAAATCTTTTTCTTAAAGCTAAAGTTAGATTGAAAATACAACAATTGCATAATGCAGCTGAGCGTTACTCGAATTAACCGTTTGTATGAACGTTTGCAGCCGTTGGAGAAATTAGTGTGAGAGAGAGAGAAAAAAAAAGAAATGTTTTTTTTAACTTGAAGAAATACAAGAGAGAGAGAAAAAAAAAAAAAAGAATCTGGTGGGTTGATTTTTTTTCCGGTTGGTGTAATTTAAAAACAGTAAATAATAAGTAATATTAAAAAAATGAGGGAAGAGGATTGTGAGGAGGAGATAAAGAGGATAGAGCAGTGGAAATGGTCTGAAACGCGAGACCTTGAACTCGTAGTGTCAGTTCCCTCTTCTGACAACGCTTCTTCTATTAATAACACCACACCATCATCAACTTCTGTTCAAACTGCACCAACTGCAGACACCACCACTGTAGGGAGCGACGGGTTTCAAACACTGATGGCGATGGAGGTCGAGGCGAAAAAAGACGGCGAACCGGAGAAGGCCGGTCCGGCGCCGTCGGTCGGGTTCTGCGAGCTGTTCCGGTTTGCTGACGGGCTGGATTATGCTCTGATGACGATTGGCACCATTGGTGCGATTGTTCACGGCAGCTCATTGCCTCTGTTTCTTAGATTTTTCGCCGATCTTGTAAACTCTTTCGGCTCGAATGCGGATAATGTTGAGAAAATGACACAGGAAGTTTTGAAGGTGTGTTTATAGTGTTTGTGTGTGTTTTTTCGGGAAAAAAAACAGGGGAGTTGGTGAGTTTGTTAATTTGTTGTAACGGATTACGGTTATTTGCAGTATGCATTTTACTTTCTTGTTGTGGGAGCTGCGATTTGGGCGTCTTCATGGGCAGGTAAATTTTTGGAGACAAATTGTGAGATTTTGTTGATTAATTTGGATTTGAATTTGAATATATATTTTTTTGTGTGTGCGCAGAAATATCGTGCTGGATGTGGACAGGGGAGAGGCAATCGACGAAGATGAGGATCAAATATCTAGAATCTGCGTTGAATCAAGACATTGAGTTCTTTGATACAGAAGTTCGAACATCGGATATAGTTTTCGCCATTAACACTGATGCGGTGATGGTGCAGGACGCCATTAGTGAAAAGGTGAAGAAACAGAGATGAGCTTCTTTTTTTGATACTTTTATGTTTTTAATCAAGTGTTGGATTGACGGGGGCACTTTTGTAATTGTGATTCAGCTGGGAAATTTCCTGCACTACATGGCGACATTCGTTTCCGGATTCGTGGTGGGTTTCACCGCCGTGTGGCAACTAGCTCTGGTCACTCTCGCCGTCGTGCCACTCATCGCCGTCATCGGCGGCATTCACACCGTCACAATGTCCAAACTTTCCGGCAAGAGCCAAGAAGCTCTCTCTCAGGCCGGAAACATCGCAGAACAGGTGAAAACAAATCTCGAAATCGATCTGAGATTGACAGTATTAGTGTTTGCACTGAAAAGTATTACTTGCTTTCACTAACTAAAATCTTATATTACAGACAATAGCTCAAATTCGAACGGTGTTTGCGTTCGTGGGCGAATCGAGAGCGTTGCAATCGTATTCTGCAGCTTTAAAGGTTGCTCAAAAGATTGGTTACAAAATTGGGCTAGCAAAAGGATTGGGGCTTGGAGCTACTTATTTTACAGTGTTCTGCTGCTACGCGCTTCTTCTCTGGTACGGTGGGTACCTGGTACGACACCGTTTCACCAATGGAGGTCTCGCGATCGCCACAATGTTTGCTGTAATGATTGGTGGCCTGTAAGTTATTCACACTACTACAATCCAATCTCACTCAATTTAATCATCTTCAATTTGATATTAATAGTCTGTAAATTGATAGGGCTTTGGGGCAATCTGCTCCAAGTATGGCTGCATTTGCAAAAGCACGCGTTGCAGCTGCTAAAATCTTCCGAATCATCGACCACAAACCGAGTGTCACCGAATCGGGTTTGGAGTTGGAATCCGTTACCGGACAATTGGAGCTTAAAAATGTGGACTTCTCCTACCCATCAAGGCCAGATGTTAAAATCCTCAACGATTTCTCTCTGGTTGTCCCGTCCGGGAAAACAATGGCGTTAGTCGGAAGCAGCGGGTCGGGTAAAAGTACGGTTGTGTCCCTCATCGAGAGATTCTACGATCCCATTTCAGGTGATCACCCATTTCAACTAGTATTTCATTCAAACCAACTAATACCGTTTGTCTTTATAAATTTATTTATTTATTACATATTTTCTGAAGTAAAATAAATGAAAATGAACAGGACAAGTAATGGTAGATGGGCATGACATAAAAATAGTGAAGTTGAGATGGTTGAGGGAGCAAATAGGGCTGGTGAGCCAAGAGCCTGCATTATTTGCAACAAGCATCAAAGAGAACATACTTTTGGGTCGGGGGGACGCGAGTATGGTGGAGATTGAAGAGGCGGCTAGAGTGGCCAACGCGCATTCATTCGTCGTAAAGCTTCCACATGGATTCGATACTCAGGTTAGCTTCTTAATAATAGTACTAGACTACTAGTACATGTTTGGATGACATTCATTTTCACCAATTAAACTTCTATGTACTCTTCAATTATGTGTACCTACTCATCAAGCTGGATTGCTCCACCCTTGCCTTCTATATTTATTCATTTCAGATCTTACATTTTTGGTTATGAATTTAGACTGTGTTTATGTTGTAATATTGAGTCGAGTAGCGTCAAACATGTCTTTGAAAATATGGTAAACTATTTAGGAGTGGAGCATGAGTAGTTTTACTAGTCTCTCGACTCACTTACCGATATACTACTCTTAGCAGGTCTACAAGTAAATAGTCATAAATGGGGTTATTTGGTCAACAAACTGACCTAACATTTTTTTATCAAGTCAAAAGTTGTGGAGATGTTTGGTCATGCTTTAAATAAAAGGTAACGTGGTTCAGCGTCAACAATGCATGTGCAAAGTGTTGGTCGGTTTCTGTTTATTTACTCGCGCAAGAAACTATAAATTTCTCAATCTATGTGAATATTAATATAACTACTTAGATAGGATATCCATATTTTGTTTATATGGGCCAAACAATTCACAAATGGAAAAGCCTAATGAAACAATAAATGTGAATAAAGGATCATATTATTTCCTAATTATTTTTGGACATTTTAATTAATTAATGAATTTGGTGTGATAGGTTGGGGAGAGAGGGTTGCAATTATCGGGCGGGCAAAAGCAGAGAATTGCTATTGCCAGGGCAATGCTTAAAAACCCGGCCATCTTGCTATTGGACGAAGCAACGAGCGCATTAGACTCAGAATCGGAGAAGTTGGTTCAAGAAGCGCTAGACCGTTTCATGATAGGAAGGACTACTCTAGTGATTGCCCATCGTCTCTCCACCATTCGAAAAGCTGACCTCGTGGCTGTGTTGCAGCAAGGCAGCGTTTCTGAAATCGGGACCCACGATGAACTCTTTGCCAGAGGTGAAAACGGGGTCTACGCTAAGCTCATCAGAATGCAAGAAGCAGCAGCTCATGAGGCTGCTGTTAACAATGCCAGGATGAGTAGTGCAAGGTAATACGAAACTCATGAAGGGTATTTTTTACTGTTTCGACAGGTTTGACCAAATTGTGGGTGTACTAAGCAATTTCGTGGGTGCAAATAGCCCCATCCATTTTATCATATCTTATACCTTTGGCTTATTCGACGCAGGCCTTCTACGGCAAGGAACTCCGTGAGCTCACCTATAATTACACGAAATTCATCTTACGGCCGATCACCTTACTCTAGAAGATTGTCCGATTTCTCAACCTCCGATTTCAGCCTCTCGTTGGATGGTGCATACCCTAATTATAAACACGAAAAGATTGCATTTAAGGAGCAAGCTAGTTCATTCTGGCGCCTTGCAAAGATGAACTCTCCTGAATGGTCATATGCTCTGTTTGGTTCAATAGGCTCCGTTGTCTGCGGTTCTCTCAGTGCATTCTTCGCCTACGTGCTAAGTGCCGTTCTCAGCGTCTACTACAATCCCGATCATGCTTTCATGATTCGGGAAATCGCGAAATACTGCTACCTACTAATCGGTGTGTCCTCAACCGCCCTTATTTTCAACACATTACAGCATTACTTCTGGGATACTGTGGGAGAGAACTTAACAAAACGGGTTACAGAGAAAATGCTGGCTGCTGTTCTGAAAAACGAGATGGCTTGGTTCGACCAGGAAGAAAACGAGAGCTCTAGAGTCGCGGCTAGGCTGGCTCTTGATGCGAATAATGTTAGGTCAGCTATAGGGGACAGGATTTCTGTTATAATGCAGAATTCTGCTCTTATGTTAGTCGCTTGCACGGCTGGTTTCGTCTTGCAATGGCGCCTTTCTCTTGTACTAATCGCCGTCTTTCCTGTTGTCGTTGCAGCGACTGTCTTACAGGTACATTTTGTTGGAAAAAAAACTCACCTATATCAGTATCCTCATATATATATATGTGAATAGAGATGTCAGTGAGTAGAGCTGATTGATGCGGTACTCATTCTCGACTAGAAAAAATTTGAATTTAATTGAGTCAAGCTCGAATTCGAGTCAATTTTTTTTTAAAAAAGTCGAGTTGGAGCTTAACACTATTTTACTCAGCTCCATTCATTTACAGTTACACCCCTATAAATCTATTATATTAATATCTTATCTAATTTGTGCAGAAAATGTTTATGACTGGATTCTCCGGCGACCTAGAAGCCGCACATGCGAAGGCGACGCAGCTGGCCGGGGAAGCGGTGGCCAATGTACGGACAGTTGCGGCCTTCAACTCAGAATCGAGAATTGTTGGCCTTTTCACGGCCAGCCTTGCAACGCCCCTACGGCGTTGCTTCTGGAAGGGACAGATAGCCGGAAGTGGATACGGAATTGCGCAGTTCTTGCTCTACACGTCCTACGCGCTCGGGCTATGGTATGCCTCGTGGCTTGTCAAGCATGGAATCTCGGACTTCTCGAAGACCATCCGCGTATTCATGGTCCTCATGGTCTCGGCTAATGGTGCTGCCGAGACATTAACGCTTGCCCCGGACTTCATCAAAGGCGGGCGCGCAATGCGGTCCGTGTTCCTCCTACTCGACCGGAGGACCGAAATCGAGCCTGATGATCCGGAGGCTATGCCCGCGCCTGACCGAATGCGTGGCGAAGTCGAGTTCAAGCATGTCGATTTTTCGTACCCTAGTCGGCCAGATGTCTCAATTTTCCGCGATCTAAACCTACGCGCTAGAGCCGGGAAGACTCTAGCCCTCGTCGGTCCGAGCGGTTGCGGTAAGACATCCGTAACGGCCCTAATACAAAGATTCTACGAGCCATCGTCCGGTCGACTTACGATTGATGGGAAAGACATCCGGAAATACAATCTCAAGTCGTTGAGACGACACATCGCCGTCGTCCCACAAGAACCGTGCCTATTCGCAACGACAATCTACGAAAACATAGCGTACGGGCACGAATCAGCCACCGAAGCAGAGATCATCGAAGCCGCAACCTTAGCCAACGCTCACAAGTTCATCTCCTCTTTGCCCGACGGATACAAAACCTTCTCCGGGGAACGAGGGGTCCAATTATCGGGAGGGCAGAAGCAACGGATCGCCATCGCCCGAGCTTTCTTAAGGAAAGCAGAGATAATGCTGCTCGACGAGGCCACGAGCGCGCTCGATGCTGAGTCCGAAAGGTGCATACAGGAAGCTCTGGAACGCGCGTGTGCGGGAAAGACAACGATCGTGGTCGCTCACAGACTGACTACGATCAGAAATGCGCAGGTTATCGCGGTGCTCGATGATGGGAAAGTAGCAGAACAGGGGTCACATTCACATCTGTTGAAAAACTATCCTGATGGAATATATGCAAGGATGATACAGCTACAGAGATTCACACATGGGGAAGCTGTGAATATGGTTGCATCTGGTTCGACTTCACAAACTTCTAAGTGATGATTAGGGGTGTAGATGCTACACTTGTTTTGTTTTCTTTTTTTGATGTGGTATAGCATGTGGATTATTATCTAATTTCAAGCCTGAAATGTCTTTACAAATCTAGTTTTCGGCTGCTTGAAATATGCTGGAGGATAATTTATCAAATTAATCAAATCTCCCGCAATTTTCATTCATTCCACTAAAGAGAATCTTTCACCTACAAACAGGGAGGCCAATTAAAAATGCTAATTATTGTCGAAACATAAAATCAATAAAAAGTGGACAAAATTGGTTTTCAATTTGTTAGAAGCACCGCTCATAACAAAATAAATAGTGTGGAGATTGTCTAGACTTGAACATCTTTCATCTTTCATTTTTAGCATTTATAGTTCCAAAATTCTAAATACTAACCATTAAATAATTATTAAAATAGAAATAGATCTGAATTAATTTTACTTTTATTAAATGTAATTTTGAATTCTAAAATATATAAATAAAAAATTTAAGGGGGGTCTATTGGGCCCCATGCCACCCCCACTTACATCCCAAGGTACAAAAAAATCGAAGATGGGATGCAAATGTCAACGTCCCGACAAGGGGAAGCCGCCAACAAACGTAGGTGGGAGAAGTGAGAGAGTATTTTTTTTTAAAAAATGGTGCATGTTGGACATGTTCAATGTTGATGATGACAATGATAGAAAACTACATAAGCACCATTATTGAGCATCTTCACGTGGTGGTTGCACGAACTTGCAAAAAAAGCCCCGTTGGACTTGAGAAAGCTACTGCAAAGAAACTTGCCAAACAGGACAAAGGGGACAATGTAGTGAGATTGATTGCTTGGTTGAGACTTGAGATGGTGCATCATATCCTAAAACTTGGATTTCAAATTCGCAAAATGACATAACAATGATTCCATCTTTCTGATAATAGATTGCCGTATGAGTTAGTTCGGTGGTCCTCATTTTTCTATTTCTTTTTCCTGAGAGAGTACTTTCATATCAATAATTTCAGAGACTCGATGAATATAATTCTTTGGAGTAATGTTGTTGTACACCAATTTCATCATGATTAACTGAACATAATTTATATTTTTCAAATGGAGATTTTTTTTTTTTTTTTTTTGTGTAAAAACAACTATTATTAACAAATTAATACTTTTTGATATAACCACTGGTATCATTTATAGTTATACTTGAGACTTGAGTATAACTAATACCAACATTACTCGACTAGGGACGCATACGAGAAGCTGTTGCAGATTTCAAGAAGCGATCGTATGAAAGAGAAAGAGGAATTTAATTTGCTTTGGAACAAGATCATGCCTACAAAGATTCATATTTATTCGTGAAGAATTGAAATCACGAGTGTGGAACTGGTATAAAGCTCATTCTATTCGGTTAGTTTCGTCTGATTACTGTGAATGGGAGAAGAATCCTAGATGTATCCTCAATATAAAAACTGACGTTCTAGGTGTCTTGGGTTAGGAAACTATTCTGTAATAATTCTGTGTCTCAGTTCATTTTGGAACCTGAGATACTTGCATGTTTTTCCCCTGGGTATTCCTTATACCCATACTTGAATAATGAAATACCTTTTTCTAATAAAAAAAAAGTTCAGACTTGAGTTGCACGGGTTATATAAAGTTTGTCTAATTCTTGATTTCTGTTCTTTAATGAGAAACGACAGCAGTTGCTTAATAGAGGAATTAAGCAACATTGCTCAACGTGGTACAATAATATTAACACCACGTGAAGGCCTTCTTGGTTGGGGATAATGAAATACAATAATGAGAATCATTTCAATTAATAATGTTTGAGAGTTTTGATAAAGCCGTAATGAGAATAGAAGTAATTGACTACTTCCATGTAATCACTTGCTCAACCCCCTAAGATGATACTCATCGTTGATTCTCTAACCAACTATACAATCAATAACCCCATGGTGATTGACTCCTCAATGATATTCATTACCATTATCATTCTCAAGTCATATCAAACGTGCACTAAATTAGTTGGACCATGAATGACCAACACTGTCAGAAGTTAGATTCCTCCCTATTACTATTCCATTGCTTTCAATGCATAAACCACATATATTGATGACACAATGTAAATGGTAACACAAGAACAGGAAACCAAATAGTACTATTTTATGCCAATACAAGTGTATACAACAATGCCCAGCAAAATGGGATATGAATTATATGATTACGCAGAAGAGGCCAAAAAAATAAAGACATTTGAAAACAAGATATAAATGAAGACAATGAAATCAAACTTGATATTGAACATTGGCAAATATAATTATCATGTAAAAACAATAGAATAAAACAGCCTTCATGTCGTGCTGCAACTAACTACATAACAAATTACATGAAAAGCAAAAAGGATGTGTGGCCATAACACTGTTGCAGCACTATACTCCTAGAAGTATTCGTAAGCATAAATTTAAGTTGACATTAACTTGGGCCCATTGTCTGGCATGCCCATCCCAGCAGCTAGCTCAGCATCTAATTGGGTATGAGGAGCTGGCCCCAACATTATCTTCACACTGTGTAACAATATTATTAACAATTTAATGCAATGGTGATGAATTCCATTTTAGAAAGATTGGAACTTAAGGATGTAAAATGATTTTCAAATCCACACACACACACACAAAAAAAAAAAAATCACTATAAATTTAGTTCAAAAAGGTAACTGTATTTCAAATCCAAATCTATTCATGCAACCACAAATACATTTGCTATTTATAATTTCAAATACATCCACAAATTCTTCAATACAAACACATCCTAGATGTCGCAAACAAGGACTTTCATGAAGCCAATTCAGTTATGCATAATACAACTTTCTTTGCCAATCAAAAGCAAAACTCATAAACAAGTCTTCTTGCAGCAAATAGTGAATATTACAGTAACCTTTTAAGACTTGATTATTACTCTCTTTGTATCACTAAGATAGGCTTCCTTTCTACTTTTGTGTGTCGTAGATTACAGGCTTGTTTCTTTGTTAAAGTCATTAACTATTTTCTAAAATGAGCCTATCTAACACATTTACTTATAACAAAATTTCAAAGAACATTTATTTTTTGTGTAGTCCTTTTTTTTTTTTGACGGAGTAGTCCTATGTAAGGGTAAAATAGGAAGAATGTAGGCAAAAGTTAAAAGCCAATAAGATTTCATATCTTTTTAATCTTAATCTGTGTGAAAAAATTCTAAGTCTATCTTAGTGTTATCACTGGTATGGATGGAGTAAATGTATAAAACAATACAAAATTCTGGAACCAAAAATATGGTTTTAAAGTGAACTGTTCCAGACATTCTATCCAGATGCCATAAAGTTCTAGAATTACTTGTCATCTTGAACCAAAAAGTTTACAACTGAATATATCAGTATAATTTTGTACTTCTTATGAACCTAGTTGCTCAACTTCATGTGCTCATAGTTGTGTTAACTACAAAATGATTCAACATAAGTATCCAATAAGGTAACCAACTATATGCACTTAATTCCCAAGTGGATTAGCATAAGTTAGCTCTCGATCATCCATTCCTCATTGATCAAGAATATGAAAGCAGCCTCTCAATTTTCTGAAGTAAAGCATGATAAGAGTCCAGATTTGATACTTAGCCCATGTCAACTAGATGGTTCGTAATCTAAAGTTCTTTCTACTGAATAATAATAAATTACCACCTAGTTCTTTCTCCTCAAGAATTAAGCTACTTTAAGACAATCTCCTAATCTCGTTTCCTTTTCTTTAAGCTATCAAAAATACAAAATATATAATGGCGTGCCACAAATTCTCAAAACCAAATGCTAAAACATTTGAAACAGGGCAAATAAGAAACAAGCATACCGCTTTCTATGCCGCTTGCTCTTGAAATGTTCATCCCTCACCGCCACATTAGCAAAATAGCGACTGGAAAAGAAGGGGGATCAGTATCCAAATAAAGAGAAAACGAAACATAAATTAATTCCCAACTAAATAATAATCATGAAACCATGAAATTGAATATTACTCGCAGTGATAACAATAGTACTGGCCCATTCCTGGAAGATCGTCATCTACTGGTAAGGGCTTCCTCTCTCCCTCTTTCTGAAGATCATCATAAACGGCGTCGTCGCGTGAACAATCATCAGTCAAGAAAAATCTCATGGTAACAGCAATCGAAAAATCACAAAGAAAAACTAAAAAAATTGAAACATAAACAGAGCAAAAAGGATATCCTTGCTAAGAAATTTGGCGCGCCTGAAGGTTTTATGAGAGTAACGTCGCTTTTTCACGCTCCTGTGCGGGCACTTTCCACCCATTCTTCTTTACTGTAGAAGCTAATTCAGAAATTCCGCTTCGCTAGTAGGGATTGAGAAACCAAAACCCTAGACGGTGAAAGAGGGGATTTAGGAATTATGTCTTGCTATTTATTTAGCTGTAATACGACGTCGTAGAGTAATTGAATGTGCTTTTCTGGGCCTCATTGTATCAAAGATTTGAATCCGAAAAGCCCAAACTAATATTGGGCCAGAGTCTTTGTTTTATTTGCTATGTATTTGTGTGCATACATCTAGACATAAAATTTTGTTTTATTTATTTATAAGCTAAATAATTAAACCTAGCACATACTTTTAATTTTTCATCAATTTTAATTTTTTTTTTTTTCAAATATATCACATACTTTCACTTAACATTTAAGAACATCCCGAATTATCATTTTCGGCAAAATTCGTTTGATATGGTCATTAAAGTTAACTTGTTTTGCTAACGTGTAAATAATAAAAATTTAAAAAATATATCACTACCTAAAATTTAAAAATAGTGACTCGGGATGTTTTTATATCCCATGTTTTCTGATTTTAGGTGGTGATATTTTTTTTTTATATTTTAATATTTATACATCAGCAAGACAGATGACCTCCAATGACCGCATTAGATGGCCTTGCTAAAAATGGTGACTCTAGATGTGTTTAAGTATTAAGTTAAAGTATGTGTTAAATTTGGAGAGAGAGAGAAAAATATGTGCTGAAATAGATGAAAAATCAAAAGCATGGGCTAGATTTGATTGTTTTGCCTTATTTATACTAAAATTATGTTGTTTTATATTTTCTTTTATTTATGAAGATTGAATCCTTCCATGTACTTTGATCTGATTTTACATAAGTATTTATATTTCATAATACTTAGAATTTAATGTTATGAAAAAAAATACAAATCATAATACAAAATAAATAAATTAATGTCTATAAACAAAATGCAAACTTATGTTAATGTAAATAAAAGTACAGTTATTCAATATTTATAAGTAAATGCATGAAATTAGGGTTGTAAAACAAGTAGAGCTTATGACTAAAGACTGATGGGCTCTTATTGATCAGGATTTTAGTTTGGCAAAATTTAGGGCCAACGAGGGACCACAGTGATTATATATGATGGGCTTGGTCTTTAAAGAGTCCTTTCGGGCTTGTGTATAAATATATGGGTCAGGTTATTTGCACCGCCTCTTTCGGTAAATACACCACACCGATTAATACACTCCCCATCGGATTAGTACACTCCCCTCAAACTCTCTAAAATAACCCTCCCCCCCTTGTCTGTGCCACACGCCCACCCCACCCCCCACCATTTCTCCCCAAATTTCTTCTTCCACCCATTCCCTTCCTATAATTCCCCCTCCATCTTCCGTTCTTCTCTCTGTCGGTCTTCTATTCTCCGGCCGCCTCCGCCGCCGCCGCCTTTGACGCCTCCGTCTCCGTCGCATTGCTTTAGGTTTCTTCTTCTTTCTCTTTTACTTCGATTATTTTTTCAAATTTGTGCCTAATGCGCTCCACCGCCTCTTTTTTTCTCTTTATTCCTTTTTCCTTTTCAATATTTCAGATCCAAAATCTGTTCTTTCTTACATTTTCTTTTCGAAATTTGTGATATTTTTTTATATTTTGACTGAAATTTGTAAAAATAAAAAGATTTGTTGTATTTGTTTCCTTCAATTTTTGCTGGTCTTTTATGGTTTTTTTGGTATGGCTGACTGTTGCGGTGCGGTTTGGGTGGCGGATCGGACTCAGTTTACGGTGGGGTGTATAACTTAGGGTTTAAATGTGTTAGATTGATAAAAGGGTAAGATGGTCTTCTTATGTGTAATTTTCTTGGTCAAATTTTTTTGGTCCATTACTTTGTCAAATTACGAATGTTATGCCTAAAAATGAGTAAAATCTAGCATCTGTTACATATATAAATTACGTATGCTAGTTTGATCCACCCATTTAAGTTTGGTATACTTTCATTTCATTACATGACTATTGGATTCTTACTACACAATTCTAACACAAATACTACTAATAATTCACAAACAAAAATACAAAGACTCTGACTCTTAAATTTTAATGATATTAAAGTACACGAACTTCAAATCTGCAAATACGCAAATGTTTTTTTTTTTTTTTTTTTGAAATAACTGAAATTCAAATATATTTATGCTCCCTGGTGGGCATATGTAGGGCCTATTTTCAATCTCTTCTTGCACAGTGAAAATCATAGGCATATTGAGGTAGGTTTTGGCCCAATTACAGTAGTTAAAAGTCCATTGTAATTTCCATTTTCTCTTCTCTTCACAACCGGGTGTGACCTCTCTTTTCGTCGTTGACCTTTCCTTTTACAACACCGTCGCAAGGACAGGAGATCTGAGCCCAATTACAACCGTGAGTCTCCCATAACGGTCGGCGGCACTGAAACCCAACACTCCCTTCTTATTCCAATTGGCAAAGCCACACAAATAAATAATTTTTGGAAGCAGAAGATCATCCTCAAAATTCCATTTTTTTCCCCTCAAAGCCTCTTTGTTTAAATTTTAATTAAACTGGATCGACATGTTTAACAAATATCCGCACCATCATCCAGACACTAAAATAAAGTGAAATTACATAACATATATACACCTTAATTACTCTGTGACTTGTGATAGAAAAACCCCCTAGAAGTATATCTATCTATGAAACAAAAAGAAAAGCATAGGCATTAATTATAACAAGTAAAAGATATACATACACATATGCAGTAGAATGGTGAAGATACCACATATTTGGTCTGCAGGAGCACATACACCTCTCTTTTTTTTTATCTCATCATATCAAGGACAAACAGAGGTGCAGGTGCAAATGCAGAAAAAACAAAGGCATCACTATTTTTCTTTCTCTTATTCATCTTCAATATTCAACTATGTATTAAACAGAAGCAAAAAGATAACATGAAATTCGATACGTATCTGAATTGACCAAATAACTCAACTTGCAAATTGCAAATTGCAATTGAATATTGATTGCTGCACATTAAACCATGGGCGGATTTACATTTAGGCAATGCCCCACCTCAACATTCATTGCAAAATGTCATATATACCCCTTAATATTTTTAAAATTTCATAAATATTTTTAACACTACAATAAAATAGTGAATTGTCTACGAAAATTTTCAACATATCTACAGAATTTATAATGAAAATAATTTTGCCCTTAAATAGTAAGAATTGCATACGATTTGTCTACAAATTTTCTTAATCATATATACATTTTCAATAATCATATTACCTAAAAACAATTCACCAACAAAATAATAAATTATAGGTAAATTTATTTTTAGTCAATTCCAAATTACTCCAATTACTTCAAATTACAAATGTAACTGCCTACATAAATGTCAATTGCCTACGAGATTATTTATGTAGATAATTTGTTTGTTTATAAATATTACAAACGTGTATGCAATTTACTCGTTGATAATTTGTTTGTTTTTAAGAATCTATAGGCAATTAGAAGATAATATATTTGCCAACTAGAATGTTAAAAATTCGTAAGCAATGTCACTATTTAAGGACGAAATTATTTTGTTAGATTTTGTAACCATGTTAGAAAATTCCGTAGCCAAATCTCTATTTTTGTAGTGTAAAAAATAGATACGGTGATGAATGGATTTAGCTAACCGTTGTGGTAAATTATTATTCAAAATATTAATTAATTCTATTTATCAACTATTTTTTTGTCCTCCTTGGACTGAATTTCTGTGTTCGCCCTGAAATTTAAATCACGTGAAGTTAAGAGGTATCACGTGCACATCAGTGGTCTCAGCCAATGAAATCATGACAAGTCAGGGACACACAACACCTGAACAGTCGTACAGCACAAGGGAGGTAGGTGGTGGTGGCATCTATGATAATATCTCAAGAAATGCGTATATGTTCCATTCAAAAAAAAAAACATTGATTGATTAATATAACGTGGGATGCTCATAACATTTACTATATCATAACTAAATATATAAATATGTGTATGATTGTGAAAGAATACAAATTAATTATCTTTTACTCTAAAAATAATATTATTTTTTTCTCTTTTTCTTCTGGAGAGAATTTGTTACATTTGCTAATTTTTTAATCTCTCAACTAATATATATATATATATATATATTCTTATATCTAATATACTGATAGGATGACAAAGCTACTTTATTTTTCAGCCAAAAATTTAGAAGCGAGTCAAATGACCCATATAAATTACTCATTCATGGTCTTGAGGACAAGAGTCACAAGACTTAAAAAGCCCACATCATCATAATATGTATACCAAAATTAATAGTATAAAAATAATAACAGAATATCAATATTACAGCACATAAATAAATTAGATATTTTATCTGTATAATAATTCTTATTATACTTAGGTGGGACTATCAAATTTTATGAATGACATTCTTATAATTGAGTTAATTTGTTTTTAAAAGAAATTATGCGAATGCAAAATATCAAACTTTAAGAACCAATGTGTCATATGACTAATTCACTCAAGTCATTCAACCCCCAACTTAAAACCCGATTTGTATTTAAATTGAATAATAAATAAGCTTTGCTGCTTAATAATTATGTTTGGTGATTGATTTTTTTTTAATTAAAAAAGTTTTTAAAAAAATGTGTAGACAGAAGAAAGAAATATGATATCCTGAGATCTCAAAATTGACCATCATGACCCATGGTGTATGACTATTATGTGTTCCTTAATCTGCAACCAATGTCTTGCTATTCGTGAATCAGTCTTATACAAACAATCCAAATTTTGAGGATTTCTGGGAGAATTTCAGGAATATATGCAAATACACACTCCATTCTCTCAACCTGAATTTGGAAAAAATGTTCATATGATTACATTAATGCACAAATAGGCCCTCATGTGCTATTACCAATATGACAATATCTACAGTTAGTTATTTTTAGCACTTAAAAATAATCTATACTATTTTAAAAAGTGACGAGGGATATGAAATCATTTTCGAACCTTTTTGCCACTGCCATAATTTAAAATATTCAATTACATCCTTCTATTATTTTCATTTTATATATTTAATTATTTTATTTTAATTCATTTTTTATTGTTTCTCATTTTCTTTTATTTGTTTCTCCTTTTCTTTTGCAGAAAGCCAGAAACCTTTTATTTTTCCTCTTTTGCAGATCGGTCGGAATTCTGGCCAGCCCAACATGTCTCCAGGGCCCATCGTTGCCGCCGTTGTCCCCGCCGCTCCCCCGGCCACCCCCCCTCCCACATAATTAAGTTTCATTGCTTTAATTCCGGGTAAGCGACGATCTATCTCCAGCGCCCATCGCTGCCACCGCCGCCCCGCCCCTCCAACAGATTTAAGTTTCGTTGCTTGAATTCCAGGTAAACTGGATTTGGTTTCATTGATTAGATTTCGGGCCTTGACGTTTGGGATTTAGCAGATTGATTGGGTTTAGGGCTTTGAATGTTTTTTTTTCCCTTCTTCAGCACGCCCGCCGTTCCGGCTCCTCTCCGGCTCTTTCAGGTATTATAACTATGATTGTTGACGATTCAATTCAAAGCCCTGTTCAAATGGTAACTTTCTTGAATTCTTTATGCTATTTAATTGTGAATTAGGTGCAAGACTTTTTGTGTCATATTAAAACTTTTTATCCAGCGGGGTGGGACGACCACATAATTCCTGAAAATCACTATTTTATTATTTTATATGTGTGCATTGTAGATATATTTTTGTGTAAATTAAATTATTTTTCCTTTGCCCCATAAAAAATGCTCGCGGACATACTGTCTTGGCCTTGATGATGTCCCTTGAAGAAGAAAAGGCATACAGTCA
This sequence comes from Stenogyne calaminthoides, assembly GCA_037126765.1. Lineage (NCBI taxonomy): Eukaryota > Viridiplantae > Streptophyta > Magnoliopsida > Lamiales > Lamiaceae > Stenogyne > Stenogyne calaminthoides. Next base: position 2,339,785 of record JBBCBC010000010.1, read on the forward strand.
CACTTTGCTCCATTATCAAATAGTTTACATTTCTTTTTTGTATAAACATCTAATTATTAATGGCAATCTCTTTTCTGTGTACAAACTATTGTAAACATCTAATAATTTTAGCATAAAAATCAGGTCTCAACTCAAGAGTTATTATGAAGTGCCTGGTTTATACATTCATATCTTATTGTATTCCTACATTCGTCTATGAGTAATTGCTTTTAGTGCATGAAACTCCGAATTGGTTAGATTAAATCATTATGCAGAAACTGGTGTGTTAAAGGTAACTCATGAATGTTAAATTTGAATTAGCATCCACTTTTATGCATTATGAATGAAAAATTTGAGGTGCTTCAGAATATTTTGTAGCGATGCAGAAGAGGCTTATCGCTCCATTTCCATTCTTTAATATTGTTATGTTCTGTTATATGTGCTTCGAGTTATGTTCTACTCGTGCCTTTTGTCTTGAACCAGTTGAGATATCTGTTCATTGTGTGTGTGTACTATTGCTGTGGATATATCTATATCAATTTAGTGATAACATTAGTGGAAAGTAGATATGGAAAATGGCAGTCATATGAGTGTAATCAAGCTTCCAATGATATGACTGAACTAAATAATATTTCTTTAATTATTCTCTTTGACTGTATATTTATAATATTTTGTGAGATGTGACTTTTATTTAACCATCGTCCACTGATCAGAATTACCATGTGATGTAGCAGAAAATTCCAATGGCCATCATCAGGCGCAACATAAAATCAAAAGAACGAGGATGGAGGAGTTTAAGAAGGAGATGAGAGATTTTAGAATAATTTCGAAATTGAACCAGATGGCGGAGGAATTTGTGCCACTGTCAGTCCCGGATGTCGGATCAGCCTTTGGCAGTGGCAACACAAGGTTGTGGTTGTCTTATGATATTTCTTTAATAGGTAGGGAGATGATTATGTATATTATTCTTGATTGTTTTGAGCTTCTAATTTTATTTTTTTTTACAGAGAGGCATAGCTAGATTTGATGTTCGACCCGCAATAATTGGTTTTTCGCCTACACACCTTTCAATCCTTATCAAAAACGAGCTTCATTGGTACATTCGATAGCTTTCTCACTCTTTAACTTTGCATATATAGATTAATTATGTATTCTAATTTGCATTTCATTTCTTGAATTTCCAAAATCTTATTTTTGGTATTTGGATTCTATTTCTATGAATTTTGGTATTTAATTTCTTAGGTTGGGGTTCTAGAACACTGATACTTTGTATATCTCTTTTGTGTTCTAGGGTGGGAACATAACTTTAGACGGATATATAGATTCATGTTTATTATGATTTCAAATCCATATGGTCATTGTTCTTGCTTGTCTTCCTTTGCTCAATTCCAACTTGCTATATTCTCAAAGATGCTTCAGTTTAAATCGTCTTGAGTTCTCATTTCATTCTCTCGAGTCTTGAGGATTCTCTTGATTTGGTGAATAAAGAAGATGAATTTGATTATCTGAATTCATGGTTTTGGGATCTAATCAAAACATTTTTATTTCCCAACATTGGAGAATAATCCTTTTATGTTCGCTTGTCAATTGGTTTTTATTCAACCTTTCCCACACTCTTTAACTTTGCATATATAGATTAATTATGTATTCTAATTTGCATGGCTCATTTCCCAAAATCTTATTTTTTTTGGTATTGGATTCTATTTCACCATGAATTTTGGTATTTAATTTCCTTGAGTTGTTACTTTATTTATAGTTTGTTTATTATTTTCAAACGATATTCATTGTTCTTTTATTTTTTAAATTTTATAGATAATTTTTCATTCAATCTAATTTGGAATAAAAAAAAAAAAAAATTTTGTTGGAGAATAATCCTCGCTTGTAAAACCTTTGGAGATTATTATTTTTGGCTTTATTTTGTTTGAAAATATTAAATCTTTGTTTTAAATTTTAAATTATTTGATATTATTTTTGGCTTGTGGAAAAGAAATTGTGAATTAAATTATTTGAGGAAACATGAATCTCAAATAGATTTCGGAGAGGAGAATCTAAACACATTCACAAATCCCCCCAATCATAACTCTCCAACGTGAATCATAACTAAGCTCCTGTTAATCTCCTCCACTTTATCCTAACCCATAACCATTGAGTTTGGAAACAATATAAGAGTTTGACCTTTCAATTACCAATTAATGAGCCTAATTAATTTTATGATTATTTTAAATATCTACTCAACTTGCACACTTTCTCTATTTTCTATTACTCTTTAGCTTTTGACATGAATTGTATTTGTGTGTTTGAGAAGAAGATTTGGTGGCTATCTTCAGTCTAAGTTCATAATTTAGTTGATTTCCTTTTGCAATATTTTGTTCTTGAATTTGTTTTATTTTGGCTGAATTGGCTGGAAGGGTTGTGGATTAATCTACGTCCCTGTGGGCTGTGTTGATGTATTTGTCTTTGTTAGTATTTTTTTAGCTCAATTGTATATCCATGTACATTCTATTTCCATTGAATGTTTACAATATCCATTTTTCTCAATGGGGTTAATCAGGGAAAAAATCTTTTTCTTTGAGTTCTTTTTCGGGCTATGTGAAAATGCCTGTAAATAACTGTATAGGACTTTTTTTTTTAAAATTTTAATCATGAGTTTGGGAACTGAATTTTAAATATGCATTCCAATTAATTCAATTTGTTAGGATGAAATAACATATTTTGTTATATTATGATGTTATAATTTGAGTCTTCTGTGATCATCTTTGTGTTGGAAATGCAATATCTGAGATTTCAAGGTGAATCTGAATCCAATTACATCAATTACATCAATTGGTATTCATTTCTTCTTTTTCATCATCGATTATATTCATCATTCATGAATATTTTAGGTGGAAATGTATCTGTAACAAAATAATGGGTGGAAATGACCCTGTGATCAGTGATCACAAGGTTTAGTATTGTTGGATAAATTCTTTTATTGCTTTAATGGTGATATCTATTTCTCTCTGGTGTTGCATTTTCCAATTTGTTTTTTTTTTTTGTCAGGATTTTCCAGTTTGTATTTAAGGAGATTGTCATAGGGATTTTGAAGTGAACAGACTATCTGAGGAGAAAGTAGCAAATATATTGAAGAATACATGCTTGATTTCTTTTGTGTAGGTTACTAAAAGTTTTCTTTTCCCTGTTTCTTTGACATGGAGAGCTTCGGATACCAAATGCGAAGACATTAAGATCTACTACATTCTCCGTGGACCTCAAAGGTAATCGGATACTAAATGCGAAGGCATTAAGATCTATTACATTTTGTGGATGTACAATATGCTGATGTTAGTGAGTTGCATGCTCTTACAAAGATTAACAATCATATTGTAGATTTACTGTGCTATGTTACTTGAGTGAATTACTTTGATTTGTATTGGATATGCTCTAATGAGATATACAATAATATTTATGAATTTAATATTCTAGAGAAAATAATAAAAGAATGAGGACTATGAGGTCGATACAGAAGTTCATGGTATAAGGTGTGAGATAAGTTTCTGACCGTCAACTTTATCAAGTTATTAAGACCTTGAGTTGATTTTGTTGGGTGTTCTTATAATTCGAGGAGAATGTTTCAAATGATTTAGTGTGTATCCACCATAATCATATAGATTCACAAGGTTGGGGTATACCTCCAAGTATATGTATTCTCTCATAAGCTTTTCAAAGAAATTTTCATACAAAATACAAAAATGTCGAGATACGAGAAAAAATTTACAACGTTTAGAGACTAAAATAAGACTATATAAAAACCAACTTCCTTTATGTAGTTAACAATGGAATTCTTTAATACAAAAAATGTAAATAATACATGTTATTCATTTTGAGAAAAATATTATTTAAATCACTCAACAACATCTTACATTTTAGAACTAAACTAATGGTGTTTGAAGGAGATTTCAGGCAAGTACTTCCAGTAGTTCCTAAAGCAACAAGACAGTAAACAATTAACGAGAGCCTGGCACGCTCTTATCTATGACATTCAATGGAAAACTGAAGTTAAAAAGGAATATGAGAGCTGAAGGAGATCCGGAATTCGCTGAATTCTTGCCCAGAATAGGGAACGAGATAGAGCCCACAATAGGAGATGAAATCGTTGCATTACCGAAAGAACTAATCGTTGCTTCTGATAACGGAAGCACTCCAGAAAACTGTTTAATTGAATCCATCTACTCAGAAATGGAAACAAAGGAGTTCGTCAGTTACGATACTGCAGTTGATGATATGGGAAATTATTACCAAGAAGAGTTTCTCAACACTTTATTGCCTAATGAACCCTCCTCATCGTTTGCTACTCAAGCAAAACTGTCCGATTATGTTGCTCAGAAATTTGGACCCCACCAACGAACTATGCAACGGAAGTCGTTTGATTTGTCGAGGATTCACCAGACATCTTATTCACGCCGAAATTGCGACATGGGAACATATCGGAAATAACGTATTCATTCCACACATGCCTTTGAGCCCTGCAGATGACGAGGGCTACCCTTTCAAGTTCATTCGAAAACAGTTCCCCGTCCGAATATGTTTTGCAATGACAATAAACAAAGCTCAGGGACAAACAATTCAAAAGGTTGGAGTTTACCTCCTAGAACATGTGTTCTCTCACGGGCAACTTTACGTGGCGCTCTCTAGAGGAATCTTCATACAAGATATAACAAATTTGATCAAGGCAAAAGGGAAGCATTTGACAAAAAACATTGTGTATAAGGAGATTTTAATGTGAATTTGATTAAATGAATTTAAATAATCACATAGTTAGAACTTGTTGCTGCTATCCAAACTACTTTTTATATTTCATAATACAAATCCATAAAAATAATTACAAAAATAATATTAAAACAGGATGACACATCCAACCTCATAGAAATTCTTCCTGCAAATTCAATAATTTCCCATACATGGTGAAAATCAAACCTCTCCACTATATTAATTAGATAGTTTGTTAGGGAGTTCTAAAAAATTAGTCAGACCTCGTAGAAATTTTTTCTACAAGTTCGTGAATTCCCCATACTTGGGGAAATCAAACCTCTCTCAAACTATATTAGTTAGACAGATTGTCGGGATTTCTAAATGATTAGGGATATGTAAGTTGTTAAAAAGATAATATGGAAAACAAAAAACAAAGACCTTAATGCTCCAATTTTACAATATTGTGCTCATCCAAGGAAACCACTAAAATAAATTGTCCATGGAATATGACTATGTAGAAAATTAGGTGGAAATTAAAAAAAAAAAAAAAAAAGCTCCCTCCAACCAATTTTAATTGTCTATAGAAAAAAAATTTGTACCAAATTAAAGGAATAATGGAACATTGTTTCTGAGACCAGTTACAAAGACATTATTTTTGTCATTACGAATCTGTGACTACAAAAAGTGCAGTAACAAGTTATGATAATAAGAATAGAAAGGTCTTACATGATAATCATAAAAATCAATAGAATGATCCAATTGTCGGGAAGTACCATCACAATTTGATATCATTTTGATGATTGTTGAATATATGATAAAGGAATTTCACATGTGAGTTGTCCCACATCGGAATATTAGAGAAATGAGACTAGGTTATAAACCTAGTGGACTACTCCTCTTATCACCAATTAGTTTTAGGATGGAACCTCACAGGGGGTGTGGTTAGTCTCTCCGCTATTGGATCACGTGTGGGACACCACCCGCCATCCCGATTTCTACATGGTATCCTCACTGTGGCGTGGCTAGTCTCCTCCCGTATTGGATCGTGTGGGGCCCTTTTAAACTGCCCCGATTTCTACATGGTATCGAGGCGGGCCCCATGCTTTCGTCTTCAGGTTAATTCGGTCGAGGTCTGGAGGTCATTGAATTAACAGAGTGGGCTGTCGAATTCGCGTAATCGAGGTCGGAGAATTGAAGGAACATGGGTGCTCTGTTTCGTTTAGAAGAATTGACGAGGACTACATGTGAGGGGCGTGTTGAATATATGATAAAGGATTTCACATGTGAGTTGTCCCACATCGAATATTAGAAGAAATGAAGATGAGCTTATAAACCTAGTGGATTTCTTTCCTATCACCAATTGGTTTTAGGATGGAACCTCACTAGGGGCGTGGCTAGTCTCCTCCGCTATTGGATGCGTGTGTGGGACCGCACCCGGCGCCCCCGATTTCTACAATGATTAAATATGCATGTAGTACTGCAAAACAAAACTTAACGTCATTGGAAAATAAAACGAAGCATTAAAAAGGTCGAGAAAACGTTTGGACCAAAGATGGTTGTGTCACGACACTATTAAGCTTAATAATTGCACCACTGTATTCTAAATTAAAACACTAAGTGTATTAGAATTTTTTAAAAACCCAAGATCAAATACTTTCATTGTAGAAATTTAAACTTTATTTGATAAACGACATGTACCATTAAACATGAAAAATCGAAACACGTTTGCACGGGTCACGTGCAACGCACGTGTCAGAAAACCTAGTCATAATAAAAACTTATTTCTTTTGGTGACGACCATTGCCATAATTATAATTAAAGGAAAATGCAAACAATGATTTAAAAGAGTACACATTAAACCTGATATACAAGAACTACAATGGTACAACTACCATAGAAAATTAGAAAGTGTAGGAATTTCTTATATTTTTATAATGGTACAACAACCTCATAACTTTTTGGGGGAGGAAATGCACATACAACCTTAATATTTTTTTTTTTTGTATACATAAGAATTCATTTATTTACATTTTAATAAATAAGAATTCGATCGCTTAATTTGGAATATCTTCACACACGTTAAAGCAAAGTATTGATAAGGATTTACTTGAACTTGTGATGAATGCAATGAAATGTTGAAAATGGAGAGTGGTTTAATACAAAAAAAAAAAAAAAAAAAAAGGGAGAGAGAGGATTATATTCTCCCGAAGATGTAGATATGCATTGGAAAATAAGTAAATATTAAATTAAATGCATGTCGTTTTCTATTTTATGGTGTAGACATTTTTTCTTGCTGATGTAACCTTTCTTCCAAAATAGAGAATAAATAATACCGTACCGACTCCAGAGAGAAAAAAAAAAAAAAAAAAGAAGAAAAAAAAACAAACTGCTTAAATTATTTTTTAAAAGAAAGGCTATATCTCAAATTAAAGTTAATAATGTGCAATATATTCGAAGAATAAATATGCAGTTGCGAAAATGAGACCTCAAACTGTACAAAATCAAAGCATTCATAATATAATTGATGGACAAAGAAGATAAAGGCATTTCTGGTACAAAATTATTTCTCTCACAGTAACGCCTAACATAGCCTCAAATTTTACATTTGCTATTTGACAAATTGTTAAAGGAGGTATGCGACATATCCCACATTAATATATTTTATCCAATTATCCACTAACATGGTATTTTAGATGATCAAGAATTGATTATTTTTATTCGAAACAAGAAGATCATGGGAAAAAAGACCAAGATAAGCATATACTCACCGTTGTTATTCGCTACAAGATGCAGAGGATTTATTCCATTTCTAATATATCCCGTTGTATGCTTATTGGTAATGTAGACTATGCAGCTGAATACCAGCAAGTTTTCCAACACTCTGTAGGATCAAACAAAATAATAGAAGTATCAGAAACATTAGCAGATGAACTGAGGCACACTTTAACATGGGTTCTAAAAGAAATTAAGGAAATACACAAATTGAATTTAAATATGGTAGTGAACTTCTTAAAATATAATAAAATCACCTAACAACTTGATACAAGATCTTGTGTTTTTTTGCCATTCATAAGTCTTGACCCATATTACCGTCTCACTGATTCACATTGGGATCTGCAGTTGTAATTGGTACAAGAACTCTTTAACATAAACCAGACTCCTACAACAAAAGAACTAAGTGGGCGCTTGGTTAATGGGAATGAATATGGAGTAATTGTAACGGTTAATAAGAATAAAAGATGGTCAATTCAGCTTTCATCACACGTCGTACGGGATAATGAAACTCAAAATAAGTTAATCATTACCCCATTTCAGTTACCTATCCCCCCTCCTATAATTAACTCTCCTCAATCATTCCACTATTCCTCAACCAACAATCTTTCTTTGTCCACTTTATTGCAAAATTAGAGCAACATATCCCTTTCATACGGGGAGGTAGAGGGAAAAGAAATTCTCATACCATTCCCATTGAAGAATTTGAACCAAGCGCCCCCTAAGCTTTTATCCCACGATATGGAATCAGCTCTACGAATCAAATTTCGCCATTGCATTCGGTTAGACATATGTTTCTATTTATATTGAGCACAGCTTGTCATTTTTAATTGTTTTATTTAAACTTTTTCTAGGTCTTTTCCCCTGTTAATTTGAGTTACAGATAAACTTTTTCTACAAATTGGATATCTAAAGTCTCCATGTCCAAGCCAGTTGAAGCATGTTCCTCTATTTTCTTGTCTATAAGTTCTACCTAGGTTTTAACTAATGGACTCATGTCTTATTTTATCTAATCTAGTGTGTATCTGTGTAAAATAAAAAGTTATGTTAGTGAATGGTAGTCTGTGTAAAATACAATACATAAAAATGCATTCCTACTACGGAAAGTCCCCATCAAAGTGAAATACTTCTGTACGAATGTAAAACTTCTTCAAGTGCAGAACTATAAGCAAATCTTATTGCTTTTTATATTTGCCATTAGACAACCTATTGTCATGAGTTTCCCTATTAAAAAATAATAACCTGATCTAAATAAAAAAATGTATAAACTGATCCAATACATATAAAAAAAAAAATTAACTTTGGAATAATTAAAATATCAAAAAAAAAATTCAATATTAAAAACTTGCAACCTTAAAAACTTAACCTGTAACTGGTCAAAGTAAAAATTACTTTAACTAATATTTCACGACCATCACCTTCACAAAGAAAGCGACAAAAATTTGAGCTATATACATGCAAATAACGACATTTATCGCATAACGTGTCAAAAGTATATCACACCGAACCTAGGTCCATGAAAGAAGGGCACATAAGACAAATGGAGTCCATAACAACATTCTACTCGGTTCCCTGCACTAAATAACCTTTTCCACTTTCATATGATTCCAAACTATTCACATTTATTTTGCTTTCCTCTCATGCTTTATTTGTTTAAGTTACAATTGAGCAGCTATGAATACACATCTAAAGATCATTCGACTACCATTTCAATTAAAAAGTGAAGTAAGTCAATAACCTCATGTTTTGGAAGGTGGTTGCATTTTCTTCTGTCCCTGAATCCTAAGTACTACAGAATAGCAAATACTTCTATGCAACTCAATTGCATTTTTAAATGGTATTAGTTATTTTACTAAAAGGTATAGTTCATCAGTATTAGCTGTTTTCACTGAACATATTAGTTGTGCACTAGTGGCAGTAAGAAACATAGAGATGATTTTGTCTATAAAGAATAATATAAGCACGGGAATCAAATCAGCACAAAAATGTGTAATCAGGCAGTGAAAACAAATCAACAATTAAAAAGGTACAACATTAAAATTTTCTTATTCAAGTTATCTTATCTAAATAATGGTGATGGACTCTATCCACTGCTCAGCCATAATGATGTCACCGATAAAAATAATGATAAATCAGAAGATATTTAATCAAGTTGATCAGCATTAATTACGTCAACGCCATGCGGCAGAAAAAGCTAGAATTGCTGCTCGAAAAGCCTACGCAGCAGCAATTCCACTTGCATGCACAACGTGTGTCTCTCAAAAAGAGAACTTCACTATGAGTTGATTACTTCTTCTTCCACCTTAGCACCAACGATGTGTCCCTATATCACTTTGTGTTTCCATATGCCTATTTAAAGGGAAAATTTGAATTGCAGAAGCACCGTGAGTTGTGCCTACTTATGTTCATCTGCATGTAGACCTTTCCTTTGTTTCTCTCATCCTTTCACCCTAAATTCAGTTTCTTTCTCATTTTACATCTTAAAATCACTCTTTCACCATGAGAGATATAGTTTTCAGTGAGTTAGAGGCAAATGAAACCTATGATCCAACAATTAGCCTAATTCATGCTTGGGATAGAATCCGAGTTCCAATCATTGCCCCTATTTTGCGAATTGCAGTTTATATATGCATAGGCATGTCTATTATGCTTTTTCTAGAACGCGTTTATATGGCTATTGTCATTGTCTGTGTCAAATGCCTAGGAAAGAAAAGATACACCAAATATCAGCTGGACGCCATCAAAGAAGATCTAGAGAAGAACAAAAACTATCCAAACGTGTTGGTTCAGATCCCGATGTTTAATGAGAAAGAGGTAAAAGTATATATTGTTTTTTCAGTCATATATAGTGCATCAAATGCATTTTAAAAAAAATCTTAGATGAGTAAAATTGGCTTTTATGTTTCATTTCAAAAAAAAAAAAAATTAGTTAGATTCGCCAATTAAATATCTAATTAATGAAGGTATAGAATTTTACAACAATGAAGGAAAATAATTTTACTGCAGTCGCAAGTAGTTGCATAAATTACCTGCATGTGTATGTATACAAGAATATTTCATATTTATACATGTATGTGTACATATTTATAGCTATATGCATGTACTTCCAGTTCCAAATAAAAAAAAGAGAGAGTTTGTTTAGCATGATGTAAATAAAAAATTGTCCACATTCTCAATCTGCTCTGTTTTATTCCATATACGTCCATGTATGCTATATATATATATATATATATATATATATATTTAAATTTGTCAATTTAAATAAAAAACTGAAGTGGAGCAGTTCCAAACACACTGCTGGAAAAATGGTAAGGGGATAAACAGAATTTTTGGAGTTATGCACAAGAAATCAATCAAAAGGCTTGATGCTTGAAAACTTTAACTACACAGTAAACCTTATCCACGATCTGCATTTTGCCTCAGGTTTATAGGCTATCTATTGGAGCAGTATGTGGACTTTCATGGCCACTAGATCGGCTAATAGTGCAGGTTCTAGATGACTCCACCAATGATGCCTTAAGGGTATCTTTCGTATCCCACAGTAAACTTAATTTGAATTCTGTGACAAGTATGTTGGTAGAATAACTATGAAAACTATATACAGACAATGGTCGAATTAGAGTGCCGAAAATGGGTAGAGAAAGGGGTGAACGTCAGATATGAGACAAGGAACAACAGGAACGGCTACAAGGCAGGCGCCCTTCGAGAAGGTCTTAAGAAGCATTATGTTGAGGATTGTGAATTCGTTGTGATATTTGATGCAGATTTTCAGCCAGAAGAAGATTTCCTATGGAGGACTATACCCTACCTGCTTGAAAACCCAGAGTTAGGTTTGGTTCAAGCTAGATGGAAATTTGGTAAGGATATGGTAGGTTGATAGTTTGGTAAAATGTTGGTGTAAACAACAAAAACTATGGTAAAAAGTAAATGGAAATGGATGTTTCTGTTCAGATTCATTAGGCATTACAAGTTTGCTTTCTTTCTAGTTACTGATAGAAACTCAATTTTGCAGTTAACGCAGATGAATGTTTGATGACACGCCTCCAGCAAATGTCATTAGACTATCATTTTAGTGTTGAGCAGGAAGTGGGCTCTTCAACGTGCTCATTCTTCGGATTTAATGGTTATCCATAACTTATATTCAGTTCGAGTAACTTATTTATAGTAAAAAACTAGGAGTGACTCAACTGGATATTTACCTTAAATAATAGGGACTGCTGGTGTTTGGAGGATATCGGCTCTGAGTGACGCAGGTGGATGGAAAGATAGAACCACAGTAGAAGATATGGACCTTGCGGTTAGGGCAAGTCTCAAAGGCTGGAAGTTCCTCTTTATAGGTGACCTTGAAGTGAGTTTTGAAAACTTGAAACTTTGACAGCAATAATTTATCCTTGAGACAATAAAGCTACGTAAGATGTCATTCATAATTACCTTTATCAGGTGAAAAATGAACTGCCAAGTACATTTAAGGCATACAGATTTCAACAGCATCGTTGGTCATGCGGACCTGCTAATCTGTTCCGGAAAATGTTTAAGGAAATCATCATCTGTGAGGTCATAATCTACAACTATTTCCTTTCATTATCTAAAATGAACTGGTGCTATCAATGGAAATCTTGAAATGTCATGCAATTAACATATTTCCTTCAAATATGCAGCGTGTGTCAATCTGGAAAAAGTGGCAAGTAATATATGCATTCTTCTTTGTTAGGAAGATAATAGCACATTGGGTTACCTTTTTCCTTTACTGCATTGTAATCCCGGCGACAATCTTAGTTCCTGAAGTTCATCTTCCAAGGCCTTTAGCTATTTATCTTCCAGCAGGCATTACAATCCTTAATGCAGCTTCCACTATAAGGCAAGAAAACCCAAATAAGGAAAATAATATTTTTTTATTATATTAGTTCTCTCTACATCTTATCCTCAAATTAATTATTCCAAATTTTAATGAAATTTTCGCAGGTCCATTCATCTTCTCGTGTTCTGGATATTATTTGAGAATGTAATGTCTCTCCATAGATCAAAGGCAGCAATAATAGGACTTCTTGAAGCAAATCGAGTCAATGAATGGGTTGTGACTGAAAAGCTAGGGAATACAATGAAGCAGCCAAAGTACAATGTGAGAACACCCAAGAAGCCAAGATCACAAATAGCAGAAAGGTAATCTAGTCCTGTATTCAACAAATAAGTTCTACTGTGAAACTGAACAAATCACAGGGGTACAAAGGACTGGCCACTGAAATAAAAAAAACACTGTTTATTCAATAAACAGAAAGAAACCAGTGAAGTAAAAGAACATGAAACTCTCTACAGACTGAGATGCACAACCATAAAACTTAGTTTGCTCGGGTAGGCATAGAAAGTTGTAGGAACTGGCATTACAAACAGTTATTAGTTAAGTATTTGAAATGTATTATATCATTGTTTTATACTAACATAATGCATTCATGCTATCAATAGGATACAAGTGCTGGAGATTTTGGTAGGCATGTACCTGCTACACTGCGCGATATATAACATACTATTTGGGCACAACCATTTTTTCGTCTATCTGTTGCTACAGGCAGGGGCGTTCTTTATTGTTGGAGTTGGGTATGTTGGAACATTTGTACCCAATTAGAGGTGCAACTGAAAGAACACAGTCGGCCAAAGAAGACCTACAGCTCTGATGGCAACCTGAGAGTTCACTAGGTGTTGGTAGTTCTTCCTAGTTTTCCTTTACTATGATGTATTACACTTTATGTAAGGCTATGTGGATTTATTAAATAATAAGCAATGTTAACGCGTGACAGGCGTTGCATTCTTGATCAGCAATAATTGTATTCAATCATTTGGAACAACAATGAATCCAAAAAAAAGGGCAGAAAGCAGAATCCACAACATTGAGCATCTACAGAACAACAAACACACTAAAAATGGTAGTATAAGATACTAGTGAGAACAATGTTAGCAGGCAAATTACTCATATGTAGGATTAAAGGCATTCCTGTTTGGAGCATACAGGAAGATAAAACAGACTATTTAAGCAAAATCAAGTCCACAGGTTAGAAACGACGCGGACGGATGGTAGCGACTTACAGCTGCATCCACGGCGGCGCAATGGGGGAATTCATCCTTTCGCGACCGCCGCGTGACGGCGTGGAAAGAGGAGTCGGCTAGCCATTCTGATTAGCGAACACGTGCTTACTGTTTTTCCGTACACCTTCTTCTCGCCGTCAACGGCGGCGGATGCATGCGGTTATCAGTCGGCACAGGGCGCCGGGATTTCGCCGGAATAGATGTTAGTTCGACCTGAAGATTTACAAATTGGGTAAATTATATCCAAATTATAAATGACTGGTGAAAAGGGCCCAACAATATCTCTGTCTATTAGTTCTTGTAACATAACTGGAGCGGCCCAATAGTATGGTCCATAACACTCACCAAAGCCCAAACCCATTTAATTGTCAAATTCGAAGCTGAACCATTTAGTATATATAATTTTAATTCAACGTGGTCTTCATAATAGTCATTCCATTTTATTTTATTTTTCGAAAAATAGTCATAAGTGAAAACATAATGAATATTTCTATTTCTATTTGTATAAAGATATGACCGACAAATTTTGGCTTAGTAATACATGGAACATCCGAGTGAAACTGAATCAAATTTCATATAATAACAGGTAATAATTTTAACTTTAAAATAATGGAATTAAGGTTCATTTTTCGTATGCATGCAAAATTTAAATTCGATTTGGTTTCTTCGATTTTCATTTTTCTCAAACCCAAAATTTAATTTCTTAATAGTTGAAATTTAAAAAGTGGGGAGAAGTTTAAAACATTATTTGTTGGCTGTGAATGGGGGTTGATGGTGGCGGCTGGTAAAAAGAAAAGACAGGGACATGAGTTGATTTTGAGAGGGAAACAGTAAAATTCAGTAAACGTTGCTGTAGTGAAAAATATGTAGGACCTCATTAAATAAACAAGGGGTTCACACTCTAAGGTGTAAAGTGGGCACACATATTACTCTAAGGTACAATGTGCAAAAACTGTTTTGTACTTTAGTTCAAACTAAATACTAAAGTACAACATATTTTTTGCACATTGCACCTTAGAGTAATATGTGTGTCCATTTTGTACATTAGAGTTATTTCCCCAATAAATAACCCTTTATTAATTTAAAGATTTGATAAGGATTAGTAACAAGGACGGATCTCCTAGGGGCTGCAACGGGCTTCATTAATCTGTTACACCCTCCGTCCCAATCTTAAAGGAAGACTTATTATTCATAATGATTTAGTGAAATAGTAATAAAGTGATAAAGTGTTGGGGATAGAAATAGTTGTTTATTACTATTTTATGTGATAAAGTGATAAAGTAATGTGTAGTTGGAGGTAGAAATAATTGTTTATTAGTATTGTATGTGGTAAAATGATAAAGTGAGTATGTACATATTAGGAAATGTTCTCTTAAAATTGAGACAAAAAAATGGAAAGAATTCCCTTAAGATCGGGACGGAGGGAATATATATCTGTATATAATACGTGAATAAAATTAATACACGAATTTAAGCTCAACCCAATATTATTTGTTATTTTGTATTTAATTTACAAACCCTAATTTAAAATTAAAACTCATCCTCACACTCTCTATTCAATTATTAAATTAAAATACAATTTGATATAAATTTATTTTCCTGATCTATCATGTCTCTCCTTTTTTTCTTTTTCTTATTACTAGTATAATTTAGTTAAAGTATTGAAATTCAAGAATTTCATCCACAATAAAAAAAATATTTTATTATAATTTTAGATGTGCTTTCTTGAGGTTCTCACACCCAAACATTTAGAGTTTAATCATTTGAATATGGTTCTATTTTTTTATTTAGTATTTTTATTTTTTTAACTTATTCAATATTAAATATCTACACTGTTCTCTAATTTTTTGTCCTTTTCTTTTGAGGCATAAGTATGAATAATTTATTTTTTATTTGTGATATATTGTCATAATAATAATTTTTTGGCCACTTTAATATTAAAATAAATAAATTATAAATATAATAATGTACTAACATGAGTTAAATGATATATTTTTTAAACTGATAAATGTTTATTGAAATGATTAAAAAAATATTGAGCATAAATTATACTCCATTTAACTAAATATGATAGTATGATTTTGTTTTAAATAAATTATACTCCATTTATGAATAGAAAAATAACATATTTTATAAATGAACACCAATCTTTTGGAATATATTTTGTTAAAAATATAGATTAATTTGGACTTAATTACTGATGAGTTTTATGTTTTGAAATTCTATATGACACCACTTAAATTAATATATTTTAAAAATATTATATGTAAATATAAAATTTTAATGTGACGAAATTTTAAAAAAATTTAGTCCACCCACAGTTAAATCGTAGATCCGTCCCTGATTAGTAGTAAATTTATTTGAGCTTGAGATATTACCACTGAGTTATGAAATAATTATGTGTTTCAAACTTTTATGTAAATCATGTTAAGCAAACTCAAACAAATTAGGAGTATAAATCCTACGTACGTGCACGTTCATTGTAATTATATATTATTTATGTGTATACAACTATACATAAACAATTTTTATACAAATACTTGGTCATGTTTAACTATGAGCCTCTCCAGACTCCAACTGTAAAACCTGTTTGTAATTTGGCAAGCCTAATATTAGGATTAGCATAGATGTTATTATATTTTTCATTAATATATAATAATAGCCCTCATAGAGGCAATTGACTATAGAGCAATGCACTTGGCTTCTATCAATAAATTGCTCCACTTTAATAAAAAAAATCTAGAAAATGTCAACTTTGTAGCTATCAATTTATTTACATTTCGAAATATTACTGTGTGCGCATCTCGAAAAACAATTTTGGAGATTACTTTTATAGAAGAAGATAAATTTGTGCATTTACGATTAAGAGGGTATTTGATTTTAATTTATAAAATATTGAACAATACTTTTGAGAGCTCACAAAATTCTTTTATAATATTTAGTTATTTTTAAATATGAGTTTATCATACTTGTGAATGAATAGAAGAATTTATCATACTAGTTTTTTAATTTGAGTTTATAATAATTTCACGATGATCCTTAATTTTGTCCATAGTCACCTTTCAAAATTTGACTGGTATACTGAATTTGAAGATATATGATCCATATATTTCTTATTAAAAAATCAGTTTATTTTTATTATAATGAGATTCAGAATAAGTTAATTAATTCATTTTGATGACCTTTTACCTACTGGTTAGAGAATTAAGAAAAATACTAGATGGCTAATGGTTCTTGTATAGGGCTTTTGTACCCATTATTTCATGAGTAGGTCTATTGTGAAAATTTTTCATATATGAAAATCTATAAAATTGTCCTAAATCAATCATCTACACCCTAAACACTAAATAATAAACCCTAAATTATGACCTATTCGGGCCGGGTGAACCATGAACCACTTGGGCCGAGTGAACCATGAACCACTCAATTTTGTCATACTTTCACCAATTACAGAATTTGATTGTAAATTAAAATTTTTTCATGTATGAAAATTTTCATACTATACTTTGTCTTATTTCATTGAATAAAACTTTTACTTACCAAAAAAAAAAAAAAAACTCCTATAATTAGTTCTCTTCAGAAAAAATCATAAATGATCATATAACTTTGCCCCAATCCATAAATGGTCCTATAAATTTTTATTTTATCAATTTTGGTTCTTTTGGTTTCATTTTTAGTCTTTTTCGTCGAATAATTTAAAATTTAATCGAAAAATTGACATAATTTTTGAGTGTGTGAATACATTTAAGTGGCCTTTGATTCAATTTTTTTTTAATTAAAATGATAATTAATGAGAGTTTATCTTTCCTCCACGTTTTCTAAAAAAATGATATGTTGAAGGAATGATGGTCTCTAGGTATTACACTGTAAGTGTTTTGCTCTAATTTTAAAATAAACGAGATATAAAAATAATTGTTGATTGAAAAATAATAAATGATTAAAGAGAAATGAAGAAAAAATCACAAATGATCATGTAATTTTGTCCGAATCTGTAAATAGTCCTGTAAATTTTTATTCTATCAATTTTGGTCATTTTGATTTCAATTTTAGTACTTTTCGCCGGAAAATTGAAAATTTTGGCCAGAAAATAGCCGTAAATATGTTGTAGCATATATACAAAAAAATGCGATTTTTTTTAAATGACGGGTTCAGTGAGAGGAAGGAATAATATACGTTTCGACCCTTGCCTCAACGTAAATCACTCGAAATTAGTCAAGATAATGAATGAAATTCGTGATTCACAAGGGAGGTGTAATCAAAACATGAAATTGATTGAAAATTTTCATTTCTTGATGAAAGACAGTTCAAACGAGAGTGTTGACGATCATTGACTTGACCATAATAAAAAGGTTAGGTCAATTTTTCGATCAAATTTTAAATAATTCAACAAAAAAGGACTAAAAATGAAACTAAAAGAACCAAAATTGATAAAATAAGAACCTATAGAACCATTAGTGGATTGTGTCAAAATTATAGGACCATTTATTACTTTTTCATTTTTTTTCTTCTTGATGTATTTTTTCACATGAGATCCTCTCATAAATGTAGGTCTGGGTTGGAGCCATAATTTAGCATAATTATAATATGATCTCAATAAATTATCTGAATTATCTTGAAAATAATTAATCAACATTAATAAACAAATCTAGTCATATCTTCCTTTTCACATTGTAATTGATTGCGTCACAGTAAATATCTAGGGGGTGTATTAGTTGTGGAGTTTATATGATTTTTTTAGACTTTCAAAGTTTGGGGTATTCAATCCGGATTTTCAAAAGTCTTTAAAAATCCTAAGGTATTCAATACAAATTTTAAAAAGTCTTAAAAAATCTTTGTATTCAATAGTCTATAGATTTTAATACTCTATGAATTTTCTTTCAAAAATATAAATAAATTTCACTTTCCAAAATCTCTTCTAACAACTAGAGATTTCTAAGTATTCTCCTCATCATCGCTTGTCGTTCTCTCCATCCTTAGGATGACGCAAATGGCTCACCTCACCCGTGCTCGCAAGACGATCTTGAGGTGTCTCACATCGCTGGCCGAAGCGGCACCGCTGCCCGTAGCAATTATATGCTTTCGGGCTGTCGTAATTCTGTTTCGATCTATAATGGTGGTGTTGGTGATTGAATTAATTCGCTAAGAAAGATACGTAAACAAGGAGCGTGATGTTTTCGGCTTTGTATTTCTTGATATAAAGATCACCGATTCTTTTTTGTTTCTTTTAATTTCTTAATTAGGTTTTTCTGTTTTGGGGGCCATTCATGCGTTGCGTTTGGTATTTTTTTGGGGGTAATACCCAAATAACCATCGCCTCCAAAGAGAATCAGTCAATTTTTTTTGCGTTTGGGATTTTTGGTTGCCGGCTGTAAAGAGGAGGGAGACACAGCAACAGAAAAGAGGATTTATATACAAGTGTGTAATGTGTTCCATATACATTGGAACAATAGTTTCAGCGTCGGAGTCTATGTAAATCAATAAAAAGAGTGTATTCCACAATCTTGTCAAGTCTATGAAAATTCATGTAAATCAATAAAAAAGTCAATCAAACTCTACATGGAGTTTATGAATTTTTTAAATTCACATACTTTTTAAAATCCAAAAGAATCTCAATTGAATACCCATAAATATACTAGTTGAGAAAGCTGCCACGGTAATACAAACATAATAAAATTTTGAAAAAATGTATGATTTCTACCACATTATTTAATGACTGTGGGTTCTTTTAATTTTTGACGAACCACTTTTTCATTTACTACGTACATGTGCAAGTGACAACTACGATATCACAAATTTATTTTAAAATTTTAAATGTCACAAATTTCATTATCGGTAATAATTATTTGCCGTCACCTATGCTACATCTCCAAATAAATAAAAGGTTCGGGACATTAATCTCCTTAAATGAGCCACTTTTGACTATCAATGATGCTTAAATAATGTAATGAAAAATGAAAATACGCCTAAATGAATTTTTTTAAATAAATTTAAAAGAAATAGTGCAGAAAAATATTAAAAGACATTTAATATTAAACAAAAAAAAAGACACTTATTACAGAACAGAGGGAATATAAAAGTTGTAATATAAAATTATATATTGTAATTGTAATACATAACGTCAAAGTGACTTAGCTCAAGTGGTTAGAGCATCACTACCTAGACCAATATGTCTTGGATTCGAGACATGCTACCCCTCTTTATTGAGATTTAATGAGGATTTTCCACCCTTTATGGGGTTCTCCGCGAGCGAGTGTTGACCTCCTCTTTCCTCACGCTTTGGATTGAAAAAGGTGTTGTTGTGGTTCCTTTATGGTGTTCTCCGCAAGCGAGTGTTGATCTCCCCTTCCTCACACTTGAATTGGAGAATGTGATATTGTGGTTTCGATCGATTGGAGAAGATGTTGTTGTGGTTCCCTTTATGGGGTTCTCCACGAGCTAGTGTTGACATCCCTTGTCCTCATGCTTAGATTGGAGAAGGTACTGTTGTGATTCCGGTTGATAAGATAAAAAAAAAAATATCATGTGATAGAAGGAACTCATCGTAATAAATTATATATCTGTTTGTAAAAAAAAAAAAAAAAGTAATACAAAACGAGTTGAAGATTAGTATAATATTAGGTGTAAAATTGATGTGAGATAACATGTAAATATATAAGTTATGTAAATGTTTTTTTTAATTAGACTCAATATCCCCTTAAAAGGGAAAATTACTCTTAGGTACCAAATTTATGGGAAAATTTTTTCTTGGAGGATAATGTGCAAAAAAATTACGTTGCCTTTGTAGTATTTAATTTGAACTAAAGTGCAATTTTTTTTTTTGGCATTTATCTTACCTAAAAAGAATTATCCCATTTTTTTTTTGACTTAGAGTGAGGACCCTGTATTAAAATGCCAAATATAATAATACATACTATAATTTATTGATTGACACATGTATATGTACAATGGACACTGGAGTAATAATTAGACGAAACTCAGTATCATTTGTTCCCCACGTAACCCGGCTAATTATAGTTTCATTAAAAAAATTCACTATTTCCCTCAAATAAATAAATAGCGTACGTACAACCTTTTTCATTTAATTCCAACAATTTATTTATTCAACTTTATGATGAGTTAGTTGTGAACAAAAAATTTGAGATCTTCCAGAATGTGCAACATTATGCCCCTTCTTTTGCCCAAGCAAACAATCCATTATTATCAACTTAGTAGTATATTTTAATAACTCCGCGCAATTAAAAAAAATTATTTTATTTTTTTATAGAATATGCCCATCACAGATATAGTGATGCCACATAAATAGAGTAACATAATTATTTAAAATTAATTGTTTATGTGATAATACTATATCAATTATGTCCTCATAGGTAAATTGACATTCAACGGTGAATATATGATCATTTTCGTTAGTATATAAGAGTGATAAAGATAATGATAAATCAAGTTTGTTTGCTCGAACGTAGCTATAAGTCTATATATTCAATCAATAAATAAACTAGCTCAAAGAAAAATCTCAAACCACACAAAACAATATATCAAATTAACAGCTACAATGTGAATCGGATTCTTAAACTCTCTTCATATAAAATGCACCTCGATCCAGTAATATTGACTAATTTGATAAAAACAATCCAAATGTAAAATTGAGACAAAACTTTTAAAACACTAAATAATGAAAAGGAAAAATAATAATGCTAAAAAAGGCGAACATTTAAAACACTAAATAAGGTTTAGTGGCCAACCTTTTTATGCATTTTGATTTTTGAATGATTAGTGATTTATCCACCTAAACCATTTAATTGAACGTACCTTCTTCTTTTCTCAACTACGCTAGCTTAAATGGGTGGAATTAATAATTTTAAATACTCTTATCTATCAAACTTATCTTTTAAAAAAAAAAAAAAAGGTCTTCAAATATATCATTACATGATCGCTAATTAAGTATGATTAAAATATGGGGAAATTGTCTTTTTTGTCCCGTAATTTTCACTCATTTTTACCATGGTTCTACTAACTTACGCATTTTGATCTTGGTCCTATAGTTTTACAAAGTTTGAATTTTTCTAAGTTATATTACGACTAAAATCAATATCCGTAAATTATTACGAATTTTAATATTGGTCCTGTAATTTTACAAAATTCGACATTTTAGTCATCACTAATACAGATTTGGGCTTGGAGAGCTGTTAAAAATGACATTGGACAGCGGTTATAACAGCTCTCCAAGCAAAAGTGGAGCTTAGACAGCGATTAAAAACCGCTCTCCAAGATGCAATATAGAAAGCGGTTAAAAATCGCTGTCTAATTATCAATTTTGACTGTAATATGGATTAAGATGGATAGTGCAATATTAATTATGTAGTGGGATTAATTAATATTTATGGGCTTGAATAATATTGTGGCTCAATATTGATAATTCAAGATCCATTGGAAGGTCCAATCTTAATTCTCCTAAAGGCCCCCTAAGTAGCCCAACATAAAGTCCAATAACTGAAAAAGGTGTTTAAAAATAAAATAAATCTTGTTGCATATTTTTCTTGTTTTTTTCAAAATTTATGGATAAAAGGGGGAGAAAGATTTTCTTTGAATTTTGTTATGGAATGAAGATATGTATTATTGGAATACAAGATTATCTCATTAAATTCAAGAAATCTCCCACTTGGTTATTCATATAGAAAATTTCGAAAATTTTGAAATATAAAGGGCAAGAAAGATTTTCTTGATTTTCTTGAAAAGATATTATGGAAGATATGTATTTCTTGAAATACAAGTATATCTCATAAATTCAAGAAGATCCAAATCTTGGAATCTTGATCCCTAATATTTCGAAATTTACCATAACTTGATGAGGTGGGATTTTTGTGGAATATTTTAATTATGGGAAAAAGAATATAGGAGATATATTCAAAATTTCTTGGAGATCAATAAAAGATTTTCCCACATTGTTTTTCCCTAAAAATTCGACCATCACCCATCTATAAATAGGGGATGATTCTTTCATTCTCAAGATAAATTCCATGTCTTTGGAAAAATTAGTAAATCCACAAAGGTGGTGCAACAAAGTTTATTTTTCCTTTTGTTAATTGTTTCCTTCCACCGGATTGTCGAGCAAGGACTAGGGAATACTTGGGAAGGTTTTTTCGATTGTGTTTAATCAATCGAGACCATTGCCATTCCAAGAGGTTTCGTAAAACTAATTCAAGATCGTAGGATTTACGTGAACTGCTTATATGCATGATTTGTTGTTGAATTATTATTTGAATTAATATAGGATTAATTCATGCTAGTAATAATTGTTAGGATTAAATTTGTATTTAAATATTCATCCCGAATAGATCCGCGTGCAATTAATTCCCCAACAAGCGTATCGAGCCTCGGTTTAAACTCTGAATTTTAGATTGTAATTTAATTCGTTTTCATTAAATTTGAAATTGGATAGTAGAATTGCTAGATCTTTTTTGTAGGTATCCAATTGTCATGGAATTTAATGTGTTTATTTATGCATGCATATAAATTGTGGATTTTAATTAGATTAGTTTCGGTTAGTTTTGCCTCGTGAGAAAATCCACGAAAGAGATTAGGATTTGTTTGATTTGATCAATGTAATAGACTAGTCTAATCTAGGTTTATTTATTTTTTGTAAATAAATTGTAACCGGATCGAAAAACAGGCGGAGATGAAGAATTAAAGGATAGATCGAATCAAATCTGGCAGACGACGTCATCGCTAAAAACATTCAAAAGGGAGGCACGTCTTGTGACTTCGGATGTCGCCCATCACGATTATGCTAGGGCTTTTGTTTGATCGACGAAATTTAAACAAAATAGACGGGCGTACTTTATTATCTTGTGAAAAATAAGGCGAATACGAAGTTTCAAAAATAATAATATTTTTATATTTTCTATTTATAGGGCTTCGAATTTTCTTGGCGTGCAATTTGATCGAGTGGGAGAAATTCAAGATTTTTTCTTCAAAATCAAGCCAAAAAAAATCAAACCATGACAATTGGATAATTTGTGCCCAATATGTTTATTTTTTCCGCTTTTGCTTGATTTATTGTTGTGATTTCTTGTGCTTTATTTAATTTTTTTTTAAATGTGTTTGTATGAGAATTGCCCAATGAAAAATCTCACCTTCAAAAATTACTAAGTATGTTTAAATAATTAATTAACAATTTTATCCCTGATAATAAAATTGAATTAATTTTGACCTCCATGATTTATTTATTTAAGAATTCTTTTGGAGAAATTCCCCCATTTACGGTCAAAAGATAGCTTTCACATGAATAAATTCCGGATGGATGATTGTGGATTACTACTAGTGGCGGCGATGATCCTCCCACGAGGCTCGCTCAAAAGCGAAATAATAATTCAATTATTTAGGTATAAAATTGATATGCATATACTTCCTCAAGTCCCTATCAATTTTATATTGGTCAAGTGGAGCCAACTATTAATATTTTAAAGGTTTGTAAATCGTTTGCTGTTTGTAACTTTTTTGAATGTGTTTAAATAATGACCCACCCCACGTGGCTTATTTAAAACTGTTTTGAATGTTAGGTTGCATGTTCATATTTTTTTTGAGATTTTAATATGAAACATGTGATCGAACCTTGTGATATATTTATGCTTATGCATATTATTATTTATTTCAGTTCAGCATGTCGTAATCTTTTAATCCACTGCTATTATACTTAAAGTCAATAGAATAAGTATGGAAACTATATTGATTGGAAACAGAAAATTATAATTGTCCTAACTGCACAAAAACACAAATGGATTCTTGACACACCAAAATCAGATGAGCCAACTGACGAGTCAAAAATGCGAGACTCGTCAGATCACCTTGCGAGAGATGTCATCGCTGAAATTGGTGGAGGGCAAACCCGTGAGGGATTACGTCCTCAAAATGGATGGCCCATCTGAACAAACTTGAAGTTCGGAGTGTTGGGATTATACTGGAAAGTATGCTTTTACTTTGTATAATCAAAACTGAATTTCGGACTTATTTACTGAAATAAATTATTTATCATTGATGCTTTAAATATTATTGAATGTTACATATATTTACTGCATAACTGTTCAATAAATCATACGTTTTACATTGTAGTTAATTTAGTGATACCAGATCACAGAAGATTAAATTAACAGTCCTCTGTAACTAAAAGTACGCCATTCACGACCTAGATGGAAATGAACAATCCATCGTGAAAGGTTGAAGTGTAAGGCTCAGATTGACTTGTCTTGACCAAGAGATTACACTAGTGCATGACTGATGCACTGAATATGACCTACAGGAGGAAAAATTCTTCAGAACTGAACAAGGAAGAATTAGACCTCAGTGGTTAGTTATTTCTTAATCTTCGTTCCTTAAATAGGATCACGTGAGATTGGTAACTATTGCTTTGACTTATCATGGGTAGAGAATCAACGAGATTCAATACTTTTTATCTTGGGCAATATTATTGGTCACATGTGATTGCTAAGATTTAATACGAAGAATCGTGTGCAAGTACTCTTGTTTGATTTGCCCCCTTGGGAGGTTCATAAGCTTTATCATACCAAATCTTTCAAGTGGAATTAGTTTCCGGTATGGATAATAATGTTGAACCGTTCCTTGACCAAGGATAAAAGATATTAATTAATGGAAAGCTATTTCAGTGGCTTGAATTAATTAATGGGCTAGATAATCTTAAACACAAGAAATAATAACTGGGAGCCATATTGACTGTAATATGGGTTAAGATGGATAGTGCAATATTAATTATGTAGTGGGATTAATTAATATTTATGGGCTTGAATAATATTGTGGCTCAATATTGATAATTCAAGATCCATTGGAAGGTCCAATCTTAATTCTCCTAGAGGTCCCCTGAGTAGCCCAACATATAGTCCAATAACTGAAAAAGGTAATTAAAATAAAATAAATATTGTTGCTTAATTTTTCCTATTATTTTCGAAAATTATGGATAAGAGGGGAGAAAGATTTTCTTTGAATTTTGTTATGGAATGAAGATATGTATTTTTGGAATACAATATTATCTCATTAAATTCAAGAAATCTCCCACTTGGTTATTCATAGAGTTGATTCGAAAATTTTGAAATATAGAGGGCAAGAAAGATTTTCTTGATTTTCTTGAAAAGATATTATGGAAGATATGTATTTCTTGAAATACAAGAATATCTCATAAATTCAAGAAGATCCAAATCTTGGAATCTTGGACCCATATTTTAAAAATACCATAATATTGGTGAGGTGGGATTTTTGTGGAATATTATAATTATGGGAAAAAGAATATAAGAGATATATTCAAGATTTCTTGGAGATCAAGAAAAGTTTTTCCCACATTGTTTTTCTACCAAAAAAATCGCCCATCACCTAGCTATAAATAGGGGATGACTCTTTCATTCCCAAGTATAATTCCATGTGCTGGAAAAATTAGTAAATCCACAAAGGTGGTGCAACATAATTTATTTTTCCTTTTGTTAATTGTTCACAAGTGTCCTACCACCGGATAGTCGAACAAGGATTAAGGAAATACTTGGGAAGTTCTTTTTTGTTAGTCTAATCAATTGATCATTTGCCATCCCAAGATAAGTGCGTTCACGTTAACTCGTAGAATTCGCATCGTGGGTTTTACGTGAATTAATTATATGCATGATATGTTGTTGGATTATTATTTGAATTAATATATGATTAATTCATGCTAGTAATAATTATAAGAATTAAATTTGTATTTAAATATTCACCCCGAATAGATCTGTGCAACTTATTCCCCAACAACTGGTATCAGAGCCACAGTTTCAGGCTCTGAATTTTTTAAATAGTAATTTAATTCGCTGACATTAAATTTGAAATTGGATAGTAGAATTGCTAGATCTATTTTGCAGATATCCAATTGTCATGGAATTTAATGTGTTTATTTATGCATGCATATAAATTGTGGTTTTTAATTCGATTCGTTCGGATTCGTTTTGCCTCGTGAGAAAATCCACGAGTAGATTAGGATTTGTTTGATTTGATCAATGTAATAGACTAGTCTAGATCTAGGTTTATTTATTTTTTGTAAATAAATTGTAACCGGATCGAAAAATGAGGACGAGAGACGATGGATAATCCTATATTAATTAATGGAGTGGGATTAATTAATTTTATGGGCTTGAATAATTTTTTGGCTCAATAATAACATTTTCATATTGAATTTGGAAGAGTTCAATCTTAATTATCCCTTAAGATGGATTCAATAAGCCCGTATGAAAATAAAATAATTAATATTTTATTTTTCTGTTTTGCTTGAATTATTATTGTGCTATCTTATACTTTATTTAATTTGTTTAAATGTGTTTGCATGAGAGTTGCCCAATGAAAAATCTCACCTTCAAAAAATTACTAAGTATGTTTAAATAATTAATTAACAATTTTATTCCGGATAATAAAATTGAATTAATTTTGACCTCCATGATTTATTTATTTGTGAATTCTTTTGGAGAAATTCCCCCCACGGGACGGTCAAATGATAGCTTTCACATGAATGAATTCCAAATGGATGATTGTGGATTGTTACTAGTGGCGATGATGATCCTCCCCACGAGGCTCGTTCAATACGAAATAATAATCCTGTATTTAATCATGGTTATTACTTAGGTATAAAATTGATATGCATATACTTCCCGAAGTCCTGTCAATTTTATATTGGTCAAGTGAAGAGCCAACTATTAATCTGGATATTAAAGGTTTGTAACTGTCCTTGTTTGTAACCTGCTTGAATGTGTTTAAATAATGACCCACCCCACGTGGCTTATTTAAACCGTTTTGAGATGTTGGCCGATGCATGTTCATATTTTTTTGAGATTTAATATGATACATGTGATCGAACCTTGTGATATATTTGTGCTTATGCATATAGTTATTTATTTCAGTTCAGCATGTCGTTACTTTTTAATCCACTGTTAATATACTTAAAGTCAATACAATATGTATGGAAACTATATTGATTGGAAACGAAAAATTATCCTAACTGCACAAAAGCACAAGTGGATTCTTGACACACCAAAATCAGATGAGCTAACTGACAAGTCAAAAATGCGGGACTCGTCAGATCACCTTGCGAGAGATGTCATCGCTGAAAATGGTGGAGGGCAAACCCGTAAGGGATTACGTCCTCAAAATAGATGGCCCATCTAAACAAACTTGAGATTTTGAGTGCAGATTATAATCTGGAAACTCAGATGAATTTGGTATTTCACTCTCTGCCAAAAAGTTTATAAGCATTTTGGCCTTGCTAGCTGATTTGTTGCAAGCTTTGGTCTCGGCAGAGGTATTGATGGGGCACCAAACTCAAGCTTTAACGGCAAGTGGTAAGTCTTCATTTTCTAGGCCAAGGGAAGGCAAGAAAAAGAAGAGGACCAAAAGCCAAAAGCAATAAAACTCAACTGTTGCCAAGGGCAATGGTAAGATGAGGAATGCTTGTGGTGTCAAGGAAAATCCAAAGAGGAAGTGCTTAAGCTGCGGTGAGAGAGGACAATGGAGGTTTGTCTGTTCCAACCCCAAAAGGGATGGAAAGAAAGGTAATTCTCACGCACTAGTTGTTGAAACTTGTTTAGCGGCGTATACTTCTCATTCGTGGGTGGTTGATACGAGATCCACTAATCATGTTTGCTTCACGGGTTCAAACTGATCCGGCAACTTAGTGGGAGTGAGATCCTCATCACACTGGGCGATGTTACGAAAGTAGCAATTATTGCAATGCTAAGTAAGTGACAAATATTGCAATGCTACGATAAGTAACGGTTATTGCAATACTACGCAAGTAGCAGATATTGCAATGCTACATGAGTAGTGGTTAAAGCAGTGGGAGAAGTGCACCTGTCTTTTAAAGACGAAGTTTTTTTTGAGATTATCTTTATGTTCCCAGTTTTGGAAAGAATTCACTTTCAATTTCTAAAATTTGATTAAAGGACACTAAGTTTCTTCTAATAAGTATGACATCATTTTTTGAAATGATGAGTGTATCTATTATGGGACATTGGTCGAATAATCTCTATACAATTAACTGTGCACACCACTCACGAAATGCATCCTATAACACATCAACTATTTCCGAGAAAAGAAAATGTTCATCAAACGTGAACGAGACACTTCTTTGGCATCTAAGATTGGGTCATATAAATCCAAAGAGGATCCAAAGGTTGGTGAAAGACGGTTCACTGGAGTTTCTCCAAGTTGAACCAATTCCAACCTGCGAATCATGTTTGGAGGGTAAAATGACCAAGAGGGCATTTGGAGCCAAGGGGAATAGAGCCAAAGAAGTGTTAGAGATCGTTCACACAGATGTATGTGGTCCAATGTCAACCAAAGCAAGAGGAGGTTATGAGTATTTTATCACTTTTATTGATGATTACTCAAGGTACGGTTATATTTTCCTTATGAAGCATAAATCTGAGACCTTTGAGAAATTCAAAGAATTTAAGGCTCAAGCAGAGAATCATAGGGAAAAATGTATCAAGTCTCTACGATTCGATCGTGGAGGCGAATACCTCAGCGATGAGTTTTGAACTACTTATCTGATGAAGGGATTGCATCCCAGCTCACCGCACCCGAAACCCCTCAACAAAATGGGGTTGCAGAGCGAAGAAACAGAACTCTTTTGGAAATGGTTAGATCTATGATGAGTTATTCGGATCTTCCCAAGTCGTTCGGGGTCATGCCTTGAAACAAAGAAATACATTCTGAACTTGGTGCCATCCAAATCGGTTCCCAAAACTCCCAAAGAATTGTGGACCCAAAAGCAAGCCTAGTATGAGACACATGAGAATTTGGGGGTGTCCGGCCCCACGTGTTGGACAAGGAAGCCGGAAAATTGGATCCTCGATCGAATTAAGGTTGTTTGTGGGATACCCTTAGGAACAAAAAGGGTGTATGTTTTATGGTCCCAAGATCAAAAGGTGGTAATAAGCACCCACTTTAGATTTTTGGAAGAAGACTATATGAATGAAAGAAGACCAGTGAGTGAGATTACCTTAAATGAGCTAAGAGGGCTAACCTCAATGCCAACTGTCTAAGATGACATACTAAACGACACACTTACACAACCGAGCCTCATCAGTAGTGGGAGGGTTGTGAAACAACCCCAGAGATTCATGGGAATAGGAGAGTCCTCGGACTTGATTCCCTGACAAAGATTTAATCGGACCCATGGAAATATGACGAGGCAATCCAAGATAAGGATGCATTCTTGGCAAACAACAATGAAAGCGAAATGGGTTCTATGTTTCATAACCGAAAAGGGGAGCTAGTCGAACCACTTAATGGGGTCAAACCCATTGGTTGCAAGTGGGTGTACAAGAGAAAAAGAGGACCGGATGGGAAGGTGGAAACCTTCAAAGCAAGACTCGTGGCGAAAGGTTATACTCAGAAAGAAGGGATCGATTATGAGGAAACTTTTTCGCCCGTAACCATGCTTAAGTCCATCCATATTCTCTTATCGATTCTTTGCGCATCTCGACTTTGAAATCTGGCAAATGGATGTCAAGACGGCTTTTCCTTAACTAAGTCTTGATGAAGAGATCTATATGCAACAACCTCAAGGCTTCATTAAAAAGGCCAAGAACACCTAGTTTGTAAGCTCATGAAGTCCATTTACGGACTCAAACAGGCATCCAGAGCTTGGAACCAATATTTTGATCATGTTATAAAGTCTTATGGGTTCGATCAAAACGAGTTCGAAAGTTATGTGTACAAAAAGCATGTCGGAATCGCATTGGTATTCTTAGTACTATCGTAGATGGCATTCGATCGCCGGAAGCGATGTGAAGGTGTTATCGAGGTAAGGGCATGGCTTTCAAAAACAGTTTGATATGAAGGACTTAGGGGAAGCCGGACACATCCTTGGGATCAAGATCACTTTCGAGATCGCAAGAAAAGGATGATAGGGCTTGTCGCAGTTTCATATATATACCTTTGTCTTGAAACAATTCAAAGATGCAAGATTCCAAGAAAGACTTCAGTACCTTTCAAACATGAAAATCCATCTATCCAAGAAAAATGTGCCCTAAGACGCAAAAGGAGATAGATGACATGAGAAGCATTCCTTATGCTTCGTACGTCGGAAGCCTTATGTATGCAATCTTTGTGTCTGAGACCGGATATCCGCTTTGCCGCTGGCATGGTGGCGAGATATCAAAATAACGAAAAAGAGCATTGGAAGAGCATTAAAAACATTAAAAACATTATCAAGTATCTCAAAAAGAACTTCGGGATAGAATGTTGATTTATCGATCGACAGTCCAATCCCCACCTCCATTATATGGACTCGGTTTTCAATCGAGACATAGACTCGAAAAAATCTACCTCCGATAGTGTGTTTTGCATGGGGAAGGAGCCGTGACATGGAGAAGCGTTAAGCGAAATGCATCGCAGATTCTACCATGGAGATTCAGTATGTAATTCTGCGGCGAAAAAAAGCGGTTTGGCTCAAGAACTTCCTAGTGGACTTGGGCGTAGTTCAATTTTCCAAAGACAATCATCATTTATTGTGACAATGCCGAATTGCAAATTCAAGGGAACCAAGAGCCCACAAGGCCAACAAACACATTGAAAAAATATCATCTTATACGAGAAATCGTTAAGAGAGAGATATAGATGTGGCAAAGATAGGCGTCAGAAGACAACCTAGCAGATCCATTCACAAAAGTGTCCGCCTCTGAATACATTCGAGAGACATGTGAAAGGAATGGGTGTCAAGACCAGTTTGCCAACTGCTTTGAGTATAAGTGGGGAAATTATTGGGTTAGTGTAGGTGACATTAGATGTCACGGATCTACGAGACATGTTTGTAGTATACTTAAAAGGACTTTGAGTATAAGTGGGAGATTGTTGGGATTATACTGGAAAATATGCTTTTACTTTGTATAATCAAAACTGAATTTCGGACTTATTTACTGAAATAAATTATTTATCACTGATGCTTTAAATATTATTTAATGTTACATATATTTATTTTGCATAATCTGCTCAATAAATCGTGACGTGTTAAATTGTAGTTAATTTAGTGATACGGATCACGTAAGATTAAATTAATAGTCCCTTGTAACTAAAAGTACGTCATTCACGACTTAGATGGAAATGAACAATCCATCGTGAAAGGTTGAAGTGTAAGGCTCAGATTGCCTTGTCTTGACCAAGAGATTACACTAGTGCATGACTGATGCATTTGAATAGGACCTACAGGGAGGAAAAATTCTTGGAATCAACAAGGAAAGAATTAGACCTCGGTGGTTCGTTATTTCTTAATCTTCGCTTCCTTAAATAGGATCACGTGGGATTAGTAACTATTATTGCTTTGACTTATCATGGGTAGAGAATCAACGAGATTCAATATTTTTTTATCTTGGGCAATATTATTGGTCACATGTGATTTCTAAGATTTAATCTGAAGAATCGTATAATCGCTTGTTTGATTTGCCCCCTGGGAGGTTCATAAGCTTTATCATACCAAATCTTGCAAGTGGAATTAGTTTCCGGTATGGATAATAATGTTGAACCGTTCCTTGACCAAGGATAAAAGATATTAATTAATGGAAAGCTATTTCAGTGGCTTGAATTAATTAATGGGCTAGATAATCTTAAACACGAAAATAATAACAAGAGCCATATTGACTGTAATATGGGTTAAGATGGATAATGCAATATTAATTATGTAGTGGGATTAATTAATATTTATGGGTTTGAATAATATTGTGGCTCAATATTGATAATTCAAGATCCATTGGAAGGTCCAATCTTAATTCTCCTAAAGGCCCCCTGAGTAGCCCAACATATAGTCCAATAACTAAAAAAAAGTGATTAAAATCAAATAAATATTGTTGCTTAATTTTTCCTATTATTTTTTCAAAATTATGGATAAGAGGGAGAAAGATTTTCTTTGAATTTTGTTATGGAATGAAGATATGTATTCTTGGAATACAAGATTATCTCATTAAATTCAAGAAATCTTCCACTTGGTTATTCATAGAGTTGGTTCGAAAATTATGAAATATAGAGGGCAAGAAAGATTTTCTTGATTTTCTTGAAAAGATATTATGGAAGATATGGATTTCTTGAAATACAAGAATATCTCATAAATTCAAGAAGATCCAAATCTTGGAATCTTGGACCCCATATTTCGAAAATACCATAATATTGGTGAGGTGGGATTTTTGTGGAATATTATAATTATGGGAAAAAGAATATAAGAGATATATTCAAGATTTCTTGGAGATCAAGAAAAGTTTTTTCCACATTGTTTTTCTACCAAAAAAACACCCATCACCTAACTATAAATAGGGGATGACTCTTTCATTCCCAATTACAATTCCATGTGCTGGAAAAATTAGTAAATCCACAAAGGTGGTGCAACATAATTTATTTTTCCTTTTGTTAATTGTTCACAAGTGTCCTAACACCGGATAGTCGAACAATGATTAAGGGAATACTTGGAAAGTTCTTTTGGTTAGTCTAATCAGCCAGATCACTGCCATCCCAAGAGGTACGTTCACGTTAACTCGTAGAATTCCGCATGCGTAGGTTTTACGTGAATTAATTATATGCATGATATGTTGTTGGATCATTATTTGAATTAATATAGGATTAATTCATGCTAGTAATAATTATAAGAATTAAATTTGTATTTAAATATTCACCCCGAATAGATCTGTGCAACTTATTCCCCAACACTGAGTACATATTATAATCTGGAGACTTGGATGAATTTGGTACTTCATTCTCTGCCCAAAAGTTTCTGAGCAATTTTGCCTCGCAAGCTGATTTGTTGCAAGCTTTGGTCTCGACAGAGATGTTGATAGGGCACCAAACTCAAGCCTTGACGGCAAGTGGTCTGTCTTCATCTTCTAGGCCAAGGGATGGCAAGAAGAAGAAGGTGACCAAAGGCCATAAGCAATCAGACTCAACTGTTGCCAAGGGCAATGATAAAATGACGAATGTTGGTGGTGTCAAGAAAAATCCAAAGAGGAAGTGCTTAAGCTTCGGTGAAAGAGGACAATGGAGGTTTGCCTGTTCCAACCCCAAAAAGGGCCGGAAAGAATGATAATTCTCACGCACTAATTGTTGAAACTTGTTTAGCGACGTATACTTCTCATTCGTGGGTAGTTGATATGGGATCCACTAATCATGTTTGCTTCACGGGTTCAAACTGATCCGACAACTTAGTGGCAGTGAGATCCTCATCACACTGGGCGATGCTACGAGAGTGGCAGCTGAAGCAGTAGGAGAAGTACACCTGTCTTTTGAAGACAAAGTTCTAATTTTAAGAGATGTTCTTTATGTACCCAGTTTTAGAAAGAATTCACTTTCAGTTTCTAAAATTTTGTTAATAGACACTTAGTTTCTTCTAATAAGAATGAAATAATTTCTTGAAATGATGAGTGTATCTGTTATGGGACATTGATGGAAAATCTCTATACAATTAACTGTGCACACCACTCACGAAATGCATCCTACAACACATCAACTGTTTTCGATAAAAGAAAACGTGAACGAGACACTTCTATGGCATCTAAGATTGGGACATATTAATCAGAAGAGGATCCAAAGGTTGGTAGAAGCAGGTTCACTGGAGTCTCTCCAAGTTGAACCAATTCCAACCTGCCAATCATGTTTGAAGAGTAAAATGACCAAGAGGGCATTCGGAGCCAAGGGGAATAAAGCCAAAGAAGTGTTAGAAATCGTTCACACAGACGTATGTGGTCCAATGTTAACCAAAGCAAGCGGAGGTTATGAGTATTTTGTCACTTTTATTGATGACTACTCAAGGTACGGTTATATTTTCCTTATGAAGCATAAATCTTAGACCTTTGAGAAATTCAAAGAATTTAAGGCTCAAGCAGAGAATCATAGGGAAAAACGTATCAAGTCTCTACGATTCGATCGTGGAGATGAGTACCTCAGCGATGAGTTTTTGAACTACTTGTCTGATGAAGGGATTGCATCCCAACTGACTACACCCGGAACCCCTCAACAAAATGGGGTTGCAGAGCGAAGAAACAGAACTTTTTTGGAAATGGTTAGATCAATGATGAGTTATGCGGATCTTCCCAAGTCGTTCTTGTTGGGATTATACTGGAAAGTATGCTTTTACTTTGTATAATCAAAACCAATTTAACTTATTTATCAAAATAAATTGTTTATCATCGATGCTTTAAATATCATCGAATGTTACATATATTTACCGCATAACCTGCTTCAATAAATAAGACGTGTTACATTGTAGTTAATTTAGTGATACCGGATCACGAGAAGATTAAATTAACCCTTCCTTTGTGACCAAAAAGTACACCATTCACGACCTAGATGGAAATGAACAATCCATCCCGAAAGGTTGAAGTGTAAGGCTCGGGATTGACTTGTCTTGACCAAGAGATTACACTAGTGCATGATGATGATGAATAAGACCTCTGAGGAGGACAAATTCTTCAGTACTGAACAAGGAAGAATTAGACCTCAGTGGTTCGTTATTTCTTAATCTTCGTCCCTTAAATAGGATCACGTGTGGTTGGTAGCTATTGCTTTGACTTATCACGGGTAGAGAATCAACGAGATTCAATACTTTTTATCTTGGGCAATATTATTGGTCACATGCGATTGCTAAGATTTAATACGGAGAATCGTGTGCAAGTACGCTTGTTCGATTTGCCCCCTTGGGAGGTTCATAAGCTTTATCATACCAAATCTTGCAAGTGGAACTAGTTTCCGGTATGGATAATAATGTTGAATTGTTCCTTAACCAAGGACAAAAGATATTAATTAATGGAAAGCTATTTCAGTGGCTTGAATTAATTAATGGGCTAGATAATCTTAAAACACGGAAATAATAACAAGAGCCATATTGACCTGTAATATGGATTAAGATGGATAGTGCAATATTAATTATGTAGTTGGATTAATTAATATTTATGGGCTTGAATAATATTGTGGCTCAATATTGATAATTCAAGATCCATTGGAAGGTCCAATCTTAATTCTCCTAAAGGCCCCCTAAGTAGCCCAACATAAAGTCCAATAACTGAAAAAGGTGTTTAAAAATAAAATAAATCTTGTTGCATATTTTTCCCGTTTTTCGAAAACTATGGATAAAAAGGGGAGAAAGATTTTCTTTGAATTTTGTTATGGAATGAAGATATGTATTCTTGGAATACAAGATTATCTCATTAAATTCAAGAAATCTCCCACTTGGTCATTCATAGAGTGATTTCGAAAATTTTGAGAAAAAAAGGGAAAGAAAGATTTTCTTGATTTTCTTGAAAAGATATTATGAAAGATATGTATTTCTTGAAATACAAGAATATCTCATAAATTTAAGAAGATCCAAATCTTGGATTCTTGTTTCCCCTATTTTTCGAAAAATACTCCATAACTTGATGAGGTGAGATTTTTGTGGAATATTATAATTATGGAAAAAAGAATATAGGAGATATATTCAAGATTTCTTGGAGATCAAGAAAAGATTTTCCCACATTGTTTTTTCCCCTAAAAATTCAACCACCACTCATCTATAAATAGGGGATGATTCTTTCATTCCCATGTACAATTTCATGTGCTGGAAAAATTAGTAAATCCACAAAGGTGGTGCAACAAAGTTTATTTTCCTTTTGTTAATTGTTCGCGAGCATCCTACCACCGGATTGTCGAGCAAGGATTAAGGGAATACTTGGGAAGGTTTTTTTTGGTGTGTCTAATCAACAAGACCATTGTCACTCCAAGAGGTACGTTCACGTAAACTCGTAGAAATTCCGCATGCGTAGGATTTACGTGAACTAATTATATGCATGATTTGTTGTTGAATTATTATTTGAATTAATATAGGATTAATTCATGCTAGTAATAATTATCATAATTAAATTTGTATTTAAATATTTATCCCGAATAGATCCGCAAATTAATTCCCCAACAAATCGGTATCGAGCCTCGTTTTTAAGACTCAAATTTTAGATTGTAATTTAATTAGTTTTTCATTAAATTTGAAATTGGATAGTAGAATTGCTAGATCTGTTTTTTGCGGTATCCAATTGTCATGGAAATTTAATGTGTTTATTTATGCATGCATATAAATTGTGGTTTTTTAATTCGATTAGTTCAATTCATTTTGCCTAAATGAGAAAATCCATGAGTAGATTAGGATTTGTTTGATTTGATCAAAGTAATAGACTAGTCTAGATCTAGGTTTATTTATTTTTTGTAAATAAATTATGTAACCGGATCGAAACGGAGACGGAGACGAAGAATTAAAGGATAGATCTAGAACCGTCACGCTGAATCCGGCATTCTAAGTTTTTTTGAACCTTTTAACAAAAAAATGTTTGGAGGGTTTGTAAAAGTTGGGACATATTAATAGAGGATTTAGGTTGGTTAAAAAACAACCTGGCATTTTAATCCTTGTCAGCAAAAAGCAAGAGTTGAATAATTTGTGCCCAATATGTTTATTTTTCCGCTTTGCTTGATTTATTGTTGTGATTTCTTGTGCTTTATTTAATTTGTTTAAATGTGTTTGCATGAGAATTGCCCAATGAAAAATCTCACCTTCAAAAATTACTAAGTATGTTTAAATAATTAATTGACAATTTTATTCCGGATAATAAAATTGAATTAATTTTGACCTCCATGATTTATTTATTTGTGAATTCTTTTGGAGAAATTCCCCACACTGGACGGTCAAAAGATAACTTTCACATGAATAAATTCCGGATGGATGATTGTGGATTATTACTAGTGGCGACGATGACCCTCCCCACGAGGCTCGTTCAAAGCGAAATAATAATTATGTATTTAATCATGGTTATTACTTAGGTATAAAATTGATATGCATATACTTCCCCGAAGTCCCTGTCAATTTTATATTGGTCAAGTGGGAGCCAACTATTAATCTGGATATTAAAGGTTTGTAACTGTTCTTGTTTATAACCTGCTTGAATGTGTTTAAATAATGACCCACCCCACGTGGCTTATTTAAACTGTTTTGAGATGTTGGTTGATGCATGTTCATATTTTTTTTTGAGATTTTAACATGAAAAATGTGATCGAATTTTGTGATATATTTGTGCTTATGCATATTATTATTTATTTCAGTTCATCATGTCGCAACCTTTTAATCCACTGTTCAATATACTTAAAGACAATTTGCTTACTGGTGAAAACTTCGTTGATTGGAATCGTAAACTTACTATTGTCCTCACTGCACAAAGCCATAACTGGGTTCTCACTACACCTAAACCAGAAAAGCCAAAAGATGAGTCAACTAAAATGGTTAAGAAAGAGTATGCTGACTGGGAGCGTTCCAACGAAATGACAAAGTGTACCATCTTGGCTTCCATGTCAGATGTGTTGCAACACCAACACCAGAACGTTGAGACCGCTGCAGACATCATGACTAGTCTTAAAGCGATGTTTCAACATCAGAACCGTGTGGCTCATCAGATCACCATGAGAGACTTGCTCTCTATGAAAATGGTGGAGGGAACGCCCATAAGGGAGCATGTTCTCCAGATGATGGCTCACCTTAACAAACTTGAGGTACTTGGCGCTGAATACGACATCGAGACCCAAATCGATTTGGTGCTCCACTCTCTGCCGAAAAGTTTTGAACAGTTCAGGCTGAACTACCAGATGAATAATCTAAAGTTCTCGATGCCTGATCTATTGCAAGCTTTGGTCTCGGCAGAGGCGATATTGGGGCAAAAGAGCCAAGCCTTGGTGGCAAATGGACCTTCTTCTTCTTCTAGGCCAAGGGGTGGTAAGACCAAGAAAAAGGACAAAAGCCACAAGCAAGTGAACTCAAGTGTTGCCAATGGCAAAGAAAAGGTGAAGGGTGGTAGAGGAGTGAGCAAGCCAGCTAAGGAGAAGTGCTTCAACTGCGGTGAAAAAGGACATTGGAGGTCAGCCTGTTCCAAACCCAAAAGGAATGGAAAGAAAGGTAATTCTCACGCACTAGTTGTTGAAACTTGCTTAGCGGCGTATGCCTCCCATTTATGGGTAGTGGATACGGGATCCATTGATCATGTTTGTTTCACTTTACAGGGGTTTAAGCAGACCCGACAACTTAGTGAGAGTGAGATCCTCATCACACTGGGAAATGCTACGAGAGTGGCAGCTGAAGCAGTGGGAGAAGTGCACCTGTCTTTTGAAGACAGAGTTTTAATTTTAAGAGATGTTCTTTACGTTCCGAATTTTAGAAAGAATTTAATTTCAGTTTCTAAACTTTACCTTGATGGATATTCGGTTACTTTTAATAAAGTTGTTACCATTTCTCTTTATGATAAGTTTATCTGTCATGGAACGTTGTCGAATAATCTCTATACAATTAACTGTGAACACCACTCACGAAATGCATCCTATAACACATCAACTGTTTCCGAGAAAAGAAAACGTTCATCAGACGTGAACGAGACACTTTTATGGCATCTAAGATTGGGACATATTAATCCAAAGAGGATCCAAAGGTTGGTGAAAGACGGTTCACTGGAGTTTCTCCAAGTTGAACCAATTCCAACCTGCGAATCATGTTTGGAGGGTAAAATGACCAAGAGGGCATTTGGAGCCAAGGGGAATAGAGCCAAAGAAGTATTAGAAATCGCTTCACCTGTATGTATGTGGTCCAATGTCAACCAAAGCAAGAGGAGGTTATGAGTATTTCGTCACTTTTATTGATGACTACTCAAGGCACGGTTATATTTTCCATATGAAGCATAAATATGAGACCTTTGAGAAATTCAAAGAATTTAAGGCTCAAGCAGAGAATCATAGGGAAAAACATATCAAGTCTCTACGATCCGATCGTAGAGGCGAATACCTCAGCGATGAGTTTTTGAACTACTTGTCTGATAAAGGGATTGCATCCCAGCTAACTGCACCAGGAACCCCTCAACAAAACGGGGTTGCAGAGCGAAGAAACAGAACTCTTTTGGAAATGGTTAGATCTATGTAGAGTTATGCGGATCTTCCCAAGTCGTTCTGGGGTCATGCCTTGGAAACAACAACCTACATTCTGAACTTGGTGCCATCCAAATCGGTTCCCAAAACTCCCAGAGAATTGTGGACCGGGCGCAAGCCCAGTTTGAGACACATGAAGATTTGGGGGTGTCCGGCCTACGTGTTGGACAAGGAAGTCAGAAAATTGGATCCTCGATCAGAATTAAGGTTGTTTGTGGGATAACCCGAGGGAACAAAAGGGTGTACGTTCTATGGTCCCGAAGATCAAAAGGTGGTAATAAGCACCCACTTTAGATTTTTGGAAGAAGACTATATGAACGAAAGAAGACCCAGAAGTGAGATTACGTTAAATGAGCTAAGGGGGCTAACCTCAAAGCCAACTGTATAAGATGACATACCAAACGACAAACTCACACAACCGGAACCACTTCGTAGTGGGAGGGTTGTGAGACAGCCCGAGAGATTCATGGGAATAGGAGAGTACTCAGACTTGATTCCCAGACAAGATGAATCAGACCCATGGACATATGACGAGGCAATCCAAGACAAGGATGCAATTTCTTGGCAAACAACAATGAAAGCCGAAATGGGTTCTATGGATCATAACAGAGTGTGGGAGCTAGTCGAACCACTTAATGGGGTCAAACCCATTGGTTGCAAGTGGGTGTACAAGAGAAATGAGGACCGGACGGGAAGGTGGAAACCTTCAAGGCAAGGCTTGTGGAGAAAGGTTATACTCAGAAAGAAGGGATCGACTATGAGGAAACTTTTTCGCCCGTAACCATGCTCAAGTCTATCCGAATTCTCTTATTGATTGATGCGCATCTCGACTTTGAAATCTGGCAAATGGATGTCAAGACAGCTTTCCTTAACGGAAATCTTGATGAAGAGATCTATATGCAACAACCCCAAGGCTTCATTGAAAAAGGCCAAGAACACCTAGTTTGTAAGCTCATGAAGTCCATTTACGGACTCAAACAGGCATCCAGAGCTTGGAACCAATGTTTTGATCATGTTATAAAGTCTTATGGGTTTGATCAAAAATGAGTTCGAAAGTTGTGTGTACAAAAAGTGTGTCGGAACTGCATTGGTATTCTTAGTACTATCGTGAGATTTACATTACGATCATCGGGAATGATGTAAAGGTGTTATCAGACGTAAGGGCATGGCTTTCAAATCAGTTTGATATGAAGGACTTAAGGAAAGCCGCACACATCTTTGGGATCAAGATCACTCGAGATCGCAAGAAAAGGATGATAGGCTTATCGCAAGCTTCATACATAGACACTGTCTTGAAACGATTCAAAGATGCAGATTCGAAGAAAGCTTCGTACCTTTCGGACATGGAATCCATCTATCGAAAAAATGTGCCCTAAGACACAAAAGGAGATAGATGACATGAAAGACATTCCATATGCTTGGTACCGGAAGCCTTATGTATGCAATCTTTGTGTCGAGACCGAATATTTGCTTTCTTTGTTGGCATGGTGGTAAGATATAAAAGTAACCCGGGGAAAGAACATTGACTGACGCTTAAAAACTTTACAAGTATCCGAAAAGAACTCGAGATAGAATGTTAATTTATCGGTCGATAGTCTAATCCCCATCGGCTACGGACTCGGATTTCCAATCGGACTTAGATTCGAAAAATCTACCTCCGGTAGTGTGTTTTGCATGGGGGGAGGAGCCATGACATGGAGAAGCGTTAAGCAGATTCTACCATGGAAGCCGTATATGTAAAACTAACTACGAGGCGTGAAGAAGCGGTTTAGCTCAAGAACTTTCTAGTGGACTTGGATGTAGTTCGAATTTGCTAGCAGAGAATCATCATTTATTGTGACAATGTCGGAAGCGATTGCAAATTCAAGGGAACCAAGAGCCCACAAGGCCAACAAACACATTGAAAGGATATACCATCTTATAAGAGATATCGTTAAGAGAGGAGATATAGATTGGCGAAAGATAGCGTCGAAAGACAACCTAGCACATCCATTCACAAAGGGTGGTCCTCAAAAAATACATTCGAGACATGTGGAAGGAATGAGTGTCAAGACCGCCGCTAATCTGCTTTGAGTATAAGTGGGAGAAATTATTAGGTTAGTGTAGGTGACATTAGATGTCACGTGTTAGAACTACACGAGACATGATGTAGTATACTTAAAAGCGGACTTTGAGTATAAGTGGGAGATTGTTGGGATTATATTGGAAAGTATGCTTTTACTTTGTATAATCAAAACTGAATTTCAGACTTATTTACTGAAATAAATTGTTTATCACTGATGCTTTAAATATCATCGAATGTTACATATATTTAATGCATAACCTGTTCAATAAATAAGATCGTGTTACATTGTAGTTAATTTAGTGATACCGCATCACGAAGATTAAATAAAAATCCCTTTGTAACCAAAAAAGTACACCATTCACGACCTAGATGGAAATGAACAATCCATCGTGAAAGGTTGAAGTGTAAGGCTCAGATTGGCTTGTCTTGACCAAGAGATTACACTAGTTCATGACTGATGCACTGAATAGGACCTACAGGAGGACAATTTTTTCAGAACCGAACAAGGAAGAATTAGACTTCAGTGGTTCGTTATTTCTTAATCTTCGTCCCTTAAATAGGATCACGTGTGTTTGGTAACTATTGCTTTGACTTATTGGTCCCTTAAATGAGATTCAATACTTTTTATCTTGGGCAATATTATTGGTCACATGCGATTGCTAAGATTTAATACGGAGAATCGTGTGCAAGTATGCTTGTTCGATTTGCCCCCTTGGGAGGTTCATAAGCTTTATCATACCAAATCTTGCAAGTGGAACTAGTTTTCGGTATGGATAATTATGTTGAACCATTTCTTAATCAAGGACAAAAGATATTAATTAATGGAAAGCTATTTCAGTGGCTTGAATTAATTAATGGGCTAGATAATCTTAAAACACGGGAAATAATACCCGGGAGCCATATTGACCGTAATATGGGTTAAGATGGATAGTGCAATATTAATTATGTAGTGGGATTAATTAATATTTATGGGCTTGAATAATATTGTGGCTCAATATTGATAATTCAAGATCCATTGGAAGGTCCAATCTTAATTCTCCTAAAGGCCCCCTAAGTAACCCAACATAAAGTCCAATAACTGAAAAAAGTGTTTAAAAATAAAATAAATCTTGTTGCATATTTTTCCTATTTTTCAAAAATTATGGATAAAAAGGGGAGAAAGATTTTCTTTGAATTTTGTTATGGAATGAAGATATGTATTCTTGGAATACAAGATTATCTCATTAAATTCAAGAAATCTCCCACTTGGTCATTCATAGAGTGATTTAGAAAATTTTGAGAAAAAAGGGGAAAGAAAGATTTTCTTGATTTTCTTGAAAATATATTATGAAAGATATGTATTTCTTGAAATACAAGAATATCTCATAAATTCAAGAAGATCCAAATCTTGGATTCTTGTTTCCCCTATTTTTCGAAAAATACTCCATAACTTGATGAGGTGGGATTTTTGTGGAATATTATAATTATGGGAAAAAGAATATATGAGATATATTCAAGATTTCTTGGAGATCAAAAAAAGATTTTCCCACATTGTTTTTTCCCCTAAAAATTCGACCACCACTCATCTATAAATAGGGGATGATTCTTTCATTCCCATGTACAATTCCATGTGCTGGAAAAATTAGTAAATCCACAAAGGTGGTGCAACAAAGTTTATTTTCCTTTTTGTTAATTGTTTGCGAGCATCCTACCACCGGATTGTCGAGCAAGGATTAAGGGAATACTTGGGAAGGTTTTTTTTTTGTGTGTCTAATCAACAAGACCATTGCCATGCGTAGGATTTACGTGAACTAATTATATGCATGATTTGTTGTTGAATTATTATTTGAATTAATATAGGATTAATTCATGCTAGTAATAATTATCAGAATTAAATTTGTATTTAAATATTTATCCCGAATAGATTCGTGCAATTAATTCCCC
Organism: Stenogyne calaminthoides; assembly: GCA_037126765.1. Taxonomy (NCBI): domain Eukaryota; kingdom Viridiplantae; phylum Streptophyta; class Magnoliopsida; order Lamiales; family Lamiaceae; genus Stenogyne; species Stenogyne calaminthoides. The sequence goes on from JBBCBC010000010.1 coordinate 2,383,307, forward strand.
AACATTTATGGGGTCATGCCTTGGAAACAACGGCCTACATTCTGAACTTGGTGCCATCCAAATCGGTTCCCAAAACTCCCAAAGAATTGTGGACCAGGCGCAAGCCCAGTTTGAGACACATGAAAATTTGGGGTTGTCCGACCTACGTGTTGGACAAGGAAGCCGAAAAATTGGATCCTCGATCAGAATTAAGGTTGTTTGTAGGATACCCCGAGGGAACAAAATGGTGTATGTTCTATGGTCCCGAAGATCAAAAGGTGGTAATAAGCACCCACTTTAGATTTTGGAAGAAGACTATATGAACAAAAGAAGACCCAGAAGTGAGATTACCTTAAATAAGCTAAGGGGGCTAACCTCAGTGCCAACTGTACAAGATGACATACCAAACGATACATTTACACAACCGAAACCTCGTCGTAGTGGGAGGGTTGTGAGACAGCCCGAGAGATTCGTGGGGATAGGAGAGTCCTCGGACTTGATTCCCGTACAAGACGAATCAGACCCATGGACATATGACGAGGCAATCCAAGACAAGGATGCAGTTTCTTGGCAAACAGCAATGAAAGCCAAAATGGGCTCTATGGATCATAACAGAGTGTGGGAGCTAGTTGAACCACTTAATGGGGTCAAATCCATTGGTTGCAAGTGGGTATACAAGAGACCAGACGGGAATGTGGAAACCTTCAAGGCAAGGCTTGTGGCGAAAGATTATACTCAGAATGAAGGGATCGACTATGAGGAAACCCTTTCACCTGTAACAATGCTCAAAGTCCATCCGGATTCTCTTGTCGATTGCTGCGCATCTCGATTTTGAAATCTAGCAAATGGATGTCAAGACAGCTTTCCTTAACGGAAGTCTTGATGAAGAGATCTATATGCAACAACCCCAAGGCTTCATTGAAAAAGGCCAAGAACACCTAGTTTGTAAGAACATGAAGTCCATTTAAGGACTCAAACAGGCATCCAGAGCTTGGAACCAATGTTTTGGTCATGTTATAAAGTCTTATGGGTTTAATCAAAACGAGTTCGAAAGTTGTGTGTACAAAAAGCGTGTCGGAACTGCATTGGTATTCTTAGTACTATACGTAGACGACATTCTGATCATCGGGAACGATGTAAAGGTGTTATTAGACGTAAGGGCATGGCTTTCAAAACAATTTGATATGAAGGACTTAGGGAAGCGCCAAGACATCCTTGGGATCAAGATCACTTTCGAGATCGCAAGAAAATGATGATAGGCTTGCCGCAAAACCATACATAGACACTTTGTCTTGAAACGATTGAAAGATCACGAGGATTCCAAGAAAGATTTCTTATCTTTCGGACATGGAATCCATCTATCGAAAAAATGTGCCCTAAGACACAAAAGGAGATATATGACATGAAAGACATTCCATATGCTTCGGCTGTCGGAAGCCTTATGTATGCGCAATGTTGTGTACAAGACCGGATATCTGCTTTGTCGTTGGTATGGTGGCAAGATATCAAAGTAACCCGGGGAAAAAGAACATTGATTTACGATTAAAAACATTACGAAGTATCCGAAAAAGAACTCAAGATAGAATGTTAATTTATCGATCGATAGTCTAATCCCCATCGGCTCTACGGACTTCGGATTTCCAATCGGACTTAGATTCGGAAAATCTACCTCCCAGTAGTGTGTTTTGCATGGGGAGAAAAGCCATGACATGGAGAAGCGTTAAGCAAAATTCATGTCGCAGATTCTACCATGGAAGTCGAATATGTAGGCTAATTGGCGAAAAAAAAAAGAAGTGGTTTGGCTCAAGAACTTTCTAGTGGACTTGGATGTAGTTCCAAATTTGCTAGCGAATCATTTGTTTTATTGTGACAATCTTGGGAAATGATTTGCAAATTCAAGGGAACCAAGAGCCCACAAGGCCAACAAACATACTGAAATGAAATACCATCTTATACGAGATATCGTTAAGAGAGGAGATATAGAGGTGGCAAAGATAGCGTCAGAAGACAACCTAGCAGATCCATTCACAAAGGGTCTGCCTCATAATACATTCGAGAGACATGTGGAAGGAATGGGTGTCAAGACCGTTGTCAATCTGCTTTGAGTATAAGTGGGAGAAATTATTAGGTTCGTGTAGGTGACATTAGATGTCACGTATTAGGAACTACACGAGACATGCTATAGTATACTTAAAAGCAGACTTTGAGTATAAGTGGGAGATTGTTGGGATTATACTGGAAAGTATGCTTTTACTTTGTATAATCAAAACTAAATTTCAGACTTATTTACTGAAATAAATTGTTTATCACTGATGTTTTAAATATCATCGAATGTTACATATATTTACTGCATAAATGTTCAATAAATAGTACGTGTTACATTGTAGTTAATTTAGTGATACCAGATCACAGAAGATTAAATTAACAGTCTCTTGTAACCAAAAGTACACCATTCACGACCTAGATGGAAATGAACAATCCATCGTGAAATGTTGAAGTGTAAGGCTCAGATTGGCTTGTCTTGACCAAGAGATTACACTAGTGCATGACTGATGCACTGAATAGGACCTAGAGGAGGACAAATTCTTCAGAACTGAACAAGGAAGAATTAGACCTCATTGGTTCGTTATTTCTTAATCTTCGTCCATTAAATAGGATTACGTGTGGTTGGTAACTATTGCTTTGACTTATCACGGGTAGAGAACCAACGAGATTCAATACTTTATATCTTGGACAATATTATTGGTCACATGCGATTGCTAAGATTTAATACGGAGAATTGTGTGCAAGTACGCTTGTTCGATTTGCCCTCTTGGGAGGTTCATAAGATTTATCATACCAAATCTTGCAAGTGGAACTAGTTTCCGGTATGGATAATAATGTTGAACCGTTCCTTAACCAAGGACAAAAGATATTAATTAATGGAAAGTTATTTCAGTGGTTTGAATTAATTAATGGGCTAGATAATCTTAAACACGGGAAATAATAATCGGGAGCTATATTGACTGTAATATGGGTTAAGATGGATAGTGCAATATTAATTATGTAGTGGGATTAATTAATATTTATGGGCTTGAATAATATTGTGGCTCAATATTGATAATTCAAGATCCATTGGAAGGTTGAATCTTAATTCTCCTAAAGGCCCCTAAGTAGCCCAACATAAAGTCCAATAACTGAAAAATGTGTTTAAAAATAAAATAAATCTTGTTGCATATTTTTCCTGTTTTTTTCGAAATTTATGGATAAAAAGGGGAGAAAGATTTTCTTTGAATTTTGTTATGGAATGAAGATATGTATTCTTGGAATACAAGATTATCTCATTAAATTCAAGAAATCTCCCACTTGGTTATTCATATAGAAACTTTTGAAATATAAAGGGCAAGAAAGATTTTCTTGATTTTCTTGAAAATATATTATGGAAGATATGTATTTCTTGAAATACAAGTATATCTCATAAATTCAAGAAGATCCAAATCTTGGAATCTTGATCCCTAATATTTCGAAATTTACCATAACTTGATGAGGTGGGATTTTTGTGGAATATTTTAATTATGGGAAAAAGAATATAGGAGATATATTCAAGATTTCTTGGAGATCAAGAAAAGATTTTCCCACATTGTTTTTTCCCTAAAAATTCGACCATCACCCATCTATAAATAGGGGATGATTCTTTCATTCCCAAGTACAATTCCATGTGCTGGAAAAATTAGTAAATCCACAAAGGTGGTGCAACAAAGTTTATTTTTCCTTTTGTTAATTGTTCGCGAGCATCATTCCACCGGATTGTCGAACAAGGACTAGGGAATACTTGGGAAGGTTTTTCGGTGTGTTTAATCAACCAGACCATTGACATTCCAAGAGGTACATTTACGTAAACTCGTAGTAATTCCGCATGCGTAGGATTTACGTGAACTGTTTATATGCATGATTTGTTGTTGAATTATTATTTGAATTAATATAGGATTAATTCATGCTAGTAATAATTGTTAGAATTAAATTTGTATTTAAATATTCATCCCGAATAGATCCGTGCAATTAATTCCCCAACAGGGACCACTTGGAGAGCTATTCGAAAAAAGGGCTATCCAAGTGGAACTCTCCAAACTCAAATGTGTAGTAATGCATGTCACCTTCTACTGATCAAAATTTTGTAAAATTATAAAATCAAGATCAAAATGCGTAAGTTAGTAGGACACAAACAAAATGGGAGTAAGTTATCGGACAAAAAAAATCAATATTCTTTTAAAATTTTATGAGTTTATACGGCTCGGATCCACTGTTTTCATTTCCCTATTCCATCTACTATTCATATCTTAGATTAATGACAAGTGTGTATCTTACAATATCTAAAAGTATGAGAATAACACCTTAATATAACCAGATAATCTATTAAGGAAATTATATTTATTTAAGCAAAGCTAATTAATTCCTACCAAATCTCATTCTAAAAAAATCTTATAAAAATATTTATAATAAAATAATTTAAACTACATATATATATTAATAAAAAAATAAGTTTATTAATTACTCCCTCCATCCCAGACTCATGTTCCTATTTATTGTGTGCGCGAGTTTTAAGAAAAGTGATAAAGTGTTAAAGTGTAAGGGGTAAAATGAAGAAATCTACTTTATTGTAAAGTAAAAACAACTTTATTAAGGTGCTAATTAAAGCACTAATAAACTGCTAATTAAATCTTGCAGCAGTACAAATGACTGACATGACAACAGTAATTTACAAAGAGAGAGAGGTTTAAAATTTGATTTTACTGTCCAATGAACAGTAAAATCTCTAAAAAAACACTCCCAAAATTCGGTCCCTCCAAGATTTCCCTCCTATTACAGATTTTCCACCTAATTACTGCAAAATATCCCTCCTATTACACATTTCAAATCCTATTACAGCCTTAAAAGCCAACAAACCCTTCATAAATTCTGTAACACCATTACAACCCATCAACACCATAAATACAGCTTCATAAATTATGCAACAAGAAATAAATTTTGTGTTAGTTAAAGATGGTTCTACATTTAACATGGGAGCAAAAAAATAAAATTGTGCAACATTTATTAACTGAGTCAGTTAATGATGTACCCATGCATGGCAAGTTCAGATAAACATGTTTGTTATTTGGTGTTTGTGATCGAACTGTCAGGAACATCTGGAAAGCTGCAAAGAAGCAAAGGAATGAAGGTAAGTCAGGTCATTTAGTGTCAACCAGAAAAGGAAAGCATATAAGCAAACAAGTGACTTTGGATGAAGAGAAAATACTAAGCATACATTGGACATATAGGTCTACCATTAGAGACCTTGCAGAAGGACTGGATGTTAGTAAAAGCACAGTGGGAAGATGGATTAAAGAAGGTCTGATCAAGACACATACAAATGATATTGTTGGGATATTTTAGTTTTGATAAATTATGCCAAAACATTATCAACTTGTGTTATTTAAATTAATTTACAGATAACAAGTTGAGGGGGAACGAGAGAACAAGTTAAGAAGAAAAAATCAAATCGAAAGAAAAGAAATCGAGAAATTAGAAGAAGAAAGAAATTGTTTACGAACTGCTGTGCGATTTCTGATTTGTCGATTCAGATATCTTGAACTGATTTCCATCTTGATCTTGAACTTTCACGATCTTGATCTTTGAACCGATGCGATCTTGATATCTTTGAATCGATTGATGCCGATGTTGAATCTGCAATCTGCGTCTTGAAGCGTCTGCGATCTCGATATCTTCGACTTATTGATATTGATCTTTGAATCGATCGATCTTCGATCTTTGAACCGATCTAGATCTTAATATGTTGAAGCGATCAGCATCTCTTGATCTTTGGTGATCGTACTAATCTTGAACTAATCCGATCTTGATATCTTTGCCCGTCGATGCACGGACGGACGGACCCGAAATCTGCGGACCAAATTTATTGAATAGGAAATATCATACGGATCTGAATAATTGATCGGATCAGATTGAACCAAAGCGGTGGACACAAGAAGATAACAACACATATTTGAATGTGACATAAAGTCGCAAACAACGGTCTGATAGGACAAAAAGAAAAAGTTGGAAGACTATTAGTATGGATTTGAATATTACTCTCCAACGGTAATATTCAAATCCACACTATAAATACATTACACTATCTTCAAAAGAAGATGATGGAGTTTCTTTGCAAAGTGAAGATTAAAGCCAAATATTAAAGCATCTCCATTCAAGAACACAGAGCATTACATATCCAAATTTACCCAAGAGTGTTCTTCAATAGATCTAAGCAAAAATGTAATATCCTAAGCTTATAGAGATTTTCCCATCCTTAGCATTGAGGCTAAACAAATGTAAGGGAAAATCTCAACCTAGTTGGAAACCAAACAAACCTTACCCAAATCAGTTTGATAGGATAAGTTTGTAGGTGAGTGTGAACTCGGTAAACATCTAGCAATCCCGAAAGGGAGGGTAGGCAATCCCCATGGGAGATAAGTCCCGTTTGAGTGTGAACTCCCAAAACATCTAGCAATCCCGAAAGGAAGGGTAGGCGATCCCGTGAGGGAGATAAATCCCGTTTGAGTGAGAACTCGGTAAACATCTGTTGGTTAAGTTGGTGCCCCATGAAGGGAAGAGTGGATGTAGGACGAGTTGTCCGAGCCACTATAAAAATACGTGTGTTCTTATTTGCTTTCATATTAACTGTCATACATACTTTAGCAAATCTGCATAACACATTCGAAAATTTTTAAAGTCACCTCCCATTGAAATTTTACGAGTTTTAAATCGGGTGTTTCGGGACCAACAACTATTAAACCACTTCTTACAGACATCAACAAGCTTGTTAGGGTACAATTTAGTTTGAGTCACCTCTATGTTGACAGGGAACATAACATCATCAAGTTTAACAACATGCACAATGTAATCCACATTGATGAAAAGTGGTTTTATATCACTAAAACATCTCACAGGTTCTACAAGCTGCCAGCAGAAGAACATGCACATAGGGTTTGCAAAAGCAAGAGGCTTATCACAAAAGTAATATTTATTTGTGTTGTGGGGAGACCTCTATATTCAAGTGATGGTACACTCATATTTGATGGAAATATAGGGATGTTTTCCTTCACTGAAGAAGTTGAAGAAGTTAGAAGCAGCAAGAACAGATTGAAAGGTACTATGGAGACAAAAAATATTGAATCCATAACAAAGGAAATAATGAAGGGCTGCCTCATCAATCAAGTTCTTTGTTTTTACTTAAACACATCAGAAAATTCAACATTTTCATCATTTAGTGTCACATTGCAAGTATCCTAAACATATACTAGATGGTTACTTGCATACATAGTGTGTATATATTCTTAAACACATCAGAAAATGTTCATCATTTAGTGTTTAAGATGAGTATCCTCACAATAGTTGGTTACTTGCATTTAGGAGTTAGTCAATGGAACAAGTATCCTAACCCTTGTTGGTTACTCTTTCTATTTTAAAGATAATACCAGCAACTAAAGAGAAATGACCAGCAAATGCAAGTAAAGAAATTTGGATCCAGCAAGACAATGTCAAACCACACCTTTCAAACAATGATCAAGATTTCAAAGCCATAACTTTTGCTGATGGGTTCAACATTAAACTGTTAAGCCAACCACCCAACTCTCCTGACACAAATATTAATGATTTGGGTTACTTTGCATCAATTCAGGCATTACAACGGAAGAAGAAGAATGCCAAAACTGTTGTTGATCTAGTTAATATTGTGGCAAAGTCATTTGAAGAACTATCACAAATTACTCTTAATAAAGTTTTTCTTAGCTTGCAGGCTTGTTGCATAGAGATTTTGAAGGCTAAAGGAGATAACAATTTCCAGATACCACACATGGGCAAAGACTCACTGAGTTATCAAGGATTACTACCTGATTGTCATGAAGTAGATGAGAGTTTGGCTAGGGAATGCATATAACACCTAATGCAGTCTGGTAATGGAGTTGGAATCACCTATGAGTTGGGCAATCTTATTAGGGATTTAGGCTATGAGTAGTGTATTAGTTGGGTATTAGCTAGGGTCACTTTTTGTATATTTTGATTCCCACTACTGTGTAGTTGGTGAAATGTTTACTGCATAAACTTGTAGGGCAGGAATTGTTTAAGCAGTAAACATTGTTTTAACAATGGTTTATGATTTGTATTTTGACTCTGCTAATGAAATGGATGAAATTTGGATATGTGTAAGTAACTTAGGCAAAGAACCCTCAGATTATAACATCATCATTGGGTTATGTCAGATGCATCCTAATCTAGGACAGTCATCCTAGAGGTTGCAAGTTATTACCTGAATTTAATACTTAACCCAACCCAAATAAAATTAAACCCCCTTCATTTATCTGTCCCCATCACATTATATGCCAAAAAACAAACTTAGGTCACTGAAGGGGGATGTTTAGGGATATAAAGTGTGATGTTTAGTTGGGTTAAGTGAGTGACATTGGTGTAAATAAAAAGTAAAGTGAAGGGTGTAAATTAAGGAGAAATTTCCATTTAAGGAAATAGGAAAACAAGTCGGGGATGTCCAAAACTGAATACAAGAAAACAAGATTGGAACAGAGGGAGTATAAATTAGAGTATGTATATTGCAATATTACTCTATCGTATATAAACTAAAATCCAATAAAAAAAATGAAAATTTTAATCTATCATATAAATTTTAAAATCTAATAAAATATATATGAAAATTTATTAGAAGAAAAAAATTGAAAGCATATGTTATTAAAAATAAAATATAAGGTGAACAAGTTTTACGCCAGGAATTCATAAAATTAATTAAGGGGTATGACTTATATTATTAAAAGATATTAGTCGTGATAGCTGAAGGGTACGACTTATTACCATAAAAAGAGTATTACTCGTGATACTGAAAGATATGACTTATATTACAATAAGGGTATTACCGTATTACTAGTGGTAACTGAAAGGTATGATTTACATTATAAAAGAGCATTAGCCGTGATAACTGAAATGTCATATCTGTAAATATAGTTTCTCAAAATATAATATGAAAACTTCAATATCTAAAAGTATTAATATAAAATTTTACAATTAAACTCGATAAATACATATAAAATTTGTACGTGCTTATAATTAAATTTAATGTAATTAATATAAATATTTGTATCTAAATAATACAAATGTTTTTTTTGAAAAAAAAGGGACAAATAATACAAATGTTAGAATATAAAATTATATACACATGTCACTAATATGCATATATTTTAATATATTAAGATATAAAAATTATTTTTCTTTTTCTAATAAGTTCTTATATTTTTTATTGGATTTAAGTTTATATATGATAGACTATTATTGCAATAGACGTACTCTGATTTATAATTAATAAACTTAATTTTTTGATTAATATATATATATATATATATATATAGCTTAAATTAGTTAATTATAAATTTTTTATAAAATTTTTTTGGAATGAGATTTGGTAGGAATTAATTAATTTTGCTTAAATAAATATAATTTCCTTAATAGATTATCTTATTATGTTAAGGTGTTATTCTCATATTTTTAGATATTTTGAGATGTATAGTACTTGTCATTAATCTAAGATGTGAAATAGTAAATGGAATAGGGAAATGAAACAGTGGATCAGAACCGGAGTTTATGTACTCCCTCCGTCCCAAACTAAATGGTAATTTGACTGTTCATAAGGATTTAGTGGAATAGTGATAAAGTGGTGGGGTAGAAAGAGTTATTTATTAGTATTTTATATGATAAAATGATGGATAATTGAGGGTAGAAAGAATTTTTTATTAATATTTTATGTTATAAAGTGATAAAGTAACTTTATCATTAAATTTGAGATAAAAATAATAGGTACTTTAACGTTAAGTTTGAGACTGAGTGTATATTTTTCTGAATAAAATAGTATACTTACTTTTAACTAATCCTTTGAGTACATATATATATAGGGATGGAGTCGTACAGTTGATGTACAAAATGCAAGGGCAATTGATAACTGTGTCTGAGAATTAAAATTTGTAGTACGATTACTATTCAAGCAGAAACACGATTTTTCAACAAGATTGAAAACTACTCCAGAAAAATTCACCAAATATCCTGTCGTATTTTTCTTTAGTTGGAAGGTAGTGCCATCATTGTGCCATTCATTGTAATTCTTTCAAAAAAGACAAAAAGATTAATCGTTTTCTTAATTTCTCTTTCAGTTTTGATCGATCGACTTTATTGTTTTCTTTCGTTTGACGTTTTTTGTCTTTTAATTATACGCATTCCATTTTCTTAATATAATGAATTTGATAATTATATCATGTAAGTTTGTTACCACGTACGGTGAGCTATGCTTTTGGAACTATTAACAAATACCAACTTCGTCCCGGAAGACTTTGCGCTAATTTTTCGGTGCAGAGATTAAGAAAATTTACTTTATAGGGGTAGTAAGTGTATATGAGGGATAACAAGTGTGTATTGTAATGGTAATAAATGTCCATTTTTTGGTGTGCAAAATCTTATAGGACAGATAAAAAAAAATGTGTCAAGTCTTCTGGGACGGAGGAAGTAGTTATTAAAAACCAGCCACCATTTACTAGATATCCTAAAGTTAACAAATTATTAAAATATAATACTGAATATGTTGTGTTCGATATAATTACTCAGTATTAATCGAACACGTTGGAGGACACATGTAATATTCAATTATTAAAATAACCACGCTCAATGGATAAGTGTGCACGAAGCTTGACGAACGAACAAGTTTGTTCGCCAGCTCGCCACTTGTCAACCATGCGAGTATGCTCGCCTATGAAGTAAGTTTTGTTCGCCAGCTCACCATTTACCAACCAAGGTTGCTCCACCAGCTTACCGAGCAAACAGGTATGATTCTGAAAAGATGTTGATCCGATCGATCAAACCGACGATCGGGAAGAGAAATCGATAAATTTTGAAATAAGTGACCTCGTGGTCAAGATGCTCGATGCTCAGATATCCTGAGGGCTTAGACATCCCCGGGACAACTGACGGGTCAATAACCTCGATGCTCGGTCATCACGAGGGCTCGACATCCCGCGGATATCCCGAGGGCTCGATGCTTTCCGGATATCCCGAAGGCTCGGACATCCCTCGGAGGGTCAAGATGCTCGATGCTCGGACATCCTGCGAAGGCTCGTACATCCCGAGGGCTCGCACAACCCGGGGGTCAAGATGCTCGATGCTCAGATATCCTGAGGACTCAGATAATCTGAAGAACTCAGACATGCTCGATGAGGACAATATTCTGGCATAAAATTAATATGGTTGAAGGGGTGAACAAAGCATTCAGTCGATCAAAAGATTGATTTGGACGACCAAAAGAGTGCCTTATAGACAAGCAAGTGCAAAGATCAATCTGGAAGACGAAGTTGGAAACGTGGCAGCATCACATGAGTTCTTGCAAGACCAGAAGTCTCCAGCTCATGCTTGCCAAACCAGCTCAGGCTTGTCAAAGTACTATAAATAGAAGAAAAAACAACAAGAGATAGGTTGACAAAAAAATTTCCCAGAGGGGTAAGGTTCAGAAAAATTCGAGAGTTCATCCATACACATAAAAAACCCTAGCATATACCAACTCTCCAAATCATCTTTATCCATAACGATTCATCTTCATGAGATGTATCATATATTGTACGTGTAAAACTCGCAATACTACATCCCTGGCTTGGTACGCCCCCCGGAGTAGTCATTTCTTGTTTAACCGGGTCAACAAATTCCTCTTATTTACGATTTTATTTTACACGTGCATATTTTGTTTGTGAGTTGTCACCGAATTAAATACATAATATTCTCCATATAAAAACGACTACTTAACAAATTGGTATTTGGAAGGAGGTGCCCAAAAAAAAAAAAAAAAAAAAATCAACCCATACACAATCCCGTAGTTAGCGAGAAGGCGAAAAAAAAAAATATAATGCCTCAATCTAGGAATACCCAGACGGGAGAGGTTAAAAAGGCAAAAGCTCTCGCGACGGAAAGAGGCTCAACGTCAGCCTCATAAAGATCAGACAGTGGAGACCATCAATCTTGAAGATATTGCCAACGATCCGGCGGCCACAACAAAGGCCATCATTTTCTTGCTACGAGCACAAAAAGAGAGAGCCGAAAAAGAGTTGGCCAAGTTAAAAGCTCAAGATGATGATGATCGACGCTCGCATACACCTGATAGCGAGCAAGTTAAGTTAAAAGCTACACGGAAGCGGGCTAATAAAAAAACAGATGATATGTCGGATGACGAGCAACCTCAAGGGTCCAGACCATCAGTGTTTGGACGTTTGAGACTCTCCGTCAAAGACAGAATCGACAACTATAGGCGACAGGATCCCGGGAAGGAACAATCGATAAACATGCCCGCTCCCTCAGATCCTCATGATCGTCCACATCCCGAACAAAAATCGGCTGGAACAAAATTATCTATCCATCATCGATTGGGTAGTCAAGCACGAACTTTGAAAGGGGGACTGCCCCATCACGAGCATGACCCACTGGGTCCTCATGATGGGATACAGTCCCGATCCAAGTCTATCAGTTCCACAAAATTTGCGAAAATGCAGAAAGCCATCGAAGACTTACAGGCCGACCTGGCCTCAACTAAAGGACTCCCTCGGGCGAGCACAATACCTTGCTCGCCACTAACACCGGGGATCATGGTGGCCGAAATACAAGAGAAAGTGGCGAAGATCCGACCACCAATCCCCATGTTCGATGCTGAGTCAGACCCACATGTTCATCTCAGCAAATACTCAGACTTTATGATCGCCATGGGTGCCACAGATCTTGACGCTTGATCTGCGATCATTCCCCATAACTTTGGGTGATCGAGCACATAGATGGTTCTCTACTTTGCCCGCCGTCCATCACATCTTTTCGCTCGATTGGGGACAAAATTCTGTCCCATTTCTCATCCATGTGTGCTCGCCAAAGACCAAAAACAAAGGTTGACACATTTTTCCCAACGAGGGTGAGTCTCGACGAGCATACATCGAAAGATTTGATAAATGTTTATACGATGGAGCCCCAGTTGAAGACGATGCTAAGATCCTCGCGGTGGTCGGAGGCCTGACCCTGAATACTGACATGTGGAAAGCCATGCATCAAGACTGGCCGAACACATATTCAGAATTCCGAGAGCGAAAGCAACCAAGATCATAGCCATGCGGATCTGCTTTCGCCCGATCCACGATTGGGTCGAAAAACAACAATTAAGAAATTTTTTGGGAAGAAAGTGATGAATGAGGGGGGGTATAAACCCCCATGGTCTTTCAAACCATTCGAAGAAAGAAGCGAAAAACGCCCTACGAAGTCTTCTTCGGCGTTTAAATAGAAAACAATTTTAACCAAATCAAAGATCGGGACATGTTGGATAGGCCTCGAAGAATCATAATGGATAAGCATCGGCTTAATGCTTCCAAATATTGTAATTATCAAGAGTACATCGGGCATAATACAGAAGATTGTCGCGATTTACTTCGTCAACTTTGGAAGTTATACGAGGAGAATCGTCTTACCCAGTTCCTAAAAAAGCCGGCGAGCAGAGACTCCCGAACAGAAAAAATAGGAGATCGTAGGGGTAAGCGAAAGGCCAAAGAAACACCTGACAGTGATCCCGAAGAATCCCGTAAGAGGTCTGAATTACCCAAAAGAGGGGCCCCAACTATGGGTAGAGGTCGAGAAAGTCAAGAAATTCACATGATACGTCCTGATTATGGTCCAGTGGGTGGATGTTATCAGGCACCGACATTATCGAATAGACGAAAGAAGATGGAGATGCGTGCCATGCAAAGCATCCATCAGGTGAAGGTGGCGAGCACATCAGCTAGCACGCCACCCTCTCACCAAATTATGTTCTCAGAAGGCGATCTCGACGGTATAATCACCCCCCACAACGACTCTCTAACCATCAGCGCTCGTCTCCTCGGTTTGAAGGTGCACCGCCTCCTGGTTGATACCGGAGCATATGCGAACATTTTGTTTGTCAACACTCTGCACCAAATGGAGAAGCAAGTTGGGGACCTAAGTAGCTATATAGAACCATGTGATCACACCATCATGGGCTTCGGGGAATCTGTAACCCGACCCTATGGTATGATCAGGTTAGGAGTCGAGTTAGAATCAACTTTAAATCCAGAGATCCGATGAACTAGAATGCTAGATTTTGTAATCATCGATGCTCCGTCTACTTATAAAGGGTTTCTAGGTGCCTGGCTTATTTAGGAATTTAAAAGTCGTCTATTCTACTTATTATTCTTGTGTTAAATTTCCAACTCAAGATGGAGCGGTAGCGTAAAAAGCGACGAAAAAAAAAGCTCGAGATTGTTTCTTTGTCATGTGCACGGAAAAACAAAATATTGTTAACATGATGGAGCAAACATGGGAGATCGGAGAGTCAAGCCAACAGGCAAATACGTTGCCAAAATACCCTTGGACGAGCACACCTCCATACGCGAACATAGTGACTCATGTCCCAGATCTAATGAATATTGATCCGCCAAACGAGCTATCGGACCTAGAACCTCGCGTAGGTTTTGAACCTATGGAGGTAGACGACAAACACCGGGGGTCGATCGAAGATCCTCGGTGGAAACAAAAAAAAAGCGAACAACACTGTCGAACAACCGAGTCTATCAATATCGACCGAACAAACTGAGTTAGAAGTGTTCATTGGTTGGAATTACCGGAACCAATCGTAACGAAAATGATCGCATATCTTCAAGCAAACTTGGATGTGTTAAACTATCGCATGACGAGGACATGGTTGGCATTGATCCAAAACATGCATGTCACTCCCTCAACCTTGATCCAACACAAACTCCAGTAATCCAGAAGCGCAGAAAGTTCAGTCCGGAAAAGTATGTGGCAATGAATAGTGAAATCAAAAAGTTGCTCGACAATAAGCTGATTTGAGAAGTAAAATGCCCAAGATGGCTTGCGAACCCTGTGCTCGTCCGCAAGTCTAATGGAACTTGGAGATTATGTATTGATTTCACTGATTTAAACAAGGCATGCCCGAAAGATAATTTCTCGATGCCACATATCGATTATTTGGTAAATAATACAGCAGGCCATGAGCTCATGACCTTCATGGATGCTTTTGCTGGCTATCACCAAATACCCATGCATCCGGACGATCAAAAGAATACGACATTCTGCAGTGAAAAGAATATGTATTGTTGGCAATGCATGCCATTCGGATTAAAGAATGCCGGAGCAACATATCAACGTTTGGTGAACAAAATGTTCGATGATCACATCGGCCGAACAATTGAGGTGTATATTGATGATATTGTGGTAAAAAGCGAACACAAGAAAGACCACATCACCCACCTCGCACAAACGTTTGATATACTCAGGGAGTACAATATGAAGCTAAATCCGAAGAAATGCAGCTTTGGGGTTCACTCAGGAAAAGTCCTTAGACATATGGTCAGTCAACGGGGGATTGAAGCGAACCCAACAAAGATTCAAGCCATGCTCGACATGCAGGCCCCCAGGAGTGTGAAAGAGGTCCAAAAATTAACCGGATGTTTGGCATCCATAAGCCGGTTTATATCATGAACTTGGGACAAATGCAAACCTTTCTTTGATGCATTAAAGAAAGGGAAATTCCAGTGGACCGAGCATTGCCAAAATGCATTCGAATCATTAAAGCAGTACCTTGCAGATACTCAAACATTGTCTAATCCTGTTCCAGGCGAACAACTTTATCTGTATCTTGCTGCATCCGAGCATGCAATTAGTGTCGTGCTCGTTTGGGCAGAGGGAACGACCCACTTGCCCATTTACTATGCAAGCCATGTGCTTAAAGAAGCCGAGCTCCGGTACCCACCGCTGGAAAAATTAGCATATGCCCTCGTTATGAGTGTTCGAAACTATGACCATACTTTTTCGATCACTCAATCGAGGTATTAACCACATTCCCATTGCGACAAGTCCTCCACCGACCTGACACTGCAGGCAGATTACTCAAGTGGGCGGTGGAGTTAGGCCAATTTGGCATTACGTTCGCCCCGCGAACAGCAATGAAGGGCCATGCTATGGCCGATTTCATGGTCGAGTTGACATATCCACAAATGCCCAAAAGAGCTGTCGACCAACCATGGCATATGTACGTTGATGGCTCATCAACAAGTTCAAGAGCCGGAGCAGGCGTGGTTCTCATCAGCCCAACTCGACAAACTTTCACAACAGCCATCCGTTTTGATTTCCCAGCCACAAATAATGAAGCCGAGTACGAAGCTTTGATTGCTGGGCTACAGATGGCTATGACAATGGGAATCCAGAGGCTGATGATTTACAGCGATTCTCAGATAATCGTATACCAAGTAACAGACGAGTACGATGCCCGAGGTGAACAGATGGCACAATATCAGCAACTAGCAAAGGAGTTGCTTGAACAATTCGAACAAGTTTACATAGAACAGTTACCACGATTGGGTAATTCGTTCGCTGATGCCTTGACACGCCTGGCAACAGCAGAAGGAGTGACAAACACGACGGACATTGTGGTCGTCACAACTTGTTCGCCATCAATTCCCAGAGTTGTGGTCGCCCATATAACAGGCGAGCAAGAAACCTGGATGACTCCAATTTTAAATTACTTACAAAAAGGACTTCTCCCTGACAATAAAGCACAAGCTACTCGCCTCAGATTACAATCTGCTGGTTATACAATCTTAGACGAGCATTTATACAAAAGAAGTTTCTCACTTCCACTATTGAAGTGTATTACTCCTGAAGAGGGTCATGTAATTCTAGAGCAGATTCATGATGGAGTATGCGAAAACCATACAGGTGGGCTCGTCCTGGCACATAAAATTATCAGACAAGGTTATTATTGGCCAACCCTAAAAAAAGATTCGCTCGCGTATGCTCGCGCGTGCCACAAGTGCCAGGTACATGCCCCACTTATTTATAGCCCACCTGAAGAACTAGTGTCAGTTTACAGCCCATGGCCATTTGCTAAATGGGGAATCGATTTGATCGGCCTATTTCCTACTGGCACGTCTGGAGTAAAATTTGTTGTGGTTGTCGTTGATTACTATACTAAATGGGCGGAAGCCGAAGCTATTGTCAAAGCCACCGAACAAACAATGTGGAACTTTGTTTGGAGAAATATCATTTGTCGTTTCGAGCTTCCCCAATCATTAGTAACGGATAACGACAAATAGTTCGATGGAAGTGAATTCCGACAAAATTGTGCTCGTTGGGGCATAAAAAGGCATTACTCAACTCTGTATTATCCCCTGTCAAACGGACAAGTCAAAGCCGTTAATAAAATTATCAAGCATACCCTCAAGGCCAGACTTGATAATTCGAGGAGGATAAATTTGAAGTTGCCCGAAATATTATGGGCATATCGAACAACTTTCAGAACATCAACTGCGGAAACCCCGTTTGCCCTGGCATTTGGTGCGGAAGCTGTTATACCCGCATAAATCAAGATTCCGAGTCATCGAACAATGACTTTTGGAGAGCACATCAATGACCGGTAGCTTTCATACGAAAAGTGCACTTGTTAGAAGAAAAGAAGGACGAGGTTTGATTTCAAGAACGCCATGTACAAAAAGAGATTAGAAAAGTTCTATAACTCTAAAGTCAGAACACGCAGGTTCAATGTGGGCGAGCTGGTTTTAAGACGAGCAACGGGGGTATCAGGTGGTGTGTTTGGCCGAGCATGGGAAGGTCCATTCAGAGTTACAGAACGTTTGTTAAATGGGGCGTATGATTTGGAAGACCTGAATGGAGTCCCCTTGTCCTACTCGTGGAATGCGTCAAACCTGAAAAAATATTATCAGTAATGATGAGCATAACTGGCCAAACATAATCACCACACAACAATTTAAGCAATAACCTGTTGGCGAACATAATCGACCACATAGCTAAAACGAGCATAAATGCCCGAACATAATCAGCCATTCACCTAAGACGAGCAGGACAATCCTGAAGGAAGAACACATCGTGTTCGGCACAAATCTTCTAGAAAAAAAAATGCTGGCTAGCACTATTGAAAGATAGAAGATACGTGTCAAAACAAGTTGAGAAGTGGTGGCAACCAAAAAAGGAACGTGTCAATCCTTGAATAAGAGCTGGCAAAAAACCGAACAGATATCAAAAGGAGGAGTTAAAAGCAAGAAGGCCAGCACCAACTAGCTATGCCAGCACCTGTTTGGGATAGTACTATAAATAGAGGCATATTGATAGCTGAAGAAAGTGGAGAAAAAACAGGTAAAAAGAAAAAATACTACAGTTATCGGAAGAAAGTTGGTTCAGTATGCCTCCAGACGAAGAATCCAGCACTCGATTCAACTATCATTCTGTTGAATCGAGCATCTGTCCTAGTACGAGCTTTATACCCCATGTGACACGCCGAGCACAAGTTATCGCTCGTTACGGACTCAAGATTCTCGGCAGGGTCATGGTTGCCACTCCACGTTACTCACTGCTTATACAGTAGTAAATCACTAGTCCCCTACGCATCCCCAAAATCTCCTCCGAAGGGGAGGGATGTCGTGGTATCCGCTCGAATCAACATCGCGGATCTTGATGCTCGAGCATCTAGTGAAGGGACGTAATGGTGCGAAATGGAGGATTTGCTCGCGCCTGATATAGGCGAACAGGCGTGCTCGCCACATGCTCATGTCCGCAGCTGCCCGCATAATCACAACTTGTCTAGGAGGGACAAAAAGCTTGTGCTGCTGCTGCTTGAACATGTTACTTAAAGAAGGGTAGACAGGCTGATGCGCCTCGTGCTTGTCAACATCAATTCCGCGGACAAGGTGAGGGCCAGTTTATGTCTACTCAAGACAAGGTTTAAATTCAAGACCAGAGTCTGATGTCTATAGTTGTGTAATAGACAGTCTTATTCAAATGTAAAGGTTGTAATAGAATACAAAGTGTTGCAAAAATATTTTTGTTTGTTAAAATTTTCTAGTTGAAGCCTATCAGATGTCGCACCTAAGCCGGACGGCCCGAACAAAGATGAACGAGCCGAAGTCTATGTTCACCTGACGAACGAGTTCATACTCTGATACCCGCAGCAAAAAGCGAGTAATGGATGGGTACGCAGTCAAGAAAAAGACGACTTCGTGCTTATAGATACCGTAGAAAAAAAGCGAGTGATGAGTGCGGGGTCGCAGCTAAATAAGACGGCCCTAGTACGAAGTGATCGCGCCTAAATAAGACGATCGCGAACCAAGAAATGGGGGGTTGTATAAAGTTAACCCATCTGGTCGCACCTAAATAAGACAATCAACCGATTGCATCACAATAAGAAATCAAAAACGAAAGAAGTTAGGAGCGGACATAGGCAAACACAATGTTCGAATTCATTCAGAAGAAAAGAGGCATAAACTAGAAACTAAGGCAAACATCAAGCAACACAAGATTTATCCTCAACAATCAGGTTAGAGGAATTTGTTCAATATGCAAATTCAACCATTCAATTTTGAAGTTTTTCGAACAAAAGAGAAAAAGGCAAGAAATTACAGAAGTTCAAAAAAAAAATTGTTCGAGCAAAAAACGAGAAGAAGACAAAAATTACACAGCAATTGTTCAACAGAGCAAAAAATTACACTAAGGGACAAATTCATTATTGGGGGTGGACGGAAGCGAAGTATCGAGCAAATCATGCCCCATTTGCTCGACCCCCTCAGGAACGGCTCCTCCAGCATGGTCAGGCCCAGTCTGCTCGTTAGGAAGTACTCTTTGCTCGGTCACAGGAGGTCCCCTTTGTTCGTCCTGCACCTGATTGAACCCGAGCTCGACTCGGAGAGTTTGATCAGCAACATCAGCAATGTCCGCATCCGAGCCATCTTCCTCATCCAGGATAGGATCATCAATCTCGATCCCTTCAGGAAGTTTGGAGAAATCACACAGATCGTTCAAATCAGATATCGGAAGGTTGCGATCTGGGGGGTTGTCGATCAGGTACTGCTGAAAATTGGCTATGAGCGGGGCAATTTGTTCGCCAGTGAGCGTGTGGCGAGCAGACCGGATGGCATTGGCAAAAGCACATATGTACGAGAAGTTCGACATGGAATCAACATACTTCTCACTGTGCAACCTTAACTTTTCGAGACCTAAACGAGTGTTGGTCTCTTCAGCAATGAGGAGTTGTTGGCCGAGTGAATCCTTCTCACGTTCCACGGCCTCAATGCCCGATCTGAGTTTGCGAAGCTCGACATTCATCTCATCTTGAACTCTCCTGATGCCGACCACCTCCTCCTGAGCAAGACCTAGCTCCTCCCTCGCCTGGCGAGCATCTTCCCGAGCCTGGCGAACATCCTCTTGAGCTTTGCGAGCTTCCGCCTGTGCTGAGTTTATTTGTCCCTGAGCCAACTTCAATTCATCCTGAGATCTGTTCAGCTCATTCACCTTTTCTTCAAAGTTTCTGATAAGAGCTAAGTAACTGGCATGAAGATTGGCGAACTCAGCATAAGCCTTCTCAAGAAGAACCAGAGATTGACCATGATGTACTAGGCCAAGTCGCATGGTTTCCAAAGGTGTTGGACCCTTGGTGGCCTCTTCAAGCTCAGTGGTCCATGCTCGTATAGGGGTCTCGCAAGCCTTCTGAACATGCTCGGGAAGACCCGGAATATTGCGAACACTCAGAGAGCAGTAATAATTCTTCAATTCGGGCATCAGAGGCGCCAACCTGCTCAACCTGCATGTTCACCCGAGCAAATAAATGAAATAAAGTGAACAAAATCAATTGAAGGAAAAAGTAATTCAATGGGCGAACAAACGTACCTGTTCGCCCGAGTAGGATCCCATCCCAAAAATGATTTATCTTCGGGGACCGGAGTTGAGGGTTCATAGGAGTCCAAGTCCGAGGGTCCCGAGGAGGTGGAAAGATGTACCCACCTCCATTTCAACTATTTGAGCGACCGGACCGACCACGAGGCGGCCATTCCGATCGCTTCGCAGCTGGGGGTCTCCCTAACAAAGATCGATGCTCGTCCCGAGCCCGGTCGCTGCCCCCGCTTCGTCGGTTTCCATCCTTGGTCTTTTTTTTTTTGGAGTCTGCTTTGTTTCGCCCCGCTTTCGGCGAGAACGTTGTCCTCTTCGGTCGGCTCGACTCCAGGCGGCAGAGCAGATGCTCGGCTCACCACCTTCCCTACTACGCTTCCCTCGATTTGCTCACTGAGCCTCCCGCTTGGCTTGAATTCGAGCAAGCTCCTAAGGTCTTTTTCTTCAAGCCATTTCAGTATGCTCGGATGTAATCACGGCAACAGTAACAACAGGGAAAGTTATGGATAAAACATTTCATTATACAAGAAAGAGAAACAGCGAGCAAAAGGTACAAAACATGCAAATGCAAAAAAGCAATCCTTACCAGCGGGATTAACAACTACAAGATGGTGAGGGGACACGCACAAGCCTCATTTCTTCCTTTGATCGGCGGTATTCAAAGTCTTCACAGATCGTTCTGAGCGAGGCTCGAGATCGATTTGCCAGACGCTGCTAAAATAGCTGTCGTTGGTCTCTTTGTCCTTCGCAGCTGGAATTCCTGAAATGAAGAATAAGTTAAAATCAGTTCAAGCTGAAGAACAAAAGACATAGAAATACTTACTTCGGTAAACCCCAAAATCAGTGGGGATGTCTAAACGAGCATCCGGTTCGCTTCGTAAGCGGGGCTTTTCCAATCGCCCCAACGAACCGAATTTTTCCTTCCAATCAACGATTTTGTTCGGAACATCCTCAATGATCTTGCACTTAGCATTTGCTTGCATAAACAGTCATCCATGTTCGCCCTTCGGACGGGTCAAATGCACTAATCGTGCGAGTTCAGCTGTTGTGGGATAATATACGGGCTTCATTTTGCCGAACAAAGTCAAGAAGCTCATAATCATGTGCCACCCATTCGGCCAAATTGCGCATAATGGTAATGTTCCATTCTACGAGCAAACGAGTGATAGCGGATGGAGTGGAAACCGGCGGCCCGCTTCCATCATGTCCAAATTCACAGCAACACAACCCTCAGGGGGCTGGTCTGCTCGCTCATCGGGACCAGGTGCCCAGAAAAAGACATCTTTGGGGGTTTCGTAGTTTCTATACAGCTGAGCGAGCATATCAACATCAATTATGCTCGCAATTTTGCTCGCCGGGTACTCATTCTCAACCCTAGTCCTGCGAGGTTGTTCGGGCCAATCAAAATCATAACGAGCATTATACTCGTTATATGTTGGGCTATGAGGGACACCAACAGGGATATCAAGTTCTGTGTTCTACTCACCGCCTAACCCCCTGTTCGACTCATCGATATTCACAGCCATCAAGAATTCCTCCCTCACATTATCATCATTCCTATTCACATCAAGACTATCTACAACCCTAGACCTAATTTGGGATTGGGGCAAAGAATCATCACTCAAATCATCCAAAAAATCACTACGGGCAAAATCCCTATCCAATTCGTTTAGGGCATCATCGGAATCGGAGGAAAGAACAGCAAACGGCTGCCGAACTTGCCAATGAGACCTTGATCCCGAAGCATTTATCTCCGACGCATTAGCGTCACTACGGGGGATTGTACAGAAAGAGGGGGAGGAAAAACTATGGTGGTGAATAAGAGAGAGTATGTAATAATTACCTGAATAAAATCTTTCGCCGGAATGATGAAGCCCTTGCCGGAAGTTTCAGACGCGAAAGAGATTGAAGACAGAGACAGAGAGAAGAGGAAAAGAAAGAAAAGAGATTGAGGCGGCGAAATGAGGTATTTATAGATACCGGGTTCAATTTTGAAAATCCGGCATAGAATACGAAACGACACTTACTATGGCCCAATCAAATTATAACAGCAAGGCCCCATGATGAAAATAAAGCGACCCGGCTGGGGGTATTGTTGTGTTCGATATAATTACTCAGTATTAATCGAACACATCGGAGGACACGTGTAATATTCAATTATTAAAATAATCACGCTCAATGGATAAGTGTGCACGAAGCTTGACGAACAAACAAGTTTGTTCGCCAGCTCGCCACTTGTCAACCATGCGAGTATGCTCGCCTATGAAGTAAGTTTTGTTCGCCAGCTCGCCATTTACCAACCAAGGTTGCTCCACCAGCTTACCGAGAACAAACAGGTATGATCCTCGAAGATGTTGATCCGATCACCAAACCGACGATCGGGAAGGAGAAATCGATACTTTGAGTCAAGTGACCTCGTGGTCAAGAGATGCTCGATGCTCAGATATCCTGAGGGCTCAGACATCCCGGCGGCTCGAACAACCCGAAGGTCAAGATGCTCGATGCTCGATATCCCGAGGGGCTCGGACATCCCGAAGGCTCGACACATCCCGAGGGCTCGCACAACCCGAAGGTCAAGATGCTCGATGCTTTCGGATATCCCGAGGACTCGATAATCCCGAAGAACTTCGGACATGCTTTCGATGAGGACAATATTCTGGCATAAAATTAATATGGTTGAAGGGGCGAACAAAGCATTCAGTCGAGCAAAAGATTGATTTGGACGACCAAAAGAGTGTCTTATAGACAAGCAAGTGCAAAGATCAATCTGTAAGACGAAGTTGGAAACCTGACAGCATCACATGAGTTCTTGCAAGACCAGAAGTCTCCAGCGCATGCTTGTCAAACAAACTCATGCTTGTCAAAGTACTATAAATAGAAAAAAAAAAAGAGATAGGTTGACAAAAAAATTTCCCAGAGGGGTAAGGTTCAGAAAAATTCGAGAGTTCATCCATACACATAAAAAACCCTAGCACTCATATACCAACTCTCCAAATCATCTTTATCCATAACGATTCATCTTCATGAGATGTATCATATATTGTACGTGTAAAACTTGCAATACTACATCCCTGGCTTGGTACGCCCCCAGAGTAGTCATTTCTTGACGAACTGGATCAACAAATTTCTCTTATTTACAGTTTATTTTATATGCGTGCATATTTTGTTTGTGAGTTGTCACCGAATTAGCCACATAATATTCTCCATATAAAACGACTCGCAACAAAATATATTACAAGTTAGGCAGAAATTAAAAGAACGAAAACGTTAATTAACTAGAAGATGAATCAACAAAATTAAGATATATACAGTATACCTAATGATAAATTAAATTAATTGTTTTATTATAAAGAATAACTTAATTTCGACTCTGCAGTTGGACAATATATTTTTTGTGATGAAAAAGTTGCCTTGGATTTTCACGTTCAGAATGGTATCCTCTCTGACTTTTTTTTTTAATCCGATAAATGGTGACTCGACTCATAATCTTGCTGCATAGGCAGTAGTGTTCTAATATCATACTATTATTTATTAGTATTTTAAAATTTAAATTTTAAAAATTTAATTTCACATATATTTACAGATTACATATTAGATGAAATTATTTCCATCATGTATTCTAAAATTTGTGAAGAGAAAATACGTAACAACCGTTCCAACCATTATTGTTATATAAATTATAACATCATTAGTTTTTGTCTGCAAGATTATAAATTTTGGAGGTATGTCAAAGCCTACTTTGGAACGTGGTAAATTCAGTGGGCATAATAGTAATTCCAGTCAGGTCGTGGTATTGGTCAAAGTTAGCGGGTTTATCAAACCAAATCCACGGTCTAATATGGTGTGCATTACGCATGCAATGACATTCACATACAAACATACATGTATATCAACACATACAACATACAAAGCCCTGTCTCTAATTCCTTTGTTTATTTGATGGGCCTGGGCCCACCACTCTATTAAAAACTCAGCTAATTATTTTTCCAATTTTTCGGTCTTTATATATCCCAACGGTTGCCTCCTTTTTCTCCCTTCAAACCATTCTTCCAGTTTCTGTTCTACACTATAAAATTTCTAATCCTTAATTGAGAATTCTCAATAACCAAAAAGGGGTAAAATTCGTGAAATGGGCGAGGTAATTAATCTTCTTCAAGCCACTAATCTGCCTATAATTAGAATTAACCAATTAAGTCATGTGGAAATTGGTAAATAATTTCTGAGAAATGGCGGTTTTGCTCAATCATTTGTTTGTTTATTTCAGAAAGACGGAGAAAAGAAGGCGGCGCCGGCGGCTGAGGGCGGCGATAAGAAGGCCGCGGAGGGCGGAGGGAAGAAAGAAGAGGGCCCAATTATCGCCGTGTTGAAACTTGACTTGCATTGCGAAGGTTGCGCTAAGAAAGTCAGAAAGGCCGTTAGCCATTTCGAAGGTACTTGAAGTTTTAATTTTTTTGTTTGATTGCATCATTTCCCTAAAATTAACGACACAATTCAGTTAAAAATAGTCGTATGAATTAGTAGAAAATTACCACGAAATTGTTCCTTTTTTGTCTGTTTTAGTCAGAATTGAGAGAAGAAATTGAATTACCTAAAATTTCCTCATCTAATTCTATTTAAACTTGCACCTAATTCTAAGAGTAATTTGTTGTTAAATTTCAATTATCCGAGTTATTATTTTTGCGAAAACAATGTATGAGCTAAGATGAAAGGGAGTGGGTTAGTTTCTTGATTTGGTCGTCACACCAACATACGACTTTTCGGAGCTTTCAAGGAACAAAAATATTTATATGGATCCACAATTAACGGTCCAATATATTTTCTCAACAAAAAATTCCGATTTATAAGAATGAAATATAAACTCCAATAAAATTTTCTATCTAATTTTAATTTTAATTTTAATTTGGGAAGGCGTTGAGAAAGTGAAAACCGACTGTGAAGCAAACAAGTTGACTGTCACCGGTAATGTGGACCCCACATGGCTCAGGGAAAGAGTTGAATACAAGACCAAAAAGAAGGTGGAGATCATCTCCCCTCAGCCCAAAAAGGACGGCGGCGGCGGCGATAAGAAGGCCGACGACAAAAACAAAGTAGAGCCAAAAAAGGAAGATGCAAAGAAGCCCGATGATAAAAAACCCAAAGAGGTAAATTAATATTTTAGTTGACTACTTATTAGTGCTGATTATTTTAATTCAAGTTGGATTTAATTATTTAATTGAAGATTATGATTTTTTGTTTTATTGATGTTTTCTTTTTGTTGGACTTCAGCCTGCGGTTACTACAGTGGTAATGAAAATCAGACTTCATTGTGACGGATGCGCCCATAAAATAAAGCGGGTCATATCGAAGAACATTGATGGTGAGTCGGCGTGCTTTTATTTTTGCATTAATTGGTATTATTTCCATTTAAATATCTTTCTTTATTTTTAGTAATAAATTTCACATGTATATTAATAATGGAGTATCATGAACAATGATGTTTCTACCATATATTGATTTTGAATCTTGATATAGTTATACTATTTAAAATTGATATGATTGTCAATGAATGAGATCAAAAATTAATTCAATTTTGTTAACAGGGGTTAACAAAGTGACAACTGATCTATCAAAGGATTTGGTCACGGTAAATGGGACTATGAATGTGAAGGAACTCACAACATATTTGAAAGAAAAGCTTAAAAGAAGTGTAGAGATTATTCCGCCGCCAAAGAAAGACGATGGTGGTGGAGAGAAGAAAGACAAAGAAGGCGGCGGCGGAGACAAAAAGGAAAAAGAAGACGGTGGTGGCGAAAAGAAAGAAGCGGTGGCCGGAGGCAGTAAGGGCGTTGAGGGTACGAAATTGGAAGTCAACAAATTGGAGTACCATGGTTTGAATGCACAAACGCATTATGCTATGCCCGCGTATAATCAAAGTTATTTTAATCAAGATTATGGTGTACAATCTTATAACCATCATCAAAGTTACCCTAACCATGGTTACGGACCGTATAGCAATACGGGATACGCGGTACAATATGCTCAAGGACCTCCTCCGCCACCCCCCACGTACGTGGGTATGAACGATTATATGTTCAGTGACGAGAACCCTAACGGATGTTCGGTGATGTGAATGTTGAGAGTTCTGAGTTCCGAGTTCAAAATTTTTAATGTATATAAGAATTAGAGGTAGTATTAAAGAAAAATATGAAATACATTGAGATACGTATCAACAACGTATATACGAGAGCAAATTAAGTAATTTCTTAATTAAAGTATAGTAGAATACATCACAGACCCGTTTCCGGTGTTTGTTAGGTTGGTTTATTGTTTGAGTTGTTAATTAATTAATGAAATATTCAAATTTGCCTCGCTAATTGCATTGTTAATTTATCATAACTTTAAGAATGATGAATTTTATATTATATTGGCCTATTGAGCCCGAGGTTAGAAGGATCCCACGTGGCCTACTCTTGTTTATTATGATTTAATTTAATTTCACCTAAACAAGATTATGTCTTATTCATGTAATTAATTTATTAATTATTTGACAAGGTATATATTGATTTAATAAATTAATTTGCACAGCTTAATTGGTTGTTGGATCAGTACCTTCTACTCTCCTTGACAATTAAAGGCGGCTGCCGGCCCAGCCCGAATCCAATGTTTATCAAACTCCAAAAATTTGTTTTTATTTTTATGTAAAATACATTTTATTTAGCATTTTTTAAAACATTATACGTAATTTTCATTTCCTTAATTAATTGAGACGATAGAGGTGGAGAGGGTTGATTCACTTGGTCCTTGAATATAAAAATAAAATAAAACTAGTAGATATAGTGAATTTCGTATTAGTGGGGAATTTGTCCTCCATTCACCGGGAAATGCTAATATAAGAGAGAGAGAGAGATTTAGTCGGAGATGCTTTATCGTCAACATGAACTACCGGCAGGCCACGACTTTCCAAGTCACTGGCTAAAAAATACAGAGAAGAATGGGGATGTTTTGATTCGTAGATAATAACCAACGTTCAAGATTTATTGAAATAGAGGACCCCTTCGACTACACTCCCCCGCCGTACACCGGCCACGAGATCCTCAAAAAACGCCGCAAATTTCTCAACCCCGCCGTCTACCATCTCTTCAAACAACCAGTAATTCCGCGCCCTACATTATTATTATCAATTCAATTTTTTGGTTTATTGATTTATTGTTTGTTAGGTTTGTGGTTAGGGTTAATTAATGTGTTTATCGTTCGATTGTGAAGTTGAATTTGGTCAATGGAAAAATGCAATACCTGTACGACGACAGGGGAAGGAGATACCTAGATGCATTTGGGGGAATTGCTACAATTGCTTGCGGCCATTGCCACCCTGTGGTGGTGGACGCCATTGTTAATCAGACGAAGATGTTACAACACGCTACAATTTTGTATTTGAACCCTGCAATCGCTGATTTTGCGGAGGCTCTGGCGGAGAAATTTCCTGGTGATCTCAAGGTTTATGCGTTTAAACCCTGTATAAAAGAAGTCGACCGTACTCTGATTATGGAATGATTATGTACTAATCATTGTAAAAACCAAAAAAAAAAAAAGGATTATAAAAATTTGGTGAAGGTTTTGGGTATTTTGCAACAATTAGCATGAGTGTTTTGTTTTGAATTAGGTTGTTTTCTTGACGAATTCTGGGACGGAGGCAAATGAGTTGGCTTTGATGATGGCGCGTTTATATACTAGTTGTCATGATGTGGTATCAGTTAGGAATGGGTATCATGGAAATGCATCTGGAACAATGGCTGCCACCGCTCAAAGTAGCTATAAATTCAATGTTGTTCGTATTTTTTACATGGCACCATTTAATCTTGTTACTCTGTTATGGTGGAAATGTGGATGTCATGTCTAGATGCATTACTCTTGATTGATTATATCAAGCTACAACTGTTTGATTTTGTGCTAATGTTTTGTAATTGAGGGTTAAGAAGGTGAATTTGTAATTATTTGCATCACCATTTGCAATTTTGCATGCATGCTTCGAGTATTTTAGAATCTATTTGTAGTGCAATATAATGAATATATGATCTTTCTTGATCAATGGGACATTTCTGAAATAATGTGAAAGTATGATGATACAATATAGATCATCATAGTATTTTTCAATAATTTTGTTCTTTTTCATTTCCATTTAAAAGCATAGTTCCAACAAAAAATGGTTCTTTAACAAAAAAAAAAAAAATTTATTTTGGATCATTCAATTCTTGTCAAACACTCTGAAGTCTGAAGCTATACATTTGACACTTCTTGCATGTTCCATTTATATTTGCAACAGAATGGGGTTCACCATGCACAGAATCCTGATCAATATAGAGGCATATTCGGGTCTGATGGACTGAAGTATGCAAGAGACGTTGATGAAATAATTACTTACGGAACGTCTGGTCGTGTTGCTGGCTTTATTGCCGAGTCCATACAGGTTTATGTTGATGAATATGTGCATAGTTTATTGTCACTTATATTCAACTGCTTGTCGTTTTTTTTTAAATGTTTATGAATGAAATCTTGATAGGGAGTTGGTGGAGTTTGTGAGTTGGCTCCTGGTTATTTGCAAGAGGTGTATCACATTGTTAGAAATGCAGGGGGACTTTGTATAGCGGATGAAGTCCAATCGGGGTTTGCTCGTACTGGAAGCCATTTTTGGGGATATGAGGCCCATGGTGTTGTGCCTGATATTGTAACCATGGCCAAGGTAATCTTTCTACAATAACGAGTAATACTATTCAATGAAACAACTAATACTGTTCAGTAAGTTGCATAGTGCTTGGTGCAACTTGTGCATAGAAGTATTACCATCTTTCTTTTCTATTTTTCACCTTCTTGAGGTCGTCTGTTGTGTAATCTTTATTCCAAGACATTTTTTCAATATTGCAATGGATATTAGACAATCATGTAATATCCTTGCTTTGTAGTATTGCTGTAATTGATTATTATATCGATATATTTTGTTCAGGGAATTGGAAATGGAATGCCACTTGGTGCGGTGATCACGACTGCTGAGGTGGCAAAGGTGTTGACAGAACGAAGTTACTTCAATACCTTTGCTGGGAATCCTGTGTGTAGTGCTGCTGGGCTTGCAGTTCTTGAAGTAATAAAAAAGGAAAAGCTTCAGGAAAACACCTTCGCCGTTGGCTCATATTTGAAGTAGCATCTTACTACATTGAAGGACAAATACCAAAGTATGTGTTGTCCATTATCATAGTATGAATGCTGAACCTGAAAAGAGTAGTAGTCAGATAAAAATTTAAAGGTATTATTCTGCAGTTATTGGGGATGTGAGGGGAAGAGGGCTTTTGCTGGGAGTTGAACTAGTGACAGATCGCCGGCTGAAAACCCCTGCCAAAGATGAGACTCTTCATTTAATGGAACATATGAAAGGTGTCATTCTTTTCCCATCTTATATCTCTCCATTTTTATCATACATTTATACATTTGCCCCAATAATAATCTTAGTGATGGAATTGGTGTGTGTTTTCAGAATTGGGAATACTAATGGGAAAAGGGGGATTCTTTGGCAATGTACTCAGGATAACTCCACCCCTCTGCTTCACTAAAGAGGATGCTGGTTTCTCTCTCTCTCTCTCTCTCTCGTTTATTCGTAGCTTCTTCTGATAATTCATCTAACTTTACCGTTGTTTCATTTAGATTTTCTGGTTGATGTGATGGACCATACATTGTCAAAGATATGAAGACAAGTTAGAAAGATAGATAACTATATATAAGTAGAGCCTCCAATATAAGCCTCTACTCTTTCTTAGCAAGTAGTCATCTCCTTACTAATCTAGCTCGGAGTTTGTTGCAGTAAGTCTCATACCTTGAGATTATTAATCCAAGTTAAAGAGTAGTGTATAGTGTATTTCATTGATTGTACAACTAATATTGCAAATTTACATAACAAAAAAAAAAAAAAAGTGTGTAAAATTGTCTGAGAACAGCGTGTTGTTGACGATAAAAAAGGCATCATTTTTTTTCCAAAAATGAAGTATTAACAATTACAGATCATAATCAAATAACAATAAAAAAAAAAAAGTTTCATTCATAATATTCGACAGACTTCCAGTTCAGCAATCAAAGCGACTATTTGGGAAAAATATAATTGAAAGTTGTCGAAACAATAAGTTATATAGATTAAACATAATAATAAAATAATCAGTAATTATTAAATATAATGTAAGTAATTCTCATATAAAAAAAGTTTACATTATTTATCTTTGAATTACTAAGGAAGCACTTTCTTATGTTATGTTAATTTTATTAATTTAACTTAATAAAATTGAAAAAATACTCTCAAAGAGGGTGTAACTTAAAAAAAAAAGTGTCTTATAGCATGAAGTAATACTACCTATCTTTCAAAAACTGAGACCTGAGTATTTCTCACAGGATTCACTGTTCGAATAGAGAGCTTATTCACTACAAAGTGGCTTCATTTTGTGCTAAACTCAGAACGTAGTGTTTGAGGGTTTTTTTTTTTTTAGTCACCGGGTTGGGAATAGGTCAGGCCGGGCTAGACCTCACATAAAAAAACTTATTTGGTATTTGAGTCACTTTCATGTGCACCCTATATACCAATTCAAATTGGTGCAATTGGATTAAATTTTAATTTGGATGAACTATGCACTCTAAACCCTAACCCCTAAACAATGAACCCTAAATCATATATAAACCATTCGGGCCGGGTGAACCATAAATCACTTGGGCCGAGTGAACCGTGAACCACTCGGGCCGGGTTTGGGTCCGGGTCGAAAAAAAAAAATAAAAACTGAAATTAAAGTTAAAAGAAAACTGAAATTGAAAAAAAAAAAAAAATAAAACTGAAAAAATAAGAAAAAGAACTCTTAAAATTAAATTGCACCAAATTAATTTGGTGCAAATGGTGCACAGGAGAATTTGCCTTGGTATTTAATTTTGGCCCTAAGTCTGATATGTTATTTATCATATATTTTTTTATAGGTTATACCTGACCTTTTTTGTAAATAGGTCGGGCCTGAAAGCCTTTTAAAAGCTTATATAAGAGATATTTTTTTACAACCTTACAAAAACTACTATTCATTATCAAAAATTCAAAATCGCACCTATAAAAATTTTAAGTGTGTAAATAACAATACTAATTGCTTCATCAAATCACCAAAAACAATAATAAAATCATTAAAAAAATGAATAGTTATTAAAATATTTAAATCATTATAAAATTATTTAAAGCATTATAAAAGTTAATAGTTGTTTAGTGTTACTTGCATTTACATACTTTATTAACAATTATATAATTATTTATATATATATAGTTAAATAAGTTTGCATATTGGGCTTAAAAGACCTACGAAAAAACTCAAATTTGACCTATTTAAGTAAATAGACTTTTAAAAATGTTCGAGCTTAATTTATTTATTAAACGAGTCGAGCCGAATCAAACTTTAGTAGACTGGGCTGTAGGCCCCTGTCGGATAGTCGGATCTATTCTCACCCCTAACCGCAAGTATCTCATCTCTGTTCTATTTCCATTAGACAAGAAGAAAATCTTCTTCCAGTTTTCCCCCGAAAAAAAAGTCTCGTTTCTTATGTCTTGGTTCTCTAGAATAATCAAGCATGATACCAAAGTAATAATTACATCTTCAAAATTTAAGTAATAATTACATCTTCAAAATTAGTTTATTTAAAAGTTATAATGAGTCCAGAGTCTCTGAAAAGATCTGGAATCTTTCGAAGTAATAATTCCAATTTGATATTGAAAAAGTTAATTAAAAGCTAGCTACTTAGGTATTAATTACATCTTGAAATTTTATTTACGAGTCTTGATCAGTTTCTGAAAAAATCTTAGAATCTTTCGAAGTAATAATTCCAATTTGATATTAAAAAAGTTAATAAATAGTATAAGATTAGCTACTTAGGTACCTCCGTCCTCAACTTGACATAAATTATGAACTAGATAGCATGAGATTATTAAATAGTTTCACATACAATCTCATTATTTTTGCACTAGTTAATTTAACAAAATTTAGCTGATCAGGCTAAACTATATATGGTTATATTCCAAATATATGATTAGGTAAGTGGGAATATTTATCCTGATAAAAAAAAATGAAAAAAGTGGGAATATTTCTACAGAAGAAATATGGTTATGTACCAGATGTTACCTCCACGTGCAAGTATTATTTAATCTGAGAATTATCCCAAATACCTTATTTAATTATGTTACTTCTTATTTTTATGTATTTTTTGGGTGAAAATACAATCTTGTCCCAGCTTGGATTAGTTAAAGTTGCGGCTCAAAAAAATTATTTAATTTTTCATTATTAACATTTTGAAACTTGATCAATTTAGTATGGGTTAATTCCATATAAATACACGATCTTTAAGCTCAGTATCAATTTAATCACGTCTTTTAATATTTTTGTAAAAAATTCCAACTTTTTACAAAAAATATTAAAAGTTTCAATTCAATTGAAACATCATAAAATTACAAAAAATATTAAAAGTTCCAATTCAATTGAAACATCATAAAAAGTTGGAATTTTTTACAAAAATATTAAAAGACGTGATTAAATTGATACTGAGCTTAAAGATCGTGTATTTATATGGAATTAACCCATACTAAAATGATCAAGTTTCAAAATGTTAATAATGAAAAATTAAATAATTTTTTTGAGCCGCAACTTTAACTAATCCAAGCTGGGATATGGCGCTCTATTCTCTGGAGTAAGGAAATAGTCGCTAATGGCCTGTTTTGGAAAATCGAAAATGGGTCAATCGTTAATGTGAGAAGAGATCGATGGATTCCAAGTCTTGCAGCGGGTTAGATCACTTCCAATGTGACGTTTGATAGCAATGTTAAGGCGGAAGACATTATGACTCTCAACTCAACCTGGGATGAGACTAAACTGAATAGACTCTTTCTTCACCATGAGATTGAAGCAATCAAAAGAACTCCCATTACTAATAGCAATCAACCCGACTCCCGATTCTGGAAATTTGAGAAAAACGGGAGCTATTCAGTGAAATCAGCTTATTGGAACTTCCTTACCATAAGTAATGGCAACGACCGCGATAAAGCCAGCGCTTCGACACCCGACTTTTCTCTTTGGTCGAAAATCTGGAAACTTCAACTTCCTCCTAAAGTAAATATCTTTATATGGAAGGCGGGCCATGATGTCGTCGCCACTGAGGCCAATCTGGATCTTCACCATGTGCTGTGTCCCCCCAGGTGCGTTCTTTGTAATCATCATTGGGCTGACATTAATCATTCTCTACTTTTATGCCAGATTACGAAACATGCTTGGAAGAATTCGGAATGGTGGGACCTCATTAAAAAAACCAACAAAAATTACGATGAGAATTTGGTTTACATATTGGCTCATGTACTTTCGACACAAGACTTTGAGAGAGTGGTCGTCCGATTATGGGGAGTATGGAAGGAGATATGTGACCTTATACATAATCCATCAAAAAGGAATGGATTGAAACTTCAGAGAATTACGGCTAACTGGACAGACTTATTTTTAATCGCCTTCCAGAAGGCACGTTGCAAGCTTCTCATGAGACCTCTTCCGCAGTCAAAAACCTATCTCCTCTCATCTGGTGCCGATAAAGCTAATCACTTTTCACTTATGGTGGATGCGGCATACAACAACGGTACAATGGATTATGCAGTGGGGTATGCCGTCTTCGATCCGGGGGGCGCAACCTGGGCTACTGGTTATCACAAAATTAATCCGCCGGGCTCAATAATGGCAACTGAGACCCAAGCCATACACGACACCCTCTCCTTCTGGTTGGAACATACGCCTGGAAGAGTATTCTTATTCTCGGACTCCATCGATGCCATTCAAGCTGTTCAAAAGAACTCAAAGTATAGAGGCTACGAGGAAGACATTGTCAATCAGACCCGCAGACAGCTCCTACACACCTCGGTGAAAGGTGTTTGGTACTGTCCTCGAGACGACAACAAAATGACACATAACTTGGCAAAGATTGCCTTGAAGTCTCCCCACCCTCAAGCTTGGGTGGGTGAGAATATTCCAAGACACCTGGTGTCTTTAGCTCTTGATCATCGACTTCTCTAATCTGCTCTAGAGCTCTAAAAAAAAAACATTTGATACACATTTTTAAATTCTGACAGACCATTGATGACGTGTTTTGCAGGAGCCGTTATATTTATACTTTATATTATGTAGGATGTTATAATGAATGTCACATACTCATACATGTCTACGTCATAATAATAAATATTCAAAAAGAAAAAAAAAACTCTAAAAATGTAAATTAATAGAAACAAAACTAAAATAAAATGAAAAAAAAATCTAAACAATTATTCCCTGGACCTAAAAAAACGTTTCTTAAAAAAAAATCCTTCCAGCACCGATTCGTGGCAAAGAGCGGCCTCTCCTTCTCTGGCAACAATCTCACCCGTTCTACCATCCTGTATCGTAAAATTTTCCAGCAACAAATATGCGCGCATAAGCGAAGACATGATTTATACAATCAGGAACAAATTGAGGAAGATGAGCCGATTGAACTTTTTTTTTTGTTTAATTTTTACTTCTTATTTTATTTTATTTGAATTTTTAAGTGATTTATAATGTTACTTTTATTTTTCAGTTTTTTTTAAATAATATTATTTGGACATTTTTTTCTTTCTTACTTTCAATATGGCATAGAACATGGTCAAAGACACAAGCTTCGGTAAGACACGTCATTAATGGCCGGGTGTATTTTAAAATCGTGTATTAAATTGAAATAACATAAAAGGTTGGGATTTTTTACAAAAATATTAAAAGTTGTGATTTGTTGCGAGTCGTTTTATTTGGGAAATACTATGTGGCTTATTCAGTGACAACTCACAAACAAAACATGCACGTGTAAAATAAACTGTAAATAAGAGGGATTTGTTGACCCAGTTCGTCAAGAACTGACTACTCTGGGGGCATACCAAGCCAGGGATGTTGTATTGCGAGTTTTACACGTGCAATATATGATACATCTCATGAAGATCAATCGTTATGGATGAAGATGATTTGGAAAGTTGGTATATGAGTGCTACGGTTTTTGTGTGCATGAACTCTCGTATTTTTCTGTTCCTTACCTCTCTTTGGGAATTTTTTTGTAACCTGTCTCTTGTTGTTTTTTCTTCCATTTATAGTACATCGATAAGCATGAGCTGGTTTGGCAAGCATGAGCTGGAGACTTTGGGCCATGCAAGAATTCATGTGATGCTGCCACCTTTCCAACTTCGTCTTCTAGATTGATCTTTGCTCTTGCTTGTCTAAAAGACACTCTTTTGGTCGTCCAAATCAATCTTTTGCTCGGCTGACCGCTTTGTTCGCCCCATAAATTCATACCAATTTTATATCGAAATATTTTCCTTGTCGAGCATGTCTGAGTTCTTCAGGTTGTCTGAGCTCTTGGGTTATCTGAGCCTTGAGCATATTGACCCCTCCCCTCAGGATGTCTGAGTCTTCAGGATATCTGAGTGTCGAGCATACTGACCCCTCATGATGTCTGAGTCTTCAGGGTGTCGAGCATACTGATCCCTCAAGATGTCTGAGTCCTCAGGATATCTGAGTGTCGAGCATACTGACCCTTCAGAATATCTGAGGCTTCAGGATATATGAGTGTCAAGCATATTGACCCTTCAGGATGTCTGAGCATTCAGGTTGTCTGAGTCCTCAGACTTGTCTGATTCCTCAGATTTGACTCAGCTTATTTGATTCCTTCTTTCCTGATTTC
The DNA here is from genome assembly GCA_037126765.1 of Stenogyne calaminthoides. NCBI lineage: Eukaryota > Viridiplantae > Streptophyta > Magnoliopsida > Lamiales > Lamiaceae > Stenogyne > Stenogyne calaminthoides. The sequence continues at coordinate 2,419,814 of JBBCBC010000010.1, forward strand.
ATTGGCGAGTATGTTCGCTTAGTTGACAAGTGGCGAGCTGGTCGAACAAACTGTTGGGATTATACTAGAAAGTATGCTTTTACTTTGTATAATCGAAACTGAATTTTCAGACTTATTTACTGAAATAAATTGTTTATCACTGATGCGTTAAATATTATCGAATGTTACATATATTTACTGCATAACTGTTTAATAAGTCGTACGTGTTACATTATAGTTAATTTAGTGATACCAGATCACAGAAGATTAAATTAACAGTCCCTTGTAACTAAAAGTACGCTATTCACGACCTAGATGGAAATGAACAACCCATCGCAAAAGGTTGAAATGTAAGGCTCAGATTGGCTTGTCTTGACCAAGAGATTACACTAGTGCATGACTGATGCACTGAATAGGACCTACAGGAAGATAAATTCTTCAAAACTGAACACGGAAGAATTAGACCTCAATGGTTCGTTATTTCTTAACCTTCGTCCCTTAAATAGGATCACGTGGGATTGGTAACTATTGCTTTGACTTATCATGGGTAGAGAATCAGTGAGATTCAATACTTTTTATCTTGGGCAATATTATTAGTCACATGTGATTGCTAAGATTTAATACGAAGAATCGTGTGCAAGTAAGCTTGTTCGATTTGCCCCCTTGGGAGGTTCATAAACTTTATCATACCAAATCTTGCAAGTGGAATTAGTTTCCGGTATGGATAATAATGTTGAACCGTTCCTTGACCAAGGGTAAAAGATATTAATTAATGGAAAGCTATTTCAGTGGCTTGAATTAATTAATGGGCTAGATAATCTTAAACACGGGAAATAATGACCAGGAGCCATATTGACTGTAATATGGGTTAAGATGGATAGTGCAATATTAATTATGTAGTGGGATTAATTAATATTTATGGGCTTGAATTATATTGTGGCTCAATATTAGATATTCAATGTCCATTAGAAGGTCCAATCTTAATTCTCCTAAAGGCCCCCTGAGTAGCCCAACATATAGTCCAATAACTGAAAAAATGATTAAAATAAAATAAATATTGTTGCTTATTTTTCCATAAATATTTCGAAATTTATAGATAAAGTTGGGAGAAAGATTTTCTTTGAATTTTGTTATGGAATGAAGATATGTATTCTTGGAATACAAGATTATCTCATTAAATTCAAGAAATCTCCCACTTGGTTATCTATAATGATAATTTCGAAAATCTTGAAAATATAGTGGGCAAGAAAGATTTTATTGATTTTATTGAAAAGATATTATGGAAGATATGTATTTCTTCAAATACAAGAATATCTCATAAATTCAAGAAGATCCAAATCTTGGAATCTTGAACCCCAATATTTTCGAAAATTCCATACATATAGAGTAGGTGGGATTTTTGTGGAATATTATAATTATGGGAAAAAGAATATAGGAGATATATTCAAGATTTCTTGGAGATCAAGAAAAGATTTTCCCACATTGTTTTTATCACAAAATTTCGACCACCCTAGTCTCTATAAATATGGGATGATTCTTTCATTCCCAAGTACAATTCCATGTGCTGGAAAAATTAGTAAATCCACAAAGGTGGTGCAACATAATTTATTTTCCTTTTGTTAAATCGTTCACAAGAATCCTTCCACCGGATAGTCGAATGAGGGCTAAGGGAATACTTGGGAAGTCCTTTCGGTTAGTCTGAATCAGCCATACCGTTGCCATCCCAAGAAGTACGTTCACGTAAACTCGTAGTATTCCGCATGCGTAGGTTTTACGTGAATTATTATATGCATGATATGTTGTTGGATTATTATTTGAATTAATATATGATTAATTCATGCTAGTAATAATTAAAGAATTAAATTTGTATTTAAATATTCACCCCGAATAGTTACATGCAACTTATTCCCCAACAATCGTATCGTCGAGCCACGGTTTTGCTCAATTTTTTAAAATTGTAATTTAATTCGCGGACATTAAATTTGAAATTGGATAGTAGAATTGTTGGATCTATTTTGCAGGTATCCAATTGTCATGGATTTTAATGTGTTTGTTTATGCATGCATATAAACTGTGGTTTTTAATTCGATTCGCTTCGATTCGCTTTTGCCTCGTGAGAAAAAATCCACGAGTAGATTAGAATTTATTTGATTTGATCAATGTAATAAACTAGTCTAGATCTAGTTTTATTTATTTTTTGTAAATAAATTGTAACCGGATCGAAAATGAGGACGGGGACGAAGAATTAAAGGATGAAATCTAGAACCGGGAGTAGGCCGAAGTCGTCGCGAAACGCCCAGCGGAGGCATCGCTGCGACGATGACGCGGATCTGTAGACACGCGACGCACCGGCGCAGGCCGAGGGGGTTTGCTGAGGATGGCCGCGACGCGACGGGGGGGCGCGCGCTAGGCGCGGGACCGGCGCCGAGCGAACAAAGTATCATTTACAAGCGGGAGCGCGACGGCGCTACAAAGGGACGGCGCTGGAGCCGAGAACCGCGAAGTAGGCACGGGCGGGCGAAAGCACGCTGCGATGCGCGCGATCGACGCGCCCGCCGAGACCCGCCGAGGCCGCCGAGACCCGCCGAAGCCTTTGCCGAGGCCGCCGAGGCACGTGGCACGGCTCGCCGAGGGTCAATGGCTAGTGGCCGGCCGGATAAAGTGGGTGCATCCCGGCCGGAGCCGCCTGGGCGTGCTTTCGAGATCTGGAGTATTTTTTCGAGACGACGAAAGGGAGAAATTGAGATTGGTATTTTTCAAGATCAAGCCAAGAAAAAATCAAACCATGACAATTGATAATTTGTGCCCAATATGTTTATTTTTCAGTTTTGCTTGATTTATTTTGTGCTACCTTATGCTTTATTTAATTTGTTTAAATGTGTTTGAATGAGAGTTGCCAAATGAAAAATCTCACCTTCAAAATTACTAAGTATGTTTAAAATAATTAATTGACAATTTTATTCCGAATAATAAAATTGAATTAATTTTGACCTCCATGATTTATTTATTTGTGAATTCTTTTGGAGAAATTCCCCCCACGGGACGGTCAAAAGATAGCTTTCACATGAATGAATTCCAAACGGATGATTGTGGGTTATTACTAGTGGCGACGATGACCCTCCCCACGAGGCTCGTTCAAAGCGAAATAATAATCCTGTATTTAATCATGGTTATTACTTAGGTATAAAATTGATATGCATATACTTCCCCGAAGTCCGTGTCAATTTTATATTGGTCAAGTGGGAGCTAACTATTAATCTGGATATTAAAGGTTTGTAACTGTTCTTGTTTGTAACATGTTTGAATGTGTTTAAATAATGACCCACCCCACGTGGCTTATTTAAACTGTTTTGAGATGTTGGCTGATGCATGTTCATTTTTTTTTTAGATTTTAATATGATGCATGTGATCGAACCTTGTGATATATTTGTGCTTATGCATGTTATTATTTATTTCAGTTCATCATGTCGCAACCTTCTAATCCACTATCGAATATACCTAAAGGCAATTTGCTTTTTGGTAAAAACTATTTTGATTGGAAATACAAACTAAAACTTGTCCTAACCGCATCATCTTCCAAATGGGTACTTGATACACCAAAACCCGAAAAACCAACTAAGGACGCCGGAATATGGGATGAGATGATTTATGGTGAATGGGAGCTGTCAAACGGATTGATGAAGGAAACAATTCTGGCACGTCTGTCAGATGCGTTGAGACACCTTCATCAAGAATATGAGTCAGCTGCAGACATCTTAAAGAATCTCGAAGAGATGTTCGCACATCAGACCCATATGGCAATCCAAAGTGTGAAGCAAGAAATTGCTCAGTTAAAATTGGAAAAAGGGACGACTGCAGCGCAGCACGTCCTTAGGGTTATGGTGCTATTTGAGGAACTTGAGATCCTCGGCGAAAAATGTGATTTCAAGACTAAGATTGATCTCATTCTCCAATCCTTACCAAAGAGCTATAATCACCACTATCTTGAGTATCTAATGGAAGATCAAGATTTTATAGTGGAGGATCTTATAAATGCTTTGACTTTGGTTGAAAAGGAAGTGGAGCGCGAGGAAAAGAACTCGGGAAAACAGAAATCTTCTCTTCATCCTAGATCAAGTGGTGATAAGGATGATGAAAAGAGAAGAAGGTTAAACCAAGAAGACTCAACATCAAATAAAATCATGGGATCAAGCATGAGGAAAACTTTGGAAAGCGGGAGAGTAGGACAATTGGAGGTCAGTCTGTTCCAATCCCAAAAGGAAAGGAAAGAAAGGTAATCCTCACTCACTAGTTGTTGAAACTTGTTTAGCGGCGTATGCCTCCCATTTATGGGTGGTGGATACGGGATCCACTGATCATGTTTGTTTCACATTACAGGGGTTAAACGGACCCGGCAACTAAGTGGAAGTGAGATCCTCATCACACTGGGCGATACTACGAGAGTGGCAGCTGAAGCAGTGGGAGAAGTGCACCTGTCTTTTGAAGACAGAGTTTTAATTTTAAGAGATGTTCTTTACGTTCCAAGTTTTAGAAAGAATTTGATTTCAGTTTCTAAACTCTTTCATGATGGATATTAGGTTACTTTTAATAAAGTTGTTACCATTTCTCTTTTTGATAAATTTATCTGTCATGGAACGTTGTCGAATAATCTTTATACAATTAACTGTTCACACCATTCACGAAATGCATCCTATAACACATCAACTGTTTCCGAGAAAAGAAAACGTTCATCAGACGTGAACGAGACACTTCTTTGGCATCTAAGATTGGGTCATATAAATCCAAAGAGGATCCAAAGGTTGGTGAGAGACGGTTCACTAGAGCTTCTCCAAGTTGAACCGATTCCAACTTGCGAATCATGTTTGGAGGGTAATATGACCAAGAGGGCATTTGGAGCCAAGGGGAATTGGGCCAAAGAAGTGTTAGAGATCGTTCACACAGATGTATGTGGTCCAATGTCAACCAAAGCAAGAGGAGGTTATGAGTATTTTTATTAATGATTACTCAAGGTACGATTACATTTTTCTTATGAAGCATAAATCTGAGACCTTTGAGAAATTCAAAGAATTTAAGGCTCAAACAGAGAATCATAGGGAAAAACGTATCAAGTCTCTACGATCTGATCGTGAGAGGCGAATACCTCAAATGATGAGTTTTTGAACTACTTATCCGATGAAGGGATTGTCTCAAATCATTGCACCGGAACCCTCAACAAAACGGGGTTGCGGAGCTAAGAAACCGAATTCTTTTGGAAATGGTTAGATCAATGATGAGTTATGCGGATCTTCCCGAGTCTTTATGGGGTCATGCCTTGGAAACAACGGCTTACATTCTGAACTTTGTGCTATCCAAATCGGTTCCCAAAACTCCCAAAGAATTGTGGACCGGGCGCAAGCCTAGTATGAGACACATGAGAATTTGGGGTGTCCGACCTCGTGTTGGACAAGGAAGCCAGAAATTGGATCCTCGATCGAATTAAGGTTGTTTTGTAGGATACCCCTAGGGAACAAAAAAGGGTGTATGTTCTATGGTCCCGAAGATCAAAAGGTGGTCATCGACCCACTTTAAATTTTTGGAAGAAGACTATATGAACCAAAGAAAATCCGTAAGTGGATTACCTTAAATGAGCTTAGAAGGCAAACCTCGGGGCCAATCAGATTAGATGATATACCAAACGATACGTTTTCAAACCGAGCCTCGTCAGTAGTGGAAGGGTTGTTAGACGGCCGAGATTCATGGGAATAGGAGAGTCCTCATACTTGATTCCCTGACAAGACGAATCGGACCCATGGACATATGACGAGGCACTCCAAGATAAGGATCTGATTCTTGGCAAACAACAACAATGAAAGCCAAAATGGGTTCTATGTTTCATAATAGAGTGTGGGAGCTAATCGAACCACTTAATGGGGTCAAACCCATTGGATGCAAGTGGGTATATAAGAGGAAAAGAGGACCGGACTGGAAGGTTGAAACCTTTAAAGCAAGACTAGTGGCGAAAGGTTACACTCGGAAAAGATGGGATCGACATGAGGAAACTTTTTTGCCCAGAGCCATGCTTAAGTCCATCCGTATTCTCTTATCAATTCTTTGCGCATTTCGACTTTGAAATCTAGCAAATGGATGTCTCAAGACAAAGAATGTAAGTCTTGATGAAGAGATCTATATGCAACAACCTCAAGGTTTCATTGAAACAGGCCAAGAACACCTAGTTTTTAAGCTCAAGAAGTTCATTTACGGACTCAAACAGGCATCCAGAGCTTGGAACCAATGTTTTGATCATATTATAAAGTCTTATGGGTTCGATCAAAACGAGTTTGAAAGTTGTGTGTATAAAAAGCGTGTCGGAACTGCATTGGTATTCTTAGTACTATACGTAGATGACATTCTGATCATCCGGGAATGATGTGAAGGTGTTATCGACGTAGGGCATGGCTTTCAAAACAGTTTGATATGAAAGACTTAGGGGAAGCCGGACACATCCTTGGGATCAAGATCACTCAAGATCACAAGAAAAGGATGGTCGAGTTATCGCAAGTTTCATACATAGACACTGTCTTGAAACGATTCAGCATGCAAGATTCCAAGAAAGGATTTGTACCTTTCAGGCATGGAATCCATCTATCCAAGAAAATGTCCCCTAAGTCGCAAAAGGAGATAGATGACATGAAAGGCATTCCTTGTGCTTCGGCTGTCGGAAACCTTATGTATGCATTACTGTGTACGAGACCGGATATCTGACTTTGTCGTAGGCATGGTAGCAAGATATCAAAGTAACCCAAGGAAAGAGCATTGGACGACAGTTAAAAATATTCTGAAGTATCTGAAAAGAACCCGGGATAGAATGTTGATTTATCAGTCAGATACTCCAATCCCCATCGGCTACACGGACTCAGATTTCCAATCAGATTTAGATTCCAGAAAGTATCTGCCTCAGTTAGTGTGTTTCCATTTGGGAAGTGTAGCCATCAAATGGACGAGTGTGAAGCAGAAATGCATCACTAACTCAACCATGGAAGTCGGGTAAGTAGCTGCTTGTGAAGCAGTGAAAGAACCGTTTTGGCTCTAGACCTTCTTAGTGGACTTGGATCGAGTTCCGAATTTGTCTAGCAATTTTTGCTAAAGGCAGTTGCAAATTCAAGGGAACCAAGAGTCCACGAGTCAAACAAGCACACTAAAGGAAAGACATATTATATGAGAAATCTTTAAGAGAGGAGATATAGATATGGCAAAGTTAGCGTCTAAGGACAACCTAACAGATTCATTCACAAAGGGTCTGCCTCTGAATACATTCGAGAGACATGTGAAAGGAATGGGTGTCAAGACCGTTGCCAATCTGCTTTGAGTATAAGTGGGAGAAATTATTAGGTTCGTGTAGGTGACATTAGATGTCACGGACTACATGAGACATGTTGTAGTATACTTAAAAGCAGACTTTGAGTATAAGTGGGAGATTGTTGGGATTATACTAGAAAATATGCTTTTACTTTGTATAATCGAAACTGAATTTTCAGACTTATTTACTGAAATAAATTGTTTATCACTGATGCGTTAAATATTATCGAATGTTACATATATTTACTGCATAACTGTTCAATAAGTCGTACGTGTTACATTATAGTTAATTTAGTGATACCAGATCACAAAAGATTAAATTAACAGTCCCTTGTAACTAAAAGTACGCTATTCACGACCTAGATAGAAATGAACAACCCATCGCGAAAGGTTGAAGTGTAAGGCTCAGATTGGCTTGTCTTGACCAAGAGATTACACTAGTGCATGGCTGATGCACTGAATAGGACCTACAGGAGGATAAATTCTTCAGAACTGAACAAGGAAGAATTAGACCTCAGTGGTTCGTTATTTCTTAACCTTCGTCCCTTAAATAGGATCACGTGGGATTGGTAACTATTGCTTTGACTTATCATGGGTAGCGAATCAGTGAGATTCAATACTTTTTATCTTGGGCATAATTATTAGTCACATGTGATTGCTAAGATTTAATACGAAGAATCGTGTGCAAGTACGCTTGTTCGATTTGCCCCCTCGGGAGGTTCATAAACTTTATCATACCAAATCTTGCAAGTGGAATTAGTTTCCGGTATGGATAATAATGTTGAACCGTTCCTTGACCAAGGGTAAAAGATATTAATTAATGGAAATCTATTTCAGTGGCTTGAATTAATTAATGGGCTAGATAATCTTAAACACGGGAAATAATGACCGGGAGCGATATTGACTGTAATATGGGTTAAGATGGATAGTGCAATATTAATTATGTTGTGGGATTAATTAATATTTATGGCCTTGAATTATATTGTGGCTCAATATTAGATATTCAATGTCCATTAGAAGGTCCAATCTTAATTCTCCTAAAGGCCCCCTGTGTAGCCCAACATATAGTCCAATAACTGAAAAGGTGATTAAAATAAAATAAATATTGTTGCTTATTTTTCCATAAATATTTCGAAATTTATAGATAAAGTTGGGAGAAAGATTTTCTTTGAATTTTGTTATGGAATGAAGATATGTATTCTTGGAATACAAGATTATCTCATTAAATTCAAGAAATCTCCCACTTGGTTATCTTTAATGATAATTTCGAAAATCTTGAAAATATAGTGGGCAAGAAAGATTTTATTGATTTTATTGAAAAGATATTATGGAAGATATGTATTTCTTCAAATACAAGAATATCTCATAAATTCAAGAAGATCCAAATCTTGGAATCTTGAACCCCAATATTTTCGAAAATTCCATACATATAGAGTAGGTGGGATTTTTGTGGAATATTATAATTATGGGAAAAAGAATATAGGAGATATATTCAAGATTTCTTGGAGATCAAGAAAAGATTTTCCCACATTGTTTTTATCACAAAAATTCGACCACCCTAGTCTCTATAAATAGGGGATGATTCTTTCATTCCCAAGTACAATTCCATGTGCTGAAAAAATTAGTAAATCCACAAAGGTGGTGCAACATAATTTATTTTCCTTTTGTTAAATCGTTCACAAGAATCCTTCCACTGGATAGTCGAACGAGGGCTAAGGGAATACTGGGAAGTCCTTTCGGTTAGTCTGAATCAGTCATACCGTTGCCATCCCAAGAGGTACGTTCACGTAAACTCGTAGTATTCCGCATGCGTAGGTTTTACGTGAATTATTATATGCATGATATGTTGTTGGATTATTATTTGAATTAATATAGGATTAATTCATGCTAGTAATAATTAAAGAATTAAATTTGTATTTAAATATTCACCCCGAATAGATCTGTGCAACTTATTCCCCAACACAAACTTATTTGGTCGGCGAACAGCGAGCACACTTGTCCATCTGGCATGATTATTTTAATAAATATTACACGTGTCGCTCTTACGTGTTCGATTAATACTGAATAATTATATCGAACACAACAATACCCCCCAGTCGGGTCGCTTTGTATTCAACATGGGGCCCGACTGTTATAATCTGATTGGGCCATAGTTGACGTCGTTTCGTATTCCGTGCTAGATTTTCAAAATTGAATCTGGTATCTACAAATACCTTATTTCGCCGCCCTAATCCCTTTTCTTTTCTTTCTTCTTCTCTTTGCCTTTGTTTTCCATCTCTTTCGTGTCTAAAAACTTCCGGCGAGAGCTTCATTATTCCGGCGTAGGATTTTACTCAGGTAACCATTGCATACTTTCTCTCATTGTGATTATGGTTTCTTGTTCAAATTCTTTTGTTTCAATTGAATCGGACCACCATAGTTCCTCTTCCCCCTCTATCGGTAGAATCCCCAGTAGCAATGCTAACGCGCCGGAGATGAATGTCTAGGGTTCAGGGTCTCGTTGGGAAGTTTGGCAGCCGTTTGCCATTCTTTCCTCCGATTACGATGAAGCCCTAAACAAATTAGATAGGGACCTAGCCCGTAGTGACTTTTTGGATGATTCGAGTGATGATTCTTTGCCCCATTCCCAAATTAGGTCTAGGGCTGTAGATAGTGTTGATGTGAATAGGGATGATGATAACGTGAGGGGGGAGATTTTGATGGCTGTGAATATATCTGAATCGAACATAGGGATAAGCGGTGAGCAAAATTCTGAACTTGATATCCCTGTTGGCATCCCTCATAGTCCAACATATAACGAGTATAATGATCGTTATAGTTTCGATTGGCCCGAGCAACCTCATAGGACTAGGGTTGAAAATGAGTACCCAGCGAGCAAGATTACGAGTGTAATCGATGTTGATATGCTCGTTCAACTGTATAGAAATTACGAAATCCCCAAAGATGTCTTTTTCTGGGCACCGGGTCCTGATGAACAAGCAGACCAGCCCCTTGAGGGTTGTGTTGCTGTGAATTTGGACACAATGGAAGCCGGCCTTCGATTCCCACTCCATCCGGCTATCACTCGTTTGCTCGTGGAATGGAACATCACCATCACGCAGCTGAAGACGAATGGGTGGCACATGGTTATGAGCTTCCTGACTTTGTTCGGCAAAATGAAGCCTAGATATTATCCCTCAACAGTTGAACTTGCTCGATTAGTGCATTTGACCCGTCCGAAGGGAGAACATGGATGGCTATTCATGCAAGCAAATGCCAAGTGCAAAATCATTGAGGATGTGCCGAAAAAAATCAGTGATTGGAAGGAAAAATTCTGGTTCGTTGGGGGCGATTGGAAGAGCTCGGCTTCTGGGAGCAAACCAGATGCTCGTTTGGACATCCCCACTGATTTTGGGGTTTATCGCAGTAAGTATTTTTGTATCTTTTGTTCTTTAGTTTGAACTGATTTTAACTTACTCTTTATTTCAGGGATTCCAGCTGCGACGGACAAAGAGACCAACGACGGCTATTTTAGCAGCGTTTGGCAAATTGATCTCGAGTCTCGCTCGGAGCGATCTGTGAAGACCCTGAATACCGCCGAATAGAGGAAGAAAAGAGGTTTGTTCGTGCCCCCTCACCATCTTGTAGCTGTTAATCCAGCTGGTAAGGATTGCCTCTTTTTTGCATTTGTATGTTTTGTACCTTTTTGCTCGCTGTTCCCCTTTCTTGCATAATTAATTATTTTCCTTATAGCTTTCCCTGCTGTTACTGTTGCCGTGAGTACGTCTGAACATACCGAGATGGCTCGAAGAAAAAGACCTCAAGAGCTCGCGAGAATTCAAGCTGACGGGAGGCTCAGCGAGCAAATCGAGAAGAAGCGAGCAGGGTGAGTAGGGCGAGCCGAGCATCTGCGTCCGGCCCTGGGGAATCGAGCAGACAGAAAAGGACTACTCGTTCGGCCGAGCAGGGGACTAGCGAATAGGCTCCGTCGCCAAAGAGACCAAGGACAGAAACCGGTGAGCAGGGGCCAAGCGAACAAGCTCAGACGAGCACACCAAGCAAACAGGCTCAGACGAGCACTGATGCTATTAGGGTAACCCAGACCCCTTCTGCCGAAGCGATCAGAATGGCCGCCTCCGTGGTCAGTCCAGCCGCTCAGATTGTTGAAATGGAGGTTGGCACATCTTCTCCACCTCCTGCTGGGCCTCGAACTTGGACCCCTTTGAGTCCTGAGCTCCGGTCCCCTGAGGATAAATCGTTTTTGGGATGGGATTCGGCTCGGGCGAACAGGTACATTTTGTTTGCTTTGCTTCCTTTTTCATTAATTATGTTCGCCTAGTTATGTTTATTCGCTCGGGTGTATATGTAGGTTGAGCAGGTTGGCGCCCTTAATGCCCAATTTGAAAAATTACTACTGCTCACCAAGTGTTCGCAAGGTTCCCGACATTCCTGAGCATGTCCAAAAGGCGTGCTAGACCCCTATCAGAGCATGGACTACCGAGCTGGAAGAGACTACCACGGGTCCAACACCCTTGGAAAATATGCGACTTGGCCTGGTACATCAGGGCCAATCTTTGGTCATCCTTGAGAAAGTGTATGCTGAGTGCGCCAACCTTCACGCCAACTACTTGGCTTTGATCAGAAGTTTCGAAGAGAAGGTGAACGAGCTGAGCGAGACTCAGGATGAACTGAGGTTGGCTCAAGGACAGATTTCCTCGGCACAAGCAGATGCTCGCCAGGCTCAGGAGGATGCTCGCCAGGCTCAAGAGAATGCTCGCCAGGCTCAGGAAGTTGCTCGCCAGGCAAAGGAGGAGCTAAATCATTCTCAGGAGGAGGTGGTCAGCATACGGAGAGCTCAGGATGAGATGAATGTCGAGCTTCGTAGACTCCGAACTGACATCGAGGCCATGGAAAGTGAGAAGAATGTGCTCGGCCAACAACTCATCATTGCTGAAGAGACCAACACTCGTTTGGGTCTCAAAAATTCAAGGCTGCACAATGAAGAATATGTTGATTCCATGTCAAACTTCTCCTACATATGTGCCTTTGCTGATGCCATACGGTCTGCTCGCCACACGCTCACTGGCGAACAAATTGCCCCACTCATATCCAGTTTCCAGCAGTACCTGATCGACAACCCACCAGATCGCAACCTTCCGATGTCTGATTTGAACGATCTGTGTGACTTTTCCACTCTTCCTGAAGGGATCGAGGTTGATGATCCTATACTGGATGAGGAAGACGGCTAGGGTGTGAATATTGCTGATGTTGCTGGTCAAACTCTCCGAACTGAGTCCGGGTCCGATCAGGTGCAGGTCGAACAAAGGGGACCTCCTGTGACCGAGCAAAGTGTACCGACTGGCGAGCATACTGGACCTGACCTTGCTGGAGGAGCAGTTGCTGAGGGGGCCGAGCATGATTTGTTTGACATTTCACTTCCGTCCACCCCCAACTATGAATTTATCCCTTAGTATAATTCTTACTTTGCCGAACATATGTTGTGTAATTTTTGTCTTCTTCATTTTTTTTCCTCGAACAATGTCTTCTGAACTTGAGTAATTTTTTAATTTCTTCTCTTTTGTTCGAACAATTCAAATCTGAATGGTTGAATTCATACTTTGAACTTTTTCCTCTAACCTGATTGTTGAGGATGAATGTGGTTGCTGATGATTGATTGATACTTGTGTTGTTTGATGTTTGTTTTGTTGCTTTCTAGTTTATGCCTCTTTTCTTCTGAATGAATTCGAACATTCGGTTTGCCTATGCCCGCTCCTGACTTCTTTCATTTTTTATTATCTTATTGACGTTGCAATCGGTTGATCGTCTTATTTAGGTGCGACCAGATGGGTTAACTTTATGAACCCCCCTTTCTTGGTTCGCGATCGTCTTATTTGGGTGCGATCACTTCGTACTAGGGCCGTCTTATTTAGTTGCGACCCCGCACTCATCACCCGCTTTTGCTACGGGTATCTGTAAGTACGAGTCGTGTTTTGCGACTGCGTACCCATTACTCGCTTTTTGCTGTGGGAATCAGAGTACGAACTCCGTTCGTCAGGTGAGCATAGACTTGGGCTCGTTCGTCTTTGTTCAGGCCGTCCGGCTTAGGTGCGACCTCAAATAGGCTTCAACTAGAAAATCTTAGCGAACAAAAAATATTTTTGCAACACATTGTATTCTATTACAACCTTTACATTTGAAGAAGACTATCTATTACACAACTATAGACATCAGACTAGGGTTTTGAACTTAAACCTTGTCTTGAGTAGACACGAACTGGCCTCCCCTTGTCCGCGGAATTGATGTTGACAAGCATGTGGCACATCATCCTGTCTACCCTTCTTTAGTAACATGCTCAAGCAGCAGCATCATAAACTTTTGTCCCTCCTGGACAAGTTGTGATTATGCGGACAGCTGCGGACATGAGCATGTGGCGAGCATGCCTGCTCGCCTATAGCAGGCGCGAGCGAAATCCTCAGCTTGCACCATTCTGTCTCCTTCAGTAGATGCCTGAGCATTAGCATCCGCATGTTGCTTCGAGTGGACACCACGACATCCCTCTCATTCGGAGGAGATTTTGGGGATGCATAGGGGACTAGTGATTTACTACTGCATAAGCAGTGAGTAATGTGGAGTGGCAACCATGACTCTGCCGAGCATCTTGAGTCCGCAACAAGCTTCAACCTGTGCTCGGAGTGTCATATGGGGTACAAAGCTCGTACTAGGACAGATGCTCGATTCAGCAGAATGATAGCTGAATCGAGTGCTGGATTCTTCTTCGTCTGGAGGCATACTGAACCAACTTTCTTCTGATAACTATAGTATTTTTTTTTCTTTTTCATCTGTTTTTTCTCTGCTTTCTTCAGCTATCAATATGCCTCTATTTATAGAACTATCCCAAGCTGGTGCTGGCATAGCTAGTTCGTGCTGGCCCTCTTGCTTTTACTCCTTCTTTTGACATCTGTCCGCTTTGAATCCTCCATTTGACATCTGTTCGGTTTTTTGCCAGCTCTTGTTCAAGGATTGACACGTTCCTTTTTTGGTTGCCACCACTTCTCGACTTGTTTTGACACGTATCTTCTATCTTTCAATAGTGTTGGCCAGCATTTCTTTCTAGAAGATTTGTGTCGAACACGATGTGTTCTTCTTTCAGGATTGTCCTGCTCGTTTTAGCTGAATGGCTGATTATGTTCGGTCATTTGTGCTCGTTTCAGCTATGTGGCCGATTATGTTCGGCCAACTGTGCTCGCTTCAAATTTGACGCATTCCACGAGTAGGACAATGGGACTCCATTCAGGTCTTCCAAGTCATATGCCCCGTTTAACAAACGTTCTGTAACTCTGAATGGACCTTCCCATGCTCGGCCGAACACACCACTTGATACCCCCGTTGCTCGTCTTAGAACCAGCTCGCCCACGTTGAACCTGCGTGTTCGGACTTTGGAGTTATAGAACTTTTCTGATCTCTTTTTGTACATGGCATTCTTGAAATCAGCCTCCGTCCTTCTTTCTTCTAATAGGTCTGCACTCAGGGCGAGCGTCTGGTCATTGATGTGCTCTTCAAAAGTCATTGTCCGATGACTCGGAATCTTGATTTCTGCGGGTATAACAACTTCTGCACCAAATGCCAGGGCAAACGGGGTTTCCACAGTTGATGTTCTGAAAGTTGTTCGATAGACCCATAATATTTCGGGCAACTCTTCAGCCCATCCTCCCCCCTTGGAATTATCAAGTCTGGCCTTGAGGGTATGCTTGATAATTTTATTAATGGCTTCAACTTGTCCATTTGACTGGGGATAATACGGGGTCGAGTAATGCTTTTTTATGCCCCAGTGAGCACAATGTTGTCGGAATTCACTCCCATCGAACTGTTTGCCGTTATCCGTTACTAATGATTGGGGAAGCCCAAAACGACAAATGATATTTTTCCAAACAAAGTTCCACATTCTTTGTTCGGTGATTTTGAAAATGGCTTCGGCTTCCGCCCACTTAGTATAGTAATTAACGGCGACCACAACATATTTTACTCCCGACGTGCCAGTAGGAAATGGGCCGATCAAATCGATCCCCCATTTAGCAAATGGCCATGGGCTATAAACTGACACTAATTCTTCAGGTGGGCTATGAATAAGTGGGGCATGTACCTGGCACTTGTGGCACGCGCGAGCATATGCTAGCGAGTCTCTTTTAAGGGTCGGCCAGTAATAACCTTGTCTGATTATTTTATGTGCCAGGATGAGCCCACCTGTATGGTTTCCACATAATCCATCATGGATTTGCTCCAGAATTACATGACCCTCTTCAGGAGTAATACACTTCAATAGTGGAAGTGAGAAACTTATTTTGTACAAATGCTCGTCTAAGATAGTATAACGAGCAGATTGTAATCTGAGGCTAGTAGCTTGTGCCTTATTCTCAGGGAGAAGTCCCTTTTGTAAATAACTCAAGATTGGAGTCATCCAGGTTTTCTGTTCGCCTGTCACATGGGCGACCATAACTCTGGGAACTGATGGCGAACAAGTTGTGACGACCATAATGTCCGTTGTGTTCATCACTCCTTCTGCCGTTGCCAGGCGTGCTAAGGCATCAGCGAACGAATTACCCAATCGTGGTAATTGTTCTATGAAAACTTGTTCGACCGCTCAAGCAACTCCTTTGCTAGTCTTCGATATTGTGCCATATGTTCGCCTAGGGCCTCGTATTGCGTCGTCACTTGATAAACGATTATCCGAGAATCGTTGTAAATCATCGACCTCTCTGAATTCCCATTGTCATAGCCATCTCAGAGTCCCGTGATCAAAGCCTCGTGACTTCGAACTTCATTATTTGTGGTCGGGAAATCAAAACGGATGGTCATTTGTGAATTTTTGTCTAGTTCGGTGATGAGAACTAAACTGCTCCGCTCTTGAACTTGTTGATGAGCCATCAACATACATATGCCATGGTTGGTCGACGACTCTTTTTCGGGCATTTGTGGACATGTCAACTCGACCATGAAATCGGCCATAGCTTGGCCTTTCATTCTTTGTTCATGAGCTTAACGTAATGCCAAATTTGTCCTAACTCCACCGCCCACTTGAGTAATCACTGCGATGTCCGGCCTGGAGGACTTGTCGCAATGGGAATGTGGTCAAGACCTCGAAAGTGATCGAAAAAGTATGGTCACAATTTTGAACACTCATTCTGAGAGCATATGCTAGGTTTTTCGATGGAGGGTACCGAGCTCGGCTTGAGCACTTGGCTTACATAGTAAACGAGTGTGTAGTCCGCCTTCCCTTCGTCAGACGCACAACACTAATTGTATGTTCGGATGCGGAAGATACGATAGAGTTGTTTATCCGGGGACAGGGGGTTAGACAAAGGTCTAAGTATCTGCAAGGTGCTGCTTCAATGATTCGAATGCATTTTGGCAATGCTCGGTCCACTGGAATTTCCCTTTCTTTAATGCATCAAAGAAAGGTTTACATTTGTCCCCGCCAAGTGATATAAACACGCTTACGGAAGCTAAACGTTTGGTTAACTTTTGGACCTCTTTCACACTCCTGGGGGTTTGCATGTCAAGCATGGCTTGAATATTTGATGGGTTCGCTTCAATCCCCCGTTGACTGACCATATGTCCGAGGAATTTTCCCGAGTGAACCCCAAAGTCGCATTTCTTCTGGTTTAGCTTCATGTTGTACTCCCCGAGTATATCAAACGTTTGTCTTGCGAGGTGGGTGATGTGGTCTTCCTTATGTTCGCTTCTTTACCACAATATCATCAATATATACCTCAATTGTTCGGCCGATGTGTTCGTCGAACATTTTGTTCACCAAACGCTGATATGTTGCTCCCAAGATTCTTTAATCCGAATGGCATGCGTTGCCAACAAAGACATATTCTTTTCACAGCAGAATGTCGTATTCTTTTGATCGTCCGGATGCATGGGTATTTGGTGATAGCCAGCAAAAGCATCCATGAAGGTCATGAGCCCATGGCCTGCTGTATTATCGACCAAATAATCGATATGCGGCATTGAGAAATTATCTTTCGGGCATGCCTTGTTTAAATCAGTGAAATCAATACATAGTCTCCAAGATCCATTAGACTTGCGCATTTGTTACGGGTTTCGCAAGCCATCTTGGGCATTTTACTTCTCGAATCAGTTTATTGTCGAGCAACTTTTTGATTTCACTATTCATTGCCTCATAATTTTCCGGACTGAACTTTCTGCGCTTCTGGATTACTGGAGTTTGTGCTGGATCAAGGTTGAGGGAGTGGCATGCATGTTTTGGATCAATTCCAACCATGTCCTCATGCGACCATGCGAACACATCCAAGTTTGCTTGAAGATAAGCAATCATTTATGTTCGAATTGGTTCAGGTAATTCCGAACCAATGAACACTTCTAACTCAGGTCTGTTCGGGTCGATGTTGATAGACTCCAATTGTTCGACAGGTGTTGCTCGCTTTCTTTTTTGTTTCCACCGAGGATCTTGGATCGACCCCCGGTGTTCGTCATCAACCTCCATAGGTTCGAAACCTATGCGAGGTTCTAGGTCCGATAGCTCATTTGGCTGATCAACATTCATTAGATCTGGGAGATCCGAAACATGAGTTGCCATTCTGGACTCTGTGTTCGCACAGGGAAGTGTGCTCGTCAAAGGATATTTTGGCAGCGTATTTGCCTGCTGGTTTGACTCTCCAATCTCCAATGTTTGCTCCATCATGTTAACGATAGTTTGCTTTTCTGGTGCACATGATAACAAACAATCTCGAGCTTTCTTCTGATCTCCTTTTACGCTACCTGTTCCATCTTGTGTTGAAAATTTGACACAGTAATAATAAGTAGAACAAGCCGCTTTAAATTCCTGAATAAAGGGGCTACCTAGGAACCCGTTATAAGTTGACGGAGCATCGACGATTACAAATCTAGCATTCTAGTTCGTCGGATCTTCGGATTTAGAGTTGATTCTAACTCGACTCCTAACCTAATCATACCATAGGGTCGGGTTACAGATTCCCCAAAACCCATAATGGTATGATCACATGGTTCAATATAACTGCTCAAGTCCCCAACTTGCTTTTCCATTTGGTGCAGAGTGTTGACGAACAAAATGTTCGCATATGCTTCGGTATCAACCAGGAGGCGGTGCACCTTCAACCCGAGGAGATGAGCACTGATGGTTAGAGAGTCATTGTGAGGGGTGACTATACCGTCGAGATCGTCTTCTGAAAACATGATTTGGTGAGAGGGTGGCGTGCTAGCTGTTGTGCTCGCCACCTTCACTATGCTTTGCATGGCACGCATCTCCATCTTCTTACGTATGTTTGATAATGTTGGTGCCTGATAACATCCACCCACTGGACCATATTCAGGACGTATCATGTGGATCTCTTGGCTTTCTCGACCTCTACCCACAAAGAGGAGGCCTTCTTTTTTGGTAATTCGGACCTCTTACGTGATTCTTCCGGGATCACCGCCGATGTTTGTTCGCCTTTACGTTTACCCTTCGATCTTCTATTTTTACATTTGGAGTCTCTCGCCACGGCTTTTTTAGGAACTGGGTAAGACGATTATCTTCGTATAGCTTCCAAAGTTATCGAAGTAAATCGTGACAATCTTCTGTATTGTGCCCGATGTACTCGTGATAATTACAATATTTGGAGGCATTAAGCCGATGCTTGTCCATTATGATTCTTCGAGGCCTATCTAACATATCCCGATCTTTGATTTGGTTAAAAATAGTTTCATTTGAAACGCCCGAAGACTTAAGTAGGGGCGTTTAGCCTCTTCTTTCTTCGAATGGTTTGAAAGAGCCTGGGGGTTTGTACCCCCCATCATTTATCACTTTCTTCCCAAAAGTTTTCTTAGTTGTAGTTTCCTGACCCAACCGTGACTGGGTGGGCAGATCCTGCATGGCTATGATCTTGGCTGCTCGCTCTCGGAATTCTGAATATGTGTTCGGCCAATCTTGATGCATGGCTTTCCACATGTCAGTATTCAGGGACAGGCCCCCGACCACCGCGAGGATCTTGACATCCTTTTCAACTGGGGCCCCATCATACAAACATTTATCAAATCTTTCAATGTATGCTCGATCAGACTCACCTCTTAGTTGGGAAAAATGCGACAACCTTTGTTTTGGCGCTGGGCGAGCACACATGGATGAGAAATGGGACAGGAATTGCTGCCCCAACTGAGCTAAAGATGTGATAGACGCGGCGGGCAAAGTAGAGAACCATCTATGTGCCCGGTCACCCAAAGTCATGGGGAATGATCGGCATTGCGTCGCGTCTGTGGCTCCCATGGCGATCATAAAGTCTGAGTATTTGCTGAGATGGACATGTGGGTCTGACTCAGCGTCGAACATGGGGATTAGTGGTCGGGTCTTCGCCACTTTCTCTTGTATCTCTGCCGCCATGATCGCCGGTGATAGTGGCGAGCAGGGTATTGTGCTCGCCCGAGGGTGTCCTCTGGTCGCGGCTAGGTCGGCCTGTAAGCCCTCAATGGCTTTCTGCATTTCCGCAAATTTGGTGGAACTGACAGACTTGGATCGGGGCTGTTTCCCATCATGAGGACCCAATGGGTCATGCTCGTGATTGGGCAGTCCCTCTTCCCAAGTTTGTGCTTGACTACCCAATCGATGATGAATAGACAATTTTGTTCCCGCCGATTTTTGTTCGGCATGCGGATGATCATGAGGATCTACATGAGCGGGCATGTTCATCGGCTGTTCTTTTCCGAGATCCTGTCGCCTATTATTGCCGATTCGGTCTTTGGCGGAGAGCCTCAAACGTCCAAACGCTGATGGTCTGGACCATCAGCTTTTTTGTTGGCCCGCTTCGCAGCTTTCATTTTAACTTGCTCACTGTCAGGTGTATGCGAGCGTCGTTCTTCATCTTCTTGAGTTTTTAACTTGGCCAACTCTTTTTCGGCCCTCTCTTTCTGTGCTCGTAGCAAGAAAGCGATGGCCTTTGTGGCCGCCTGATCATTGGCTATATCCTCAAGATTGATGGTCTCCACTGTCTGATCTTTGTGAGGCTGGCACTGAGCCTCTTTCTGGTCGTGAGGTCGACTTTGCCCCGACCTCTCTGTTTGTGTGTTCCTAGATTGAGGCATTATATTTCTTTTTTCTGCCTCGGCTAACTACTGGTTTGTGTATGGGTTGGTTTTTTCTACCCTCCTTCTAGCGTCAATTTGTTGCGAGTCGTTTTATTTGGGAAATACTATGTGGCTTATTCAGTGACACGTGTAAAATAAACTGTAAATACCAGGGATTTGTTGACCCAGTTCGTCAAGAACTGACTACTCTGGGGGCATACCAAGCCAGGGATGTTGTATTGCGAGTTTTACACGTGCAATATATGATACATCTCATGAAGATGAATCGCTATGGATGAAGATGATTTGGAAAGTTGGTATATGAGTGCTAGGGTTTTTGTGTGCATGAACTCTCGTATTTTTCTGTTCCTTACCTCTCTTTGGGAAAATTTTTTGTAACCTGTCTCTTGTTGTTTTTTCTTCCATTTATAGTACATCGATAAACATGAGCTGGTTTGGCAAGCATGAGCTGGAGACTTCGGGCCATGCAAGAATTCATGTGATGCTGCCACCTTTCCAACTTCGTCTTCTAGATTGATCTTGCTTGTCTAAAATGCACTCTTTTGGTCGTCCAAATCAATCTTTTGCTCGGCTGACCGCTTTGTTCGCCCCATAAATTCATACCAATTTTATATCGGAATATTGTCCTTGTCGAGCATGTCTGAGTTCTTCAGGTTGTCTGAGCTCTCAGGTTATCTGAGCCTTGAGCATACTGACCCCTCAGGATGTCTGAGTCTTCAGGATATCTGAGTGTCGAGCATACTGACCCCTCAGGATGTCTGAGTCTTCAGGGTGTCGAGCATACTGATCCCTCAGGATGTCTGAGTCCTCAGGATATCTGAGTGTCGAGCATACTGACCCTTCAGAATATCTGAGGCTTCAGGATATCTGAGTGTCGAGCATATTGACCCTTCAGGATGTCTGAGCATTCAGGTTGTCTGAGTCCTCAGATTTGACTCAACTTATTTGATTCCTTCTTTCCTGATTTCATTGGCGAGTATGTTCGCTTAGTTGACAAGTGGCAAGCTGGTCGAACAAACTTGTTTGGTCGGCGAACGGCGAGCACACTTGTCCATCGGGCATGATTATTTTAATAAATATTACACGTGTCGTTCTTACGTGTTCGATTAATACTGAATAATTATATCGAACACAACATGATTAAATTAAAACTGTACCTAAAAGTTATGTATTTATTTGAAATTAACCCTTTTAGTATTAACGGTATCATCCTTTTAACGTTTTCTTTAGACATTACAGAAATTATTTATATTATAATCAATTTCAATCTTGATGATTTTTTAAAACTTATTGCACTTTTTAAATTTAATTTGATATTTTTTTGGTTTATAAATCATTCCAAATATTTTCAATTTCTATATTGCATTTATATATATTTTTTTTTAAATAGATATGATGTGGCGTCAATCTGGACAATGAGTGTGTTAATCCAATGTTACATTTCAACTTCCTGATTAGGGGAGCTGCAGAGTGCTGCAGAGTGCAGAGAGTATGAACTGCAATTTTTTTAAATTTAAATTTTATTTATCAATATTCAAAATTTCGATTAGATTACAATTTATAAAAAAAAATTATATTTTAACAGCAATTAAGCCTAAACTCTTCTGTTTCGAAAAAAAAAAGAAGAAACCAAAATTCTTTAAAAAAAAGAAAAACGATAACTTAAATAAAATGCGTCAGTTTTCCCAGGTTTGTCAAATAATCAACGGGATAATGAGTGTATTAATTAATGGTGCGCTTAATTTCAATAAGTTGGGTTTCCCTTTCCCCCTATTTTTTTTTTTTTTTATTTTAATTTGTAATTATTAACGTTTGAATTTTTGTACCACTCGTTTGTGCTTCATTTCCAAATTCCAACCAATCGTTAGAGCATCTCCAACCATTTGAGGCAAATTTGGACTCAAAATATCAATTTGTCACAAAATTTGAGTCAAACAGTAAAATCATTTTCAATCATTGAACTCAAACTTCAACTCAAATAAGAATATTCTCTTAGAATATTCTTAATTTTTTCGGTTTCATTTTTATTTTATCAGTTATTTATTTATATAATTTCATATTTACGTTTAAATTATACTCCCTCCGTCCCAAGAATATATGCACATCTACTTTATTGTCGAGCTTTTGTGAGCGAGTTGTTTATTAGTATTTCAAATGATAAAGTAATTTTTAAAGAGGGGTATTATTGATCTACCTCTCATGTATTGCATGCATCTTTAAAAAATTATTTTATCATTTCAAATACTAATAAAAAACTCGCTCGCAAAAATACGCGAAAACAGTAAACGTGCATATATTCTTGGGACGGAGGTAAGTATAAATTAAGTAAAATTAAAATTTGATAAAAGAAATTTAAAATGACACGAATATTTATTTTTTAAATTAATACAAAATACAAGAAAATAGATTAATTTCAATTAAAAAAACACCAAAATTAGTTACATGATACATCACAATTACATATTATTACAACAAAATATAATACTTAAAAATATACAAATAACATATTCATAATCATTAATGTTGTTTTACATGCCTTCAATTTTTAAAATTTTAAAAATTACTAATATTGTCTTAAATATAAAATTATTATAAATATAAATCAAAATAAAAAAATAAAGTGAAAATAATACTAAAAATAATAAATTATTCTTATATCATATAAAAATTTAATGCAAAATAAAAAGAAAATATAAAAAGTGGTTTAATTTAAGTTTGAATTGGTGGCAAATTTGGGCAAATTTGAGTCAAACTCAAAATTTGTGGTATTTTGAGTCCAAATTTGAGTCCCCATTGGAGGGGTAAAATGGTGGCAAATTGGGTTTGAGTCCAAATTTGCCACCACTTTGGAGATGCTCTTAGCATGGAGTGGAAGACAAGTTTTTTGAAGTGATAATTTAGAGTATTCCCTCAACTTGTTAGGGCATCTCCATCCTAAAACTCCAAAATGGAGATTTCTATACTAAAAAATAAAGTTTTATGTACTCTATTTTTAAAATATTCTCCAATCATAAACTCTAAATTTTACTCTATTTATTATTTTATTCATTTCCAATATAACACAATCATTAAACAATATATTAATATTGATATTTAAACTTATTAATCAAATTAAATATATAATTAAATACTTGATTAGTTAATTAAATTATTTAATTAATTATAAATATAATTATTTTTTTATCAAATTCATAAGAAGTAAATAAATATGTACTTTTCAAATATTACTTTTATTTAAACATTAAATTACGAGACATAGATCGACTTAAAAATATACAAGGTAATGTAATCAAATTACACAATAATGTAACTCTAATTGTAATTATAGTATCAATTAATTGTATAATTATATTTATAAATATAAATAAAATTAATTATAATAAACATTAAATTGTAAAATAAAATTAATTATTATATTCTTTAAATTAAATTATAATTATAATATAAAGTAACTCTAATTCAATCTAATTCTAATTAAACAAAAAAATAACTCTAATTGTAATTGTTAGTATCAATTAAATATATAATTATATTTATAAATATTAATAAAATAATAGATATAGAGTTTAGAGTTGTGAATAGTGAAACTCCAAATATAGAGTTCACTGTTCAAAACTCTATCTCCAAATTCTAAAATAGAGTATAATTAGAGGAAGAATCGTACTCCATTTTGATGTTAAACTCCAAAATGAAGTACCACTGGAGATAGTCTTATATCTGCTTGGAAAATTTGTGCCCCCAAATAAATTTTTTTTTTACCCGATAAAATTTCAAATGACGTCACCTCATGTTTAAGGCCCGTACAATTCTCCAGTGCCATTTTTCATGTTTCAGATTTATTCCACTGTCTGACTATTTAACTCACGAACCCAATATTATGATTATGCGAAGCTTGTAATAAATTATTATATTTGTAAACCAATCTTAGATAAACTCTTAGCGACTTATTTCCTAATTATATATGCTTAATTTAATTTATTCTTGTTTAGTAGATAGTTACCTTTAGTTTTTAAACTGACCTTTAGGAACCTTTAATAGCTGAGGGAGTTATACAACCAAAATAATACTAATATTTATCCCTTCATTTCTACAAAAAAAAAAACAATTTAAATAGTGACTTTTCATTACGGTAAAGGTTAGGCTACTTCAACTATGAATTTAAGATATATTTGGCTTTTGGATAATCTTTTCTAATTATTTATGGTTTGATAAAATATTTGAGTTTGCCCATCTGATCAAAGAAACTGACTCTTAATTTATTTATCCGCTGGTTCATGCATGCTTACATGTACAAACTCTTTATCATATATGTTTGATTTTTCGACGCACGAAAATTAGAATTAGAAATTTTCATCATGTTATTATATTACTATTATTTGGTCAAACTATTTTCCTCGTGAATCTTGTCTATCTCACTAAAATACATACAAATTAATTTTCTAGTGGAGTGAAATACAAACAATAATTTAAAGTCCTATCACTTTCAATTCTCCTGTTTGTTGGAAAAGGTTTGTCGAATTTCTACTTTTATTGATAGATATTTGCGACCTTTCCGGTTACATGAAGAATCAGTAGATCAGGATTTCAAATATAGATAAGAAAAATATATTTAGGGCCCGCTTTGTCTGGCCAACGACAATGAGGGGTATAATAGAAAAGAAAAAAGAGTAATAAAAAGTCATTCTTATTAATATAGCTTGATAACTTTTTAATCGATTAGTAATAATGCAATCACAAATGTGATTAATTTTTTAATAATACTCGTTATTATTTTCATTCTAAACTCATACTAAACGAGCTTTTAGTTTGGCTCCATCCACCTACTACCAAAGTTTTAGATGATTTTCGATATTAAAAGGTTACATTATTACTAAGGGATTATTTAAGTAAGCAAGGGACATACAACAAGTTATTTAGTGTATTATTCATTCGTGTTCAAGTGATCTAATCCATTATAGCTCACTCTAAAATGTGAATACACGCACATACACATTATTCCAATCACCAAATCCAAATTTCAGTGTTTTTTTTTTCTCTTTTTTTGACATCTTGCACATTTTATTATATTAATTTCCCCACACTAATTACTTAATATAAAAATACAAGAGGATGCGGATTGAGTTGTTGCTTGAAAGAATTAGATTGCTTGCAACTTGCTTAATTAACTCTGCACTAACACGTACTTTTATTAGCTTCTCATTCTACACTTCTATTTTCTAAAGCAGGAATATGTTTCTTCATTAATAATTCAAGGTTCTTAAAAAAATTATGGTTATAATTCTAAAGCTTATCCGTACTTGATGAAAAAGAACAATATATTGGATGATACATCATACAAATAAATATCAAATTATAAATTATGAATTTTTCAACTTATGTCAATATACTCAAGCTTATGTCAAATTATGAATTTTCGAAAAGAAGATTACAGTATGAACGCTTAGTTACGCTTACTTTTAATTCGATCTTATTTTGTTTCTACTCTTCTCTAGAAAAATATGAAAGAATAAACGTAGAACGTGACAATTGAGTAATTCGGTATTCTTTTTTCTCTATTTTTTTGCTAAAAAGTAATTATGGCTATTATTGATAATGATGTTATCGTGTATATAAAAACAAAATGTGTGTACTATATTGAATTGATGAATAACACAATTTTATAATATTGAGTTGTTTTTTTTTATCGAAAAATGTAATTCACTAAAGAATGAGTAATTGATTATAAAAAATACTCCATTTATCCCAAATTTGTTTGTACAATTTCTGTTTAGGAGCTTATAAGTTCATTAATTTTGTTTGATAAAATAAGATGTCTAACATTTTATAAGATCTAAAAATAAGTTTTTTAGAGCTTATAAGCTCCAAAAAAATAAGTTGGGATATCCCATTTACAAAAATTAAATAAGATCTATCATATTTCAACTCATCCCGGCCCAAACTTGATCCGAATTCAATCCAACCCGGCCCGTTTTTTATTTTCGCAAAAAAAAATAATCTAAAAAACAAAAAAAATTCTGAAAAAATATTTATTTTCGAAAAAAAATTTATTTTCTGGAAAAAAAAAATTATGGGAAAAATATTTATTTTCGAAAAAAATATTTTTCTGGAAAAATAAAATATTTTCGATTCTTTTTTCTGAAAAAAATTATTTTCTGGATTTTTTTCAATATTTTCGATTTTTTTCTGAAAAAAAATATATATTTTCGAAAAAAATTATTTTCTGAAAAAAAAATTTATTAAAAAATCGATTTTTTTTTTTAAAAATTATATTTATTTTCGAAAAAAAAATTATTAAAAAAATTGAAAGAATTATATTAATTTTAAAATTTAAAAATAGTTTTTAAAAATTACTATTAAATAACTTATAAGTTTTATTAGTCAAACACTTTAACAACTTATAAACTACTTAAAAATTACATCTTATAAGCTCTCAAAACAACATATAAGATGTTAGAGCTTATAAAATATTTAAAATAAACTTAGCCAAACGGACCCTTAGTCCGTCCCAAACTCTTTTGTACATTTTCTTAAATGGCAAAACTCATTTTAACTAAAATCTTTCAAACACAATTTATTTATTATATGTCGTTCACTCATACCCTATACACTTTATCACCTCAAATATTAATAAATAACTTTATATTAAATATCACACACACAATAATTATATAAAAGAGTTTGGGACGGATGGAGAACCTTGTACAAAAAAAAAAAAAATTGTACATAAATGCCATCAGCACATTCATTAAAGAATGATTATTTGTTTATAAAAAATATCATGTACAAAGAGAAAAATTGTACATGAATGCCATCAGCATTCTAGGATTTTTCTAGAATTAGTGATCCACTCGGCGAAAGAGAACTTTAAAAAAATGTGAATTTTATCTAATTTTTATTGAGTTAATAGATGATGTGACAAATAATCTCTTCAATTCAAATGAAAAAGCAGAGTTTTCATTATAGTTAAATAGATCATGTGACAAAATAACCTCTGTAGTTTATTTATTTTTACTTCATGTATGGAGTGTTTAAAAATAAGACATGTATTGTTTCCAAAAAAAAAAAAGGACATGTATATGCATACAATTGATGGGTAACATAATATTGAGTTTCTTAATAAGAGTATAATAGATGTTGTGAACTTGTGATGTACCATAAACTTTCTTTTTTTTCAGGAAATTAATCAATTATATTTTAGTATAAATAAATGTATTTCCCGCAGCAATAAGCAACAACAGAAGAGTTATTTGCTGCGGCTTGTTGTTGGCATCATAATAGACATGCTTGGTTCATGCGGGAATGCGACTTAAACAGTATTAAGGGCTAATTATTAAGTATAATTAATTAAATAGATAAATGAATATATAAAAAATGCAAAATAGAGGTTAAGACAAAGGATTGGTGAATGGTGATGCAATTGCTTGCGTTTGGTTTTGATTTTCTTTGGTTGACAAGAAAACAAAACAAAAGCAGCCAATTATCTGCAGGCATTATATATGACGCATTAGCTTACGTCATATTCCATGTTTTGATAGTCATATTATCCATTAAAGTGTTTGATTGTGATTTTATAACAAGATATTTTTGTTTTTAAGAGAAAAAAATGTATAATCAGAACACCTATTCTCAAGAGGCGTTTCTGGATACATATATAATTCAATATCATTATTCTTACGAAATGCATTTTTAGATTTTTAAATTATTATTTTTTGTTTCGAAAGAACTCTAAATTATTTTTTTATTTTAACAAGTTCCTAAATTATTAGCTTTTATTTTGAAAAGTTCTTAAACTATTTTTTTATTTAATGAAATCTATAAACTATTTATTTTTATTTCACACAGTCCTTCTTAACTATTTTTTTTAATCATCTAACAGAACTGTTAAGTAAATACGCACATCAACTTTCTCAAAATTGTCAATATTGACTATTATTTTACTTAATGATTTCGATAGATTAGTTAGAAAATTTCTTAAAAAATGACTGCTTAAAATAATAATCAATAGTTTTTGGGACTTTATTAAATAAAAAAATAATTTAGGGACCTTTCAAAATAAAATTTAATAATTTAAAAACTTGTTAAAATAAAAAATAATTGAATAACCTTTCAAAATAAAAAAAATAATAATTTAAAGATCTAAAGATGCATTTTGCCTTATAGAATATAACAAAACTATTAGAATGCGGAATGCCCATTCCCACATGAGTCGCAACGTAACATATAATTATGTGATTGATGAAAATGATCAACATTTAAAATAACACTATCGAAGAGTACTTAAAAAATGATCGTCTCACTGCAAATTATTTTTGACGAAGATTTGACATTGTCATTTATGAGATGTTTAGTAATTACTTTAAAAAAATTCATCTCATCTAAAAATTCAAACTTGAAATTAATTCGTTTATTTAATTTTCCTAACACTTTCATCCAGTCACGGGCTTAACACTTATTTTATTTTCATAACACTCCCACTCATTCGTGGGCTTAATTTTCTTACCCCATTATTGGGGGAGGTTTATCGAGTGTACAATTTAATATGGGTGGAGTTATTTTCAGCGGAAATTGAACTCAGAACGTGAGCGTGAACCTGAAAACTCTGATACCATGAAAGAATTTCGTCTCATTTAAAAATTCAAATTTATAGAGATGTCTGAAATTAATTCGTTTATAAAATATTTCTGACATACTTAATACTCCCTCCGTCCCAAGATGATTGCAACACTTGAAACGGCACCCAAATCCAAGAAAGCGGGTTTTAGTGGGTTTTAGTGGAATAAAATAAGGGTGTTATAAGTGTATTAATATTATGTTTGATTTCATTTTGAGAGTGTTACAGTAATATTGAGACATTCAAATAAGACAAATGTTATAATAATTATGGAACGAAGGGAGTACTATGTGATTTGATTATTTGAGGACAAACTACCAATATTGACCATTACCCCCCTATATACTTCAAAGTGATACTATATCAATATATATGCCTCTACTTATTGTAACTAAAAAGGAACAGAAAAATTATTATTTAAGTAATAAGAAAAATACTAATTATACATATATATAGTAATTAATTAAACAAATTGTAAATGCATTCTTTGTTTGTCCAATAATTTACATAGGAAGCCACATTATTTAATCAAACAAGATTTAGCTAGCTGAGTCAAGAATTTGAACAAACCGGTCAAATTCAAAGTAAAATGAAATATGTGATTTCTCATTCAAAGGTTGATAACTTGAATTGAAGAACATGATATTAATTTACTTTGTTTATGGTTGCATATACATTTTAGTTCAAAGCTCGTTTTACTTATTTTTTAATTAACCATTTCATGTTTTTTTTTACCCAATTAAATAAAATATAAAAGGTGGGGTTGACTCTAATATAATCCTTTTACTTGAGTGTAACTAATGCGTCAATCACTACACGCTTTTGCGAACTTATTCAAGATTTCCCCTACACTTGAAATGTGCAGTGTATGAATTTTTTTAAATTTTCTAAAGCGCACACTTCTAATATTTTAATTACTATATACATATGAATATAGGGTATACCGTACTTTTTTTAATTGAGATACATATCAATATACATCAATATTATATTTTTCATTAATTGAAACTACTGGAATAATACATAATTACATACTCTGTAAAATTCAAGGCGATAAACCCATTTGTTCAAAGACCCTGCAGAAGAATTAATTATATTTTCAGGAGTGGTCTCGCTGGATTAATTTACACTTTAGATTAAATTTATTAGAATTGTATAATGCGATTAAATATTCCAAGATTTAAGGGTACAAAATTACAAACAATGATATCAGCTACTTTGTGTGGCTGTTAAGAATGGAGATTAAATTAAATAGGACTGGAGGTTAAATTAATCAGGCACGCACTTGAGATATAGCATTGACATATAACACTGGAATATTGTTTAGTGCCACGAATCACAATGAGCTTTATTATATATATATATATATATATAATTTTTCTGTAATTTGATATGATGTCAGTTATTTTCTTAATATGGTTTTGTTTGGTTGACAGCTAATTGAAATTGAACCGTTACACCAAATTTTTTTTTGAAAACAACTATTACACCAATTAAGAAAAACTCTTGTGGCCCGTAGTGCTCTGTTTTTTTGCTCTCAATTAAATACTCCCTCATTTTTTTTAATAAATGTCATTTTGGAGTTTTTAAGACAAATTAAGAACATATTTTTTTTAAATTAACCTTAATTAATATTATATAAATACTCTTAACAATAAATACTATTGATTGAAAAATTAAACACACAACATATTTATAAAAAATTTGAAATTTGAAATTACAATATTAAGGGTAAATATGAGATAAAAGGGGATAAAATACCTGAACGACATCTTATTTCACAAATAATTCAAAAGGCCAAAACAACATGTAAATAAAAAAGGAGGTGGTATTATTTACAGTGCTAAATAGTGCAAATTAAATATGTTATTTTTCTTATTAAAGTATTTATCAAATTACTCATAAAATTTTAATGACTATTTGCTAATGTGTATTGATAAATAAATTATTTATTTATTTTGAATGATTCAGATAATTTTTTTTTTCAGAACAATCAAATTAGGAAGTTTTAATTTAATGTTAATGGATTAGGGATGCACTGAGGCATTTAATGAATGATAGTGTTATTATTAAATTAATATTTAATGGGTGCGATCATATCAGCACTAATGAATCGGATCCCATCAGAACTCCGAAGTTAAACATATCTGAGCAAAAATACTATTATGATGGGTGACCCTATGAGAAGTCCTCGTGTTGTCATCCCCTTTTAAGGTAAAATTAGGAGAATAGTAGCCATTTTTTAGATTGGTGCAGTTTGGAAAATATGGAATTGTAGAAATCATCTAGTTTTCAATAATGTTATACCCTTCGTTCCTAAGATAATAAATGAATTCAAAGCACGAATGTGACTTAGTTGTCGACTAAACTACCTAGTGTTAGAAACCATTCGTTTGTGGATTGGCTTAATGATCCTATGAAATGTTGTGGAATTGTATATATTGTCCACGAGATAGATATGTAATAGAGATCCATGATTAGGTGTGATAGATAAAATATCTTTATAATTGTACCGATTGATTGATGTATGAGTTGGATTACCCTTTGTACTATAATTAATACAATTATTTTGTCTGATAAAAAAAATTAAATTAATATTTAATGAAGATATACACTTGTGACTTCACATTTTGAGTTAATTGGCCCCTCATATTGAATGATTAATCCGCCTTTGCTTGTAATCATATCTGCCTTTAATCATATCTAGGAAAATTATAAGATACAAACCAACTTTTTCTGGACTTTTCTAACAACTTAAGAATTTTATTAAAATTTATCCACTATAGTTTAAAACATGACACTTCACTAAAAGATACTGGAATATATTTTTATTTAATATATAGTTAAATTGTATAAATAGTTTGCTAAAATTTTTTTTTCTTAAAGAGCTGGCAGAAGTAGAATATAATTTTTTTTAAATATTTATCATACCTTTTAAATTCCATATCTATGTTTCATAACATTTACTCCTATCAAGCTTTTAGTCACGTCAATATGAATGTGTCGATGGTTGAAGATGACTCGAAAAATGTGCATAACATTTTTATTTACGATTAATGAGAATGCATAAAACTCATTAAGATTTTAATAAACTAGACGAGAGTAGTCCAAAACTTTCTATATAAATTTAGGTCTGCTCTCGTTTTAAATTAAACTTTAATGTTATCAAATTTAATTTAAAATCTAAGTTGATTTAACTGTATATAAAAAAATTTACTTATTGCAGATTTATGTTAGGTAACAATTAACATAAAATATTAAATACCACACCACAGGGTACGGTAAAGCCAACCCTAGATAATACCCATACAAAGAAGAAAAAAGAATAATAAGATGTTGAATTGATTAATGGAAACAACCTAACTTTAACAGCCATAATACATATTGGAAAATGAAAGCACGAAACATGTAATACATCGACAACAAAAAGGGCGTGCGATTGACCTTGGAGTCCTTCTGACTCAGCTCTGACTGTGATGACGCTGACTTCTCGGCTGCTTCTTAACGAGGATGGTATGGAACATGAATTTCCCATTTTACCCTCAACAAATGCCTTGTGTTGTTAAATGGGAGAGAAAATGTCATTTTTAGCTTGTAACTTCGTATAATTTTATTTTTAATTTTATAACTTTTTAAGTTGGTATGTTGTGAAATTTATTTATCGTGAAACTAATTTTTTTTTACAGAAATATTCTTCCTTTAGTTATTACTACGACACCCTTTGTTATAATATAAGTCACACCTTCACTTTTACGAGTAATACTCATTATAGTAAAAAGTCACACATTTTACAGTAAAAAATCACACTCTTTAGTAATATAAATCACACACCTTAACCAATTTCACCGTGAAACTTTTTCACACTATAATAAAATATTTAGTGAGAGAATACTGAGAGAAGACATAACTAAAATTAAGTTATTTTTATATAATGTTAGAATCATTTTTTTTTATTACTCAAACAAATATTTAGGTGAATAAGTGTTTTTAGGATATTTTTAAGTTTTCTAAAATTTTCAAATTTTTGTTTCAGTCTTTAGGACATTTAATTTTTCTTTTAAATAATTTTGTCTCGTTAACTTTTGAAATTCAGCATTTTGAATAGAATTCGAGTTCACTTAACCTATTTATTCGAATATTAATGTTTAAAAAATATTTAATGTGTAAACAGTAATATATGCATAATAAGACTATCTTTATCGCTGAGTTCATGTGAACCCCTGCCGCAAGAAGACAAAAAAAAAATCAAAATTCATGCAATTTCACATGAACAATTTGGTCTTGCGAACTGAAATTGGCATTGGTCTCAATGCATTGGGCTGCTAAGATTTGCCACGTGTTCATTATAATCGGACCTCATAATATTTATTATATAATTATTAGATTTTATGTTTTAATATATTATTAATAAAAAAAATTATATCAAAATTCAAAATTTTTTCCCTCTATAAATAGAGATCAACATTGATACATTTTGAATCACAATATTTATCTTCCGCATGGTTGTATTTTGCACATCTATTTGTAACTTGATATATTTATTTACAGTTTTATATTTAAATTTCTGTAATTTAAATTTTATTATTGAGATTGTAATTTTATTTTAAGTGTATCGTAATTTTTTTTATTATAGTTACGCATTTTAAATATCAAATAATTTAATATATCATCTTATTAATATAATAAAAATTAATTATAGATAAATATAATTATTAAATAGTGAAAAAGAAAGATTATTTTATTAAGAGATTGGGTTGTGAGTGTTTGTTGATAAAGTATGAAAAAAGATGAAGATTGATTGAGTTGTAGGTTGTATATGTGGAGGAGAGAGAAATTAATTATTTATTAGAAGATTGAGTTGTGGGTGTTTGTTGATAAAGATAGTCTAATGACATCTCATATGCACAATAACAATATATAAAGAAAAGATTATGTAAAATTTAGGTTCGCATAAATATTTTTAAAAGTGTAACAGTCGTTAGAATTTTTCACCGATTTGCAACGTTACATACTTGCATAATAGTACGGATCCTGTTAGGATTTAAAACAACAATTATGGAGAAAATAATAGAAACAAGAATTAAGGAACACAAATTTGGTTACCCAAGTTAATGAGGAATGACCATTACCGTATTTACCAAAGCTGGGAGATCTACTAAATTTCGAAAGTGTTACTTTGGTGATCTGACGATCAAATTTAGTCAAAAGTATTTAAGTATGAAATCGGGCCAAAAACCCTAAATGGCGGCATTACGTTAAAATCGCCGACCTCGGGCTTTACGAAAGCAGAACCGCCGAGTTCTTCCTTGGTCGAAGGCCTTGTCTCACATTACAAAGTGGTGCTCGATGACAGAAAGACAAGCGCACGACCTCAAAGACTTGTCGGCGCCTCCCGGCCAGATCCCCTGCCTCCTCGAGCTCCCAACAATCCAACAATCTCCCACCGAGGCCGACTCCAATCAGAATTTGTCCCTCCGGTTTCAACGGTTTCTCTCATCAGTAGTAAAGGTCGCCTTCATCTCGGTTTAAAGGCAGTTGAAGTCATGCATAACTTCAACTTCTAAGGTCACAACCTTAGTCAACATGTCAGCAGGATTCTCACTTCCTCGGATCTTCATTAGCTGTAAGATCTTGTTTTCAATGAGGTAATGAATGTAATGATACCTCAACTCAATGTGCTTCGTCCTCGAGTGAAAGACCGGATTCTTTACCAAGTAAATAGCATTTTGACTGTCACTATACAGAATACTATCCTTTTGCTCCTTCCCCAACTCACACGAAAGATTCTGCAACCAAACCATTTCCTTGCTAGCCTCGAAGAATTACAACGATTCTCGCTTTCTCAAATTGATCGAGCTACGATCTTTTGCAACTTAGAAGCCCAAGAAATTGTTGTACCACCAAAAGTAAACACATACCCGATTGTACTTCTCCTTTTTGTCGAGATCACTGGATGTCAAGTCTGCATCAACATATCCTACCAACTCAACGTTTTTTTCCTCAAAACACAAAGCTTGTTCAATATTACCTCTCAAGTACTTAAGGATCCACTTCACTGCCTCCCAATGCTGCTTACCCGGATTACCCATAAACCGGCTAACAACTCCCACTGCATGTGCAATATCAGGTCTTGTACACACCATAACATACATCAAACTGCCAATTGCCGGGCATACGGGTGTTTTTTGCATGTAGGTCCTCTCCTTTCGCTACTAGGTGAGTCCTTGTTGGATAACTTGAACCGACTTCCCAACGGACACAAAAACCGCTTTCAGATCTTCCATACTAAATCTTTTCAAGACCTTCTTTATGTATTCAGCCTGTGAAAGATACAACTTTCCTGCCACCTTATCACGATCGATTTGCATACCTAAGATTTGCTTGGCCTCTCCAAGGTCCTTCATAGCAAACCTATCAGACAATTTCTTCTTCAACTTGCTCACTTCCCGAGCACTAGAGTCTGCTATCAACATGTCATCAACATATAATAGCAAAATGATATAACCACCATCATACCTCTTGAAGTAACAACAATGGTCAGCTTCACACCTATTGATCTCAATCTCGTGCATGAACCCATCAAACTTCTTGTACCACTGTAATGGAGCTTGTTTCAAACCATACAAGCTCTTCTTCAATTTGCAAACAAGCTCACTATTCCCATTTGACAAGTATCCTTCCGGTTGCTTCATGTAGATGTCCTCATCTAAGTCACCATGAAGAAAGATTGTTTTCACATCCATCTGTTCTAACACAAAGTTCTCTGCAGCCACCAAAATCAGAACTAACCGAATGATAGTTAGCTTCACAACTGGAGTAAAAACATCAGTATAATCAATACCATGTTTCTGCTGAAACCCCTTCACAACCAGTCTTGTCTTGTAACGCTTGCTTCCATCAGCCTCCTCTTTGATTCTGTAAACCAACTTATTATGCAGTGCCTTCTTGCCCTTAGGGAGCTCAACTAGTTCTCAGGTTCAGTTGGTCATCAACGAATTCATCTCATCATCCATCGCAAGTTTTCACTTGCTCACATGTTCACTACGTGTAGCCTCTGCATAACATTCAGGTTCACCAACATCAGTTAACAATAAATAATGAAGAGAAGGTGAATACCTATCAGGAGATCTCCGTTCTCTCGTGGATCTCCGTAGCGGAATTGTTGGTGGTGGTGTACTTGGTTCTCCCTCGATAATCTCCTGATCATCTAGAACCTCCTTGCTCCCACCTGAGTTCGAATTGTCTAACTCCACAACCTGAGTCTCAGAACCATCTTCTTTGGATATCCCCAACCTGTCTTTGTACAACACCTGCTCATTAAAGACGACATCTCGACTACGAATTATCTTTCGATTTTTCTCATCCCAAAACCGATAGCCAAATTCATCACCGCCATATCCAACAAACGTACACTTAACATATTTAGCATCCAATTTACTCCTACTAGTAGCATCAACATGAACATATGAAACACACCCAAATACTCGAAGAAAAGATGATTTACCTCCCATCTCGACCAGCCTCCTCCGTATGCCATTTTCCAAGGGAGTTGAGGGTCCTCTCGCTTATCAAGTAAGTTTGCAGTTGTTAATCGCCTCAAAAAAACATCTTTGGCGCCCACACTTCAATCTCATGC
Source organism: Stenogyne calaminthoides (assembly GCA_037126765.1). Classification (NCBI taxonomy): domain Eukaryota; kingdom Viridiplantae; phylum Streptophyta; class Magnoliopsida; order Lamiales; family Lamiaceae; genus Stenogyne; species Stenogyne calaminthoides. The sequence continues at coordinate 2,456,455 of JBBCBC010000010.1, forward strand.
TTCTAAAGACGTTAAGCATAAGGTTACGTTCATACGTTACGCCCCACATCGTTTCTGCTTTGGGTTCCTCTCACGATTTTCTCCATTCAAATCCATTCGCCTCACAGAATTCTTTGAACTCACGAGCTCGTACTCTCCACCATTATCCGATCTCAAACACTTTACTTTGAGACCCGTCTCGGTTTCTACAAAGTCTTCCCACTTCTGAAAGCATTAAAGGCATCGGACTTATTTTTGAAAAAATAAACCCATACCTTCCTCCCTTAAGTCGTCAATGAAAGTCATGTAAGATGATGCTCAACCAAGGGATGACATCGTCTTTGGACCCCACAAGTCGCCGTGGGACTAACTCCGGCCTGGCCGCTTCAAGGTTCTGTCTCCTTCAAAAACTCACCCTTTTTCGTTTTCCTACATACCTGATCCTCACATAACCCGATATCAATTGTCTTGAGGTCCGCAGCGGTTTTACCCTTGAACACATAACTTTCACGCCTTTCTCACTCATGTGGCCAAGACGACAATGCCACAAATCAGCATTCCCTTTTCACTGCAAAGAGCAATGTTGTCCGGTGTTGTTGTCGTCATGTACAACGCTCCTCCTTATTGCCTCGAGCCACTACCATGGCACCTTTGGATATCTTCCACATATTGCAACCAAAGATCACCTTGTAACCCTCATCATCAAAGTCGCCCTAACCAAATTAAATTCTCTTCAATAAAGGAATATGTCTTACATCTTTCAACTTCAAAAACAGTTCCATTTGGTGTCTTGATCCGAACACCCACATTCCCTTTGATTTCCAAAGGCTCATCATCACCTAGATAAACCCTCCCAAAGTTCTCGGAAGTGTACTTCTCCATCACATCAGCACTGCTGCACGAATAAAACGATGCTCCAGAATCTAACACCCACGATTCTAATGGATCGCTTTCGCCAAGATTAATGCATCCGAGCCCTCATCGATTAAGCGGCGTTCTTTGAGTTGTCATTCTTCTTTGGTGCATTCCTTTTTGCCTTTTGGTGCCGCACTCCTTTTGTAATGACCAAGTTTATGACAATTGTAGCACTCAACTTGACTCTTGTCCTTCTTGGGCTTATCTTTGCCCTCGACTTTGATCTACCCCGATTTGGCTTCCTTTGGATTGGGATCTGCCTGTTTCACCGCGACTCAAGGCGATCCCCGGGCACACCCAATTCTTTCTGCGAATTTCTTCGCTCATGATCAGATCTCCAACCTCATCAAATTTAAGTTTCAATTTACCCGCTGAAGCACTAACAACAGTTACCGTCCCACTCCAACTTTCTGGTAAAGAAGACAACAAAATTAGGGCTTGAATCTCATCATCAAAATCAATCTCAACCGAGCTCAATTGGGCTATGATCATATTGAACTCGTTGAGATGATTGACTACCACAGTATCTTCTGCCATCCTCAGGTTTAATAACCTCCGCATCAGATGAACTTTGTTCATTGCGAGACGGTTTTTCATACATCTCGATCAAAATCTCCGGCATCTCGCTGTGGTTTTTGCTTTCACCGTATAGAGGGCGACGTTCCTGGATAGCGACAGACGAACCACACTCATCGTCTTCCTGCCCAGCAACTTCCACTTGTCGTCCTTCATATCTTCAGACTTTTGAGCCCAAAGGTTGATATAGATCTTTACCGTACATGTAATCCTTGATCTACAATTTCCAGAATCCGAAATCCGTTCCATCAAACTTCTCAACAGGCGATTTCCCTTCAACCATCATAATTGCTCCCACCGATCCCTTGAACCGGATACTGCTTGACACGGTTGTTAGGATTTAAAACAACAATTATGGAGAAAATAATAGAAACAAGAATTAAGGAACACAAATTTGTTTCCCCAGTTCGTCAGGAATGACTACGTCTGGGGGCATTACCAAGCCAGAAGATCTACTAAATTTCGAGTGTTACTTTGGTGATACAATAATACAATGAGTCAAAAATATTTAAGTATGAGACTGGGCCAAAAACCCTAAACCCGCGCACAGGCTTCCGGAACTGCTCGACCTTGGGCTTTGGTCGAGCAGAACCGCTCGAGCTCCTTCCTTGGTCGAGCGCCTTGTCTCCGGCACAAGAAGGGGGTGCTCGATCGAAGCACAATCGCCGACCTCGAAAGACTAATCGAATCCTCAGCCTCGCAACCTCAGATCCCCTGCTCTACTCAGGTTCCAACAATCCCAACAGATCCAATTATAATATGCACACGGACCAAACTTTTCCAAAAAAATATTAACTAAAATTATGAATGCATTTGTGAAAATATTTGTATGCCAATGGCATCACATAACATGATCATTGTCTATGACATGATATGTAGAACATGCCATGTATGTTGAATCATGGACCGCAACAGGGGGTTGAATCATGCTATGTGTCCTTTTTTCTAATTTTTGTTTTGGAATTAGGTGGTGGAAGTATGTATGAAAGGGGTTAAGGTTCGGGAATATGCTAGAATGAATATTTAGCACAGGTGATTAAAATAAGATTAAGTTAATTAATCATCTGATGTGATGGTGGGTCCATTCCACGTCATTCAGACTTGGAGCAACGCTGGACCTTTGAAACCGATTTCTCGCATATGTGCCAGCTGGCATTTAATTTCATAAAGTAATCAAACCGGAGTGAGGATTTTGTTCCAATGATCATATACTCCTATCATCCTTGGAATAAGTCCACCGACCGTGTTCTTTATAGTATATATTATATATATATATGGAGTATAATTTATTGTATTGATTGAAATATATAATTTATTTATATTAAAAATGTAATATGTGTTTATGAAATAAATGATATGTTTTAGCGTAAATAAGTTATACATTACAATGCGGGTAGTTATGTATTTTTTTAAATATATTTATAAAGACTGCGATCTTTTCTGGTCAATAATTTAACGACGACCTCTATTTCTAACTTTTTTTTAAAAAAAAAGCATATATTTATTTATGCAACAACAAATACATAATCCACCATACAACATTAATTACCCATTTTGTGTAGCTCTTTCCTTTAATTTATTTTTCACAATTGCTCCTTACTAATACTAAACATAACATTAAAAGACAAATCAAAATAAACCACACAACAATTTAGCCGTGCAACTTCGATCTCCCAATTTTTGAATAAGCTCAAGAATAGTCAAATTCAAGATTTTCAAAATGTATAATGGGGCGCCCCCACCAACACCAATATTGAAATTCCAAGGGATGTTAGAAGTCAAAGTAATACAATTTCTTTTACAATAAGTTAAAGTTGTACGGTGGTTTGAACAACTGAATTAATTAGAGTGGATAAATGGGAATTTCTATCTATTGATGTAGTCCAAAACTGATTCAAGTATTAATCTTTGGGGTTTGGGCCATTTTCGATTAGATTAGGAATAAATACAAACGATTAAAGCCCATAGAATTGAGATTCAAGTACTAATTACTTTGATACATCATCTAGGGATGGCAATGGGTGGGAATGCGCGGTCTACCTGCAAGTTCCCCTACCATATATATACAAATCTAACTAACCTGACTGTCCCATGGTCCACTGTGGGTCGGAGTTTTAAGACCCAAGTTGGGTTGCAAGTGAAGCCCCGCCCCGACCGCCCCATTTTTTTACCCATCTTGCTACATTTTTTTAAATAAAAGCTGAAATTTAATTTTTTATCTATAAAAATGTTATCAAATTTAATACAATACAATAACATAATTTAAGCTAAAATGGATATAAATTAAATTATCAAATTCACCATAATTTAACGAGAGGTCCACAAATTAGAAATCCACAATGAAATCAGAAATTACAAATCCACCAAATCATCAAATTCACCCCACTTTCATGTCCAAAATTAACAAAAAAGACTTTCATGAGCCAAAAGAAAACCGTGTAATAACTGATGAAATATTATATACATTTTTATTATTATTACTATTATATTATATATATAAATATTTATTTATATAAAGAGTGTGGGCCGGGCCGAGTAATTACTGTTGGGGAATTATTTGCCCGGATCTATTCGGGATGAATATTTAAATACAAATTAAATTCTAACAATTATTACTAGCATGAATTAATCCTATATTAATTCAAATAATATTTCAACAACAAATCATGCATACAAATTCGTCACATAAATCCTACGCATGCGGAATTGCTAGGAGTTTACGTGAACTAACCTCTCGGAGTGACAACCGTTGAGAAGATGGATATCACGTTCCCACGAACAAACCCAAAGAGTCTTCTCAAGTATTTCCTCGTCCTTGTTCAACAATCCGGTGGAAGGATGCTCGCGAACAATTAACAAAAGAAAAAATAAAATTATGTTGCACCACCTTTGTGGATTTCTAATTTTTCCAACACATGGAATTACATGGGGATGAAAAATTCACCCCCTATTTATAGAGAGGGATGGTGGCCGATTTTTCTATGAGGAATAAGATGGGAAAATCTTTTTCTTGGTCTCGAAGAAATCTTGAATATATCACATATATTCTTTTCTCCATATTTAAAATACTCCACAAAAATTCCACCTCCTCTTGTTATGATTATTTTCTAAAATTAAGTCCAAGATTTCCAAGATTGGGATCTTCTTAAATTTATGAGATATTCTTGTATTTCAAGAATACATATCTTCCATAATATCTTTCCAAGAAAATCAAGAAAATCTTCCCTTCCTTATTTTCTTCATTATTTTCGAAAAACACACAATAAATAGCCAAGTGGGAGATTTCTTGAATTTAATGAGATAAACTTGTATTCCAAGAATACTTATCCTCATTCCATAACAAAATTCAAAGAAAATCTTTCTCCCTCTTTTATTTATTTCTTTTTGAAAAAAAATAGGAAAAATAGGCAACAATATTTTATTTAATTTTAAACACATTTTTTCAGTTATTGGACTTTATATTTGGGCTACTTGAGGGGCCATTAGGAAAATTAAGATTGGATCTTCTAATGAACTTTGAATTTCCAATATTTAGCCAGAATATTATTCAAGCCCATAAATATTAATTAATCTCACTACATAATTAATATTGCACTATCCATCTTAACCCATATTACAGTTAATATGACTCTCGGTTATTATTTCACGCGTTTAAGATTATACAGTCCATTAATTAATTTCAGCCACTGAAACAGCTTCACTTTAATTAATATATTTTTCCTTGGTTTAGGAACGGCTCAACATTATTATCCATACCGAAAAACTAATTCTACTTGCAAGATTTGGTATGATAAAACTTCTGAGCCTCCCAAGGGGACTAATCAAACAAGACACACTTGCACACCGATTCTCCGTATTAAATCTTAGCAATCGTCATGTAACTAATAATATTGTCAAGATACAAGGTATTGAATCACATTGATTCTCTACCCATCGTAGGTCAAAGCAATAGTTATTAATTCCACACGATCCTATTTAAGGGACGAAGATTAAGAAATAACTAACCACTGAGGTCTAATTCTTCTGTATTCAGTCCTGAAGAATTTATCCTCCTGTAGGTCCTCTTCAGCGCATCATAATGCACTAGTGCAATCTCTTGGTCAAGACAAACCAATCTAAGCCTTGCACTTCAACCTTTCACGATGGATTGTTTATTTTCATCTAGGTTGTGAATTATGTACTTTTAGTTACAAGGGACTGTTAATTTAATCTTCTGTGATCTGATATCACTAAATTAACTACAATGTAACACGTACTAATTATTGAACAGTTATGCAGTAAATATATGTAACATTCAATGATATTTAAAACAACAGTGATAAATAAATATCAGCAAATAAGCCCGAAATTCAGTCTGGTTATACAAAGTAAAAGCATACTTTCCAGTATAACCCCAACAATTACAATATTGGTACCCAAGCCCGGCCTGACCCATGCGCGGGGCGGGCCTGACCTGGCCCATTTTCAGAATGGGTCGAGCCTAACCTGGCCCAACCGGGGCGGGTCAGGGCGGGTTTACTATGGGGCAGGGCGTTTTGTCATCCCTAGATACATCTCGGATTGTAACAAATAGGACCCGAGGCGTGCCAATGTTGTTCGACTAATACTTCTGTAAACCAGTTCTATATATGAACTTTATCATTGTTATGCATAAAAATTATCATTGTTATGAATAAAATCTATTATTGTTTTAAAAAATAAAATATTTTTTAGACAGTGATATTTTTTTACATGACAATGATAATTTTTATGTATAACAGTGATATTGAAAAAATAAAGTTCACCGTGAACTCGAGTTCGTGAATAACTGCAGTTGAGATTCCACAAAGACTAGTTTACGCTCTACCATATATATAAAGAAGGAAAATTCCACCCCGAAAACCATTTGATCATGAGTGAACAGTTGGACTGTTGGACCAAGTTTGAGTGAGTCTTTTAACTTTATTGATTTAAAAGAGTCCCGCGTTCACACAAGTTTTTGATGAGTTTTACCTTGATTTCCAAATTAGTTAAGCAGATGAATGTGTTGATCTAAATTTCACAAGTTAAAGTTCTCATACAAATACATTCAACAAACACAATTTGTCTAGTATTATTACATAAGGATGAAGTTAACAATTTATATATTTCTAAAAAAAATAATAATTACCAATTTATATACACCATTAGGATTTAAAGAAAAAGAAAGAAGAGTTAACAAGTTTGAGAAAGATTTGTACAAGACATTTTGCTTGTTTTAGTAAGCATAACAAAATCTATAGGGTTTAAATTTTTTGTAGTCCTGTAATTTTGCTTCGTTTTGAAATTGGTCTTGATTGTTTTGATTTTTTGATTTTGATCCTGTAAGTTATCAAAAATTTTGAAATTGGTCATTTAACTTGTTGTAGCATGTCACCAAACAGGTAACCGCAACCTATATAATTATTTTGTTTTTTCCTTTAATTTTGAAATATCACCTAAACTTTTTTAATTCAAATAATTTGTGTTGGGATTTTTTTTCGCAACTTTTTAGGAAGGGAGAGTGGTTTTCTACGTTTGTTGATTTAATTTTTTTATTTTTGGGTCAGTTTAGACCCAGTAAATTGACCCGATTCGCTTTGTCTTTTAATATACAAATTGTTTTAAACCCGACCTAAAACTCGACCAAAATTATTAGGATTAAAAAAGTTCAAGTGACGCTTCGAAATTAAAGAGAAAAATAAAATAATTACATATGTGGTGTTTACCTACTTGGTAACTTGGTGCAGCAAGTGAAAATGATCAATTTCAAAATTTTAGGAAACTTACATGGTCAAAATCAAAAAGTCAAAACAATCAGGACTAATTTCAAAACGATACAAAGGTATAGGACTACAAAAAATTTAATTCCAAATCTATAGTAGTATTACTATTACGTCGCTTATATACACAAATACGTACGCACTATATCATGTATGATATGAGAGGGAAACTAAAATATAAATCCAGATTTGCCCCTAAGCGAAGAAATATCATACTCACAAAAATACGAAAAAATATCGTAATGTGTTTAATCCATTTGGGGTGGGGGGGTTGGCGGCAGCAGTCGGACTGAGTAGAATGTGTTGGCCCAACTTTTAGTTGGGCCCAGTCATATCATTCCCACAAAATATAATTATTAGCTCTGTTCGAAAACTTTGATAAATTTGGTGTGGGCTATATAGAGGGCCCAACTGATCATTTTTTGAATCTCTTAAATTGATCTTGGGCACCTCTAATTAGTGGAGCTGGCCACTCGGCCGCCCGGCCCAGCACAACCCATCGGGCCAATGAATGCTTATGGGCTGAGTTGGGGCCGGCCCAAATTCTTATTCCCTTTCAAAACAACGGATAAGTCCTGTCAAAAAAAAAAAACACCGGACATGTAAGTTGGGTTTTATGAATCGGGATTAAATTTCTTACCAATCCCAAAACAGATTTACATGAAAAGAATTTGGATTGGGCAATCCTTAATAAAAAGTTCCTTATTTTTCATGAGGTTTCACAGCTATAATGCACGGATTCTTCTAAAAAAAATTATCGTGCAATATTGGATACATGGTAGTCACGGATACGATTCGTGTCGGATTCACATCGAATACATCACTTGATGAATTTGTGAATAATTTTTTAATAAAAAAAAAAAAAAATATGCGAATATGATACTATTGGATACGTGTATTCAGTCTAAGAAGGGTGCGTGAACATTTTTATTTTAAAAAAAATCATTTTTTTCGTGTTTTTTTAATTTTTCAATACTAAAATTCTAAATTGTCATGTTATTTAGTACTAGATGTGTTATTTCAATTGAACATTATTATGTAATATAACTTAAAGTGACAATATATCCTTAGTATAACTTATGTATTAAGCTGATGTTATTTGAATCAGTGTTTTGTAATTTAATTACATTAAATTATTAAAAATGTTTAAATTTTATGTGAATTACATACAATTTATAGGTGTTTTATGTAATAAAACATAAATAAATAAGCGTATCTTTGTACCCTAATTTTTTTTAATCGGTATCCTCGTACCCATATCTTATTGCCCCGCCCCACACCTATGCAAGAAAAGATTGGAATTAATAAAAGAGAAAAAATTAACCCGCAAAATTTTGAGGGTTGGGTCTTGTATGCACACCGTGCACTCATAGTGTATTTTAAAAGCGTGTAACTTGTTATATTGAAAAATATAATTTATTTACACGAAAAAATGCAACTGTTAATATGAAAATATAGTTACATGTTTTTGTATGAAATCGTTGCATATTTTTGTTTTGTATAATTACAAACTTCTAAAATGTATTATAAATGCATAGTGCATTTAGTGTATGCCTACAAAATTTTGACATGACAACGATAGTCAGAGTATGACAAGGGTAAAGACATAAAATTAGATGAATGATGAACACACGCGTAACATTAATATTCATCAATGAACGGCTAACAATTGCAGGAAATATCTCCAACCTTGTGCCAAAATCTAGATCAATCGATTGCTTGACGAAAATAATTCAACTGAAAATGACTTAATTTTAAATAATGGCGATTTCAATCTTTAAAACCCTCACTCTTGCACAATCAGAATTCTAAACCCTCCACCCAAACAATGCTCGTGTACGCAGTTGATGATTCTCCCACTTTCCTACTCTTGTACTGCCTCATCTTCTTAATCGTTTCCCTCGTTGTGTTCCGATTCGTCGTCGTTTTCATCTTCCTCTTGTTCGTTTTTCTCCTCTGCTCCGACGTCGTTAACCTCTTCTTTGATCTCATATCTTCTCCTTAAATTAGTCTCAGGATACTGATACTAAAACTCATAAGTTTGCATTGAGACGATGAATCTGTTGGTTTATGCGCAACTTCTGACGTGTGATTAATTTTATGGTTCTTTGCGACATTTCGTCGAACACTACATGGGCACCTTTTAAGACCAATTTACTGAAAGAAAGGTAGAATTTTTGTAGGGTGTACCATGCAAGTATGCAATTGTGTATTCTTGATGGTGGTATCCGGGACCATGTGTGAGCGTACACTATCGGTTTGATAAAATGTATCACTTTTATAGACTTTACATGTAGAATTTTTTTTCATTTAAATCTTTATTTTATTAGAGTTTGCAACTTTTGGATTGAACTTGCATATTATAGTATGAAGATTCTTCCCTGATTTGAAGCAGTACTTAGGTTAGTATTTGGTTGCCTTTCTTATATCCTTTTACACTTGATCATGTATTGATGATGATCCCTTGTAAAATATGTGTATATAATAGTTTGTGGCTCTGCTTTTATAAATTGAAGTTATATGATTTGGTACATTCTTGTTTTATATGGTTCTATTTGCTTTTTTTAATTATATGCATTATCTGTATCTGTCTAAATCACCACAGCTAGTCTCATACTTCCACAATTATTAATAGGACATTTTCAGAGGAAGTTACAGTATTGAAGTGTGAAGATAGTAAATCATAGCAGTTCTTGAAAGAATGGTTCTTATTGGTGCCGACAATTACTGATCTATATCTTCATCTTGTTGTAGAAGTTATAAAATTTGGTGTATTTGAACCATAAAAATCATTGATTTCCTGATCAGTTGGAAATAAACATAGTTATGGAAACCCTGCATGGTTCAATGTGGTTCCATTTCTGGTAATGCTTTAAGATACAGGACCACTCTATAGAGCTCTGTTAATACATCAAAATAGCAGTGTGATAGAGTAGGCAATACATGTTAGAAATATGTGGTGCTGTCACCTGAGATCCTCCTTTTGTTAACCGAGAAGAATTAAATGAGTAACGTATAAAATTCCATTATACGTTCAACTGAATATATGGAAAATACCATCACACCTTTAAAACACATTCAGGTCTTATTGCGTATATTTTTATGCAGAACTAGATTCATCATAGCAACATAAATATGTCAAAAACATACAGAGCACATTTTTCAACATCAGGCTGTTGTTTCTATTAGAAAACTGGATTTTTAAGTTCAGTATTTCTCAGTTATGAAGGTTTTTAATGTCTTTCTTATTAGAAGGATTGAGAATCAGTGTTTCTTTTTCCCTAATTTCAAAGAATACCATTTATATCCTGTTGTAGAGAAAATTCTCTGTTTTGTGCTGAAGAATACAAAGAAAGTTAATCGAATCATAACATGTTCGGGCTAGACATCCTCCATGTGCTTTGTTTATGAAGACTTTTTCCGGTGGATGTCGAACATTTTGTCATCTTGTTGTCATTTATTGGCTTTTGGCTTGGTTAAAATTACTAAAGGGGCACTTGGTACAAATTCTTCAATGGGATGATAATGAGAAAATGGTGGTTACATTGTTAGTGTTTTGTTCTAATTTTGGAATAAGGGGGATAAAAGATGAGGTTGAGAAATAGTAGAATGATTGAGGAGAAACGATTATAGGAGGGGAGGTAGTTAATCAAAATTGGATAATGATTAACTTATTTTGAGCTTCTAACTTCATGCGAAGTATGATGAAGCTGAATTGATCATCTTTTATACTCAATAACCACCACAATCACCTACTGTTCATTTCAGTTGAGGAATTTAGAACCAAACGCCCCCTAAATCTTTCCGTGTTAGGCTCCGAGACTCTGAGTGTTCCTAAATTGCACTATTAGTTAGCCTGTATAACTTTGGTATACTTATATGGGTATATATCAACAAGAAACACTAAATGTCATGTCCAGATTCTCATATTATGGTATTCTTGCATGGAAATACTTAGCTGGAAAAACACAGTTAGGCTTGTTGTTTTCCTTCTTTTCTTTACTCCCATACCAGGTACATAAAGTTTGGCAATTTCTTGCTATACGTCGTTGTATGGGTTTATTTATCAAATGTTCGATTTACTCTTTCATGACTATTAATCATTGACTTGGTTCCTAAATTTGGATATTCTTTAACTTTCTCATTGATAAGTGATAACCTCTGTCTACCCTCCTTTGCTTCAATCTAAAGGCTTAAATCCAGTACAAGTACATCTTTTGTTGTGCCCACAGTTTATATTTGAAGATTTGGTATCAGTAACTTCGATGGAGTACCTCCATTGTACAAGGAAGATGGAGGGGAAAATTTAAAGATAAAATGACCATGGTCTCTATCATGCATGTTACAAGAATGCTTACAATATGCCTTTTCGATAACACGTCATTTTCTTCGACTTTTACTTCCTATTGTCATTTGTGAAATATATACTTGTCATAATTATCCTCCCACCATTGATGCTTGTCAGTTATATAAGGGAGGTGAAAGTGATGTATCATTGGTTTTCCTGTTGCATAACACATGAAATCAGCTTGCAAATATCTTTCAGGACCAGATCATTTGTTCCCCCCACTACTTGTTTATGTTTTCCATCATCTTTCAAAATCTCATTTTTTCTTTGTTTTTTAGAAGATGAAAGGCGTCCCAGTGATCCTTAATCTTCTGAGGAAAATGCTAAGCAGATTCTTTTCGTCTTCAATTCAGAATGACATTGAAGAAGATGAGACGACTGGCTTGCCAGAAGACGTAAAGGAGGGGCATTTCGTGGTCCATACAATTGACGATGGTGAGCTGAGGCGGTCCGTTGTAGATTTAAATTACTTAGGTGATCCTAGGTTTCTGATGCTGTTGAAGAAAGCAGAGGAAGAGTTTGGCTTTGAACAGATGGGCATTCTTGTAATTCCATGCACACGCAGTGACCTTCAATCAGTTATTGGAAGAAAGGTATTAAGGATAATTAATTTATATATTAAGGATAATTAATATGTAATTAATAGATTAGATCTTGATCATTATTGGTCATTAATTCTTGGTCATTATTGTTGTTATTGTATCCTTATTTATAGTGGAATTCTTCCAATCACCTAATCAACGATGATATTCTAATTATCATCACATGGTATCACGATCCTAAACACGATCCTAAACCTACTTTTCTGCTGCCGCCGATCATCTCTTCCGCTCGCCGGCTCTCTTCGTTGGACTGGTCTCCTCCAACTCCTCGACTGATTTCTGGACAGGTCCCCTCCAGTATCATTGTCTCGCAAATATTTTGTTCTCGCAACCCTACGCTTCAGGTTTTTCAATGGCGGCATCATCCTCTTCCACCACCGATCCGCTCCCTGTCAATACCATGCTCTCAATGGTACCGATCAAACTTGAACCCTCTACTTTCTTGATGTGGTATCGTCAAGTCATTCATATGGCCGAGTGCTTCGACCTAATGGGATTTCTTGATGGATCAGTCGTGGCCACATCCCCTACAATCACGATTGATGGCGCCCATCAACCAAATCCGGCGTTTCTTGCGTGGTGTATGAAAGACAAGAAATTACTCAGCGTCGTCTTCACGTCGCTCACTCCGGATGCGGCATCAGAGGTTCTGGATTGTCAAACCTCTCATTCGGCTTGGTCGACGCTGCTGGCGGCGTTCTCCGACTCATCCGCTTCTCACACCCATCAGTTACGTGAGGAGTTGCTTTCTCTTCGGAAGGGTGATCTCTCGGTAGACGACTATGGCCGGAAATTTAAGAATTCCACTATAAATAATGATACAATTACAACAATAATGACCAAGAATTAATGACCAATAATGATCAAGATCTAATCTATTAATTACATATTAATTATCCTTAATATATAAATTAATTATCCTTAATAAAAGGAATAATGCTTTGAGGATTAAATAGGTTGTTCTTATTATGTATGTAAGTTAGATTGGTAGTTTGTGTCAAGAGTGTTGTTTCAATTTCATGCACATACATTCTTGTAATATCTAGTTATGCTGCTAAAGCATCTATATATTCATTAGGGATCTGAATATTTAGTTTGTATGTCATGTTCCTTCGAAAGTGTGTAGGATATATGATAATGATACCCTCCCCATCCCATATATATAAATCATTTGACAAATTAAATCTAATACAATACAAAATTATTAGTTTGAGTTCAACTTTAGTCTTATTTTTACCTTGAGTTCAACTTTAATCTAAGACAATACAAATTAATAGTTGATTTAAAAGGTAAGACATAACTTAAAGAAAAAAATTGTAAGTTTTAAAAGATGGAGTAATAAATTTATTGAATATCTTTGGTAATCATCCCTCTTCTGATGAATGTCCTCCTAAACTTTAAATTTTGTTTGGAATTATTTATTCTCTTCTAACAAATTTTGCTTATTTTCTTCCCAATTTACCCCACCCAAAGGTTTCTAATAACTTTTAATTAAGGAGCTTTTTTTGCGCTCATAAAGAAATGAAAAAAAGGAGTGTTTTTTTCTCATATTTTTCTTACAATATCATAATTTTTTTAATATGCAAGGAAATTAAATGATAGATGTGCTAAAGAGAGGTAGAGAGAATATTAAAGACATAAAAATTAGGTTAAAGTATTAACAAATACATGACTTTTAAGTCAAGAATATATCAATTTAATAACGATTTTTAAAATAATAGTGAAAAAGTCCAACATTTAATTTTGTTGTAAATTAATACACGTTGATGTATGATTTGGCTTGCCAAACTTGTCATGCATGATTATTGATTACACGGTTTAGTTTTTGTATTTTTTGCTACATTATTGTGACAGAAAACCCAATAACGAGTGTAGGTTTCCAACACAATAATGTAAATAAAACACAATAACATAACAAAATAAAATTAAAAGTTAAAACCATATAATCCTACATGATAAGTTCGGCGAGTCACGGTCATCTATTATTGGTCGGAAAAAAAAATGTGTATCAATTTGCAACAACATGAAAATGTGGGTTTATTTTTACTATAATTATGAAGATCGTAATTAAATTGGTATTTAGGTTAAATTTGGTAATTGACCCTAAAAATTAATTAAGAATAATTTTTTTTATTTTTAAACCTCTAATAAAAAAAACATTTATTATGGGGGATATATAGAATAGCAACAGCATGGTCCCCAAACATTGGTGACCAGTAGTTATTTGTCACCTATACTACCGTACGTTCCAGGCCCCCCGGACTCCCTGTCTCTGCACTGTGTGAGCCGCGTCGGTGTGCCCATGGTCAAACTTAGTCCTTTAAAAAATAAAAACTATTATTTTCTTATTTTCTTGAGCCACGCTGTCACGCGGTCAAGGATTCATTTATGCTGGAATATATTGTTCAACTGTATCAGAATGATATTATTGTTTTTAAATATTATTTATATACATCAAATTTTGGTTTTTGTAAAAATATTAATAAAATACTTTATTTCAAATAATGTATCCAGCACACAGCAGAGTTGTTATTTGAATCGACTCGAGCGCCGAGTACTTGAAGTTCGAACTTGACTTGAGCTTTTGTAGAGCTGAGCTCAAGCTGACTTGTTTATATTATGGAGTCGGAAATAGAGTTCGAACTCAATTTGCAAATGAGTGTAATGAACCTGATAGAATTATAAAAAAGTTCTTAGTTGTCGAACCTAACGAGTTGAATTCGAGCAGACTTGTTAATCGATCGAGTATTTTATGAGCTCGAGTTTGACATTTTTATTAATATGAACAAATCGAGTTTGAATCTTAACGAGTTGAGTTGAACCAAGCTTCTGAGCTTGCTCGTGCTTTTTAACAGGACTCAAAGGTAATTAATGAGATTAATATTTCTTTTCTTTTATATATTTTAAATTTTTAATAAGGGAAATTCTCTTGTGCACTATTTGCACCAAATCAAATTTAATTTTAAGAGTTTTTTTTCTTATTTTTTTTTTAGTTTTTGTTTTTTTTGTTTTTTTCAATTTCAGTTTTCTTTTAACTTTAATTTCATCTTAATTTTTTTTTTACCCGTACCCAAACCCGGCCCGAGTGGTTCATGGTTCACTCGGCCCAAGTGATTCATGGTTCACTCGGCCCGAATGGTTCATACATAATTTAGGGTTCATTGTTTAGAGATTAGAGTTTAGAGTGCATAGTTCATCTAAATTAAAATTAAATCCAATTATACCAATTTAAATTGGTGCATGTGGTGCACAAAAGAGTATCTCTTTTTAACAATATTATTTTGAAGTCTAGTTGAGGTCTCATGAATGTGAACTAGACAATGTCCGTCATGGTCATGGACCCTTTATTTATTTTACTGTCTCTACCCCCCTCTTCTGCTGCACAACGAAAGTCAATACGGATCGTACGCTTCGATTAAAGACCTACATCATAAATATTCAACCATTCAATTATCAACTTTGTTTTAGTCTTCTGCAAAAGGCAACTTGCATATATTATAAACTAGTTTAGAACTCGACGTATTATGCAAAATTTTAAATATAACATATATATATTGATTATAATATTTATTATATTTGATGTTGAAATTATGTATTTGAATATAATAAATTTTAATTTTTTTCATATGAAATTGTTATAACATAGACAATTCATGATATTTTATAAATAGTCATTTCATTAAAGTTTATTAAGATTATTTTTTCAATGGTTATTATGATAATTATAAAATTCAACCACATTTGATTAAAATAATTATAAATATAATCCTATAAAAAACAAAAAGTATATTGAATAAAGAAAATAAATGACAATAAATTTAGTGAATCTTCCTATTATAAAATTTTTCTTTTGTTTGATTTTTAATTTTTTTAGTCAATCCTCATTATATTATTTACAAATCATTTCATGTATCTTATGTAACCAATATCCTCATGCCACATAATACAATATATAATGACATTTAGATGAGACTTTCTAATAATACGACACATCATCCAAATGAAGGAGGAGACGACACATCAACAGAAAAAACTCTCAATTAGTAATATAGAGGATATTATGCAATTCAATTCAAGTGCAAATTTAAATCGTTTAATTTATATTATAAATTAAAAAAGTTGTATCTTTTAATATAAATAAATTGAATATTTTAATATAATAAATTATATATTTAAAAAAATATATTTTAATTGCACGGTACACCGGCCGCACAAGTGAGCTAGTCATCTCCCAGGTGATATCATATCGATTCGGGGGACTATTAATACTCTCATTATTTATAATTGCACCGTCACTTGGTAAAATTTGATCAAATTTGTTAAAAAATACTTGAAAGTATATTTATATATATATATTTTTTTTGTAAGTATATTTCAATTGACTATTAGCTAGAAAAAAATATTTTTATATTTAAACTAAAATATAAGTATGTAACACTATTGGGTTTATGCCACGAAATCCGCTCATAATTATAATTCGAAAATGTTGTGCGGAATCACTTTTTAGTTTGGCAAAAGCACAAATCTTTCATGTGGTTTTATAAAGTTAACTCTATCTTTTTTTAGATATGAGTTAAAAATTTTATCAATTTCATTTATTAATTTCTATTATCTCCCATTATGTCCTTCATAGCATAGTTTTAATACTATGAAAATTTTGAAAATTGAGAAATAGTGAAAATAGATAAAATTATTAATTTGTTTTTAAAAAGAAAGAAAGAAAGAAAAAAACTAGCTTTATTTAATAAATTACGTGGAGATTTCTTGTAATTTTCAAACTGCAAATGTGTTTCTCGATAACATTTTAAATCAGGAGGAGATTCTCGTAAAATAAACCCTAACATTATTCCTTTAGAAATCATAAAATCATTCAATTTTTTTGGTTTAAATTTTTTAAGCAAGTCTAAGTCTAACTGTCTAACCGTACGTCGTATATTTAGTTCTTCTTTTGTCTTTCACTACTCCGAAATTAGAAGTTAGAGTAATCAAATGTACAAATACTAATTGTTTGTAGTAATTATATTTGAACGATTATAGTACAACCTACCTCTAAGTATGAAAGGTGATACACAAACCCATCGTAAACCCATCTTTTTTATCGAACAAATGATGACCCGAATTCATGATCTCATAACATTGATAATAATGCTCTAAGCATTTGAGCTATTACACCTCATCCCATTAAACCCACCTCAAACATCAAATATATGCAATGATATAACTTTAACTTAATACAAAACAAGCATCGTACATTCTTGGACATGAATGATAACATCCCATCAAGGCATCAACTAATCTCACGTCTTATTTCCGCGTTAAAATAAAGAATAGACCAATAAACACATTTATTAATTACACCAATGTAACACTGACTAAACACTGGAACGCCCCCACTTGATTCGTTTTCTCAACATCAACGAAGCTTCATTTACCCCATCCCTGCCCATTACACAACCATATTATATAAATCCAAGAATTCCCTCCATAATTCTTCAAACAACTTACCAATCAAAAAACAATCTTCTTGATCATATATAACAAAATAACATAATTAGAATGGCCATAGAGAGGAAAAATTGCTTGATGGCGGTTAAACATTTGATCAAAAGAATACAAAGCCATTTCCATCAATCAAGAAAGCTCCACGTATGCGAAGAATTATTCGATTGTGAAGAAGTGCCTGAAGATGTTAAGGAAGGGCATTTCGCGGTTGTTGTGAAAAATGAAGATGAGAAACCCGTAAGGTTCGTGGTGGAACTTTGTGTTTTGAAACATCCGGCATTCTTGAGGCTGTTGAAGATGGCTGAAGACGAATACGGGTTTCAACATAGGGGAGCTGTCGTAGTGCCTTGCCAGCCCCAAGAGTTACGGAGGATTATACAAGACAGGATTCGTTAAACAATATGTGTTTAAACATTCTTTCATTCGTTTTAGGGAGTTTGTTTCTTTATATATACGTACATTCATGTACTATTTAATTGTTTTCTGGATCATTGGTTGTTATGTATGAAAGAAGCATGATGTATCAAAAGATTCATGATAAGTTCCTAACTATTTTTTTTTTATTTAAAAAGTCATTCAAATATTGAAGTTTTATATCAATATTTGAAGTTTTATGTCATGAGTTCGGACGAGGGTTTGACGGAACTTTTTATTCATCTTCATTGTCCCATGTTAATTTATTAATATTCAAATGTGATTTGTTCAGTTCATTTTATTCTTAAATCATCGGTTGGTGAGTGCCTCAAATGACTTTCAAGGAATTTTTTTACATATAATTAAAATTAAATGAGACACACTTGCATGAGACGATCTCGCGGTAAAACATAACATAATTTGAACATGACACATTAACACTTTAGAAGGGATGAATGTTAATTTATGCTAATTTGTACCCCGCATCGTATGAGTTTTTGTCGAATAAAGATTAATAAACATATTAATTTGATATCTAATTTGCAAAAGTTGGCATATAAAGAGTAGGATAGATTAGATTAATGATACTGGAATTCAGATGTTGATAATAACCCTATATGTTCATCGGGTAAATTCAGATTTCTCTCTCTCTGGGGACTGGAGTTGGGGGTGGGTGATATCCAATATCAATAACTTCTTCTAAACAAAATGTGAAATGCAGCATAATTTCATGTCTCACTTGATTTTACAGCAATCTACATAATCATAACAAGATTTTCTTTTTTCAAACAGATGTACGCAAGTTCACAAGAAGAAGCTTCAAGCTATAATTCATGTTCCTTTCATCTTGGGTTTGAGAGGGGTGTTGATTTAAAGCGCTACTTGTGTGAGATGTCGAGATCAGAAGACCAATGCTGGTGGGTGGAAAAAGATTCAAGGGAAGTAGACAGGCCAGTTGAAGTAGTACGAGTCTCGTACTTCTTTGTCCATCTCATTCCACTGTAACGAAATCAAATTGAAATGTAAGAAACAAATTGATCTGAAACAGCAGAAGCCAAAATGTAGCAGTATATCTAATTTTAAGGAGGCCATAAAGTTTGGAGCTTGAGGAAAGGTACCTTAAATTTGTAAGGCTGCTTCTTGGCGCGTGCTTTCTTCCAGTGATATTGCTCAAAAAGCATTGCCTTGTCATGCCAACTGCATCATAATATAGAATGTGCTTTTCAGCAAAAGAGAATACTCTGATTTACAGATTTAGCAAGCAGGACAATGGTCCTAAAGCAGCAACATCGTATGTCTCAAAGAAAACATTTTTTGTAGTCTACAAGGAAGAAATAAAATGTGCTCTCTTAAGCAATAAAAACAAAAAATAAACTGGTTTCTCCCAATAACACGTAAAGCAACAGATAGGAAACGATTCCTAGTTGGTAATCAGTGGGTCAATGACCCTATAAAATCACTTTAGATAGTTTTACAGAGATCATAGGCCCAACATATATTAATGATTCCACATTCAAGGAGGTATTTCATAGAAACACTGTACAAAATTGGGAAAAATTACAGTCCAAAGTAATCAAGGTGCTGCAATTGAAGGTAGAATGTAATGTATCAGCAATTGTCAAAGAATGGGTAAGGGACAGTGATGTTTTGTCCAAGATACAAGCTGTTCTAGCAAGAATAAATTGTCATTACGTCTGCAGATATAAGAGGGCTTGGTAATACTAAAGAGTCGAATACAACAG
Source organism: Stenogyne calaminthoides (assembly GCA_037126765.1). Lineage (NCBI taxonomy): Eukaryota > Viridiplantae > Streptophyta > Magnoliopsida > Lamiales > Lamiaceae > Stenogyne > Stenogyne calaminthoides. The sequence goes on from JBBCBC010000010.1 coordinate 2,476,313, forward strand.
AAAACAAGGAATAAAGGTAATCGAATGCTTTAGTGTATGATGTGTTGAATAATGCATCATACACAAAAATCATGATTAATGGAAGAAGGCAGCGAACAATGAGTTGTGACACTACGTACACCTGTCTTCTTGTACAGAATCCCTTCTTCCATATCATACTTGTTAGAATCTAAGCATATAAATGAACATTGACTTATATATGAATATTAAAATCTCTAAAACTGAAAAAAAGGTTGAATAGCTTGAAGACACATCTATATATCTGGGATTATATGCTAGTGTGAGTGATAAATTGTACACAAATCTGTGAGAAAAAAAAAAGAAAAAGATCAGGATTAGCAATCTTACTAAACCGCTATCGGTTACAAGAGCACTTCACCAGCAGGTTGTATGCCAAAAAAATATCCACATGTTGATATGATATATTAGAAAATGTTCTACCTTGATTCATATGAGCCAGATTGTATGAAAATTTCCAGTTGAAAGGTTTTCTTTACGAGGGAATTTGCATTGGGGTTTTATAATCAACTATTAAGACTCATCATTATATAACAAACAGGGCTTAAACATAGCAGGAAGCATGAATTACGCATTAAGCATATCAGCTCCATAATTAAACAATATTCAGGATACATTTTGACGAAGAAAGCCAACTAAAATCTGGTGGAAATCAAGTGGTAGAATTCTCCGTTATTCTAATAATGAAAAACCTAGAAAATTTAGATGAAATGCCTCTAATTACACATTTTAATTCACAAAAAACAAAATTGTATGCCATGGAAAGCGCTAGAACAAAAAAACATACAAAACAAATGCACACTTATAGATAGAAACGAATAATATAGAAAGGAGAGTACTTGAATTGGCTAGAGAGTTGCCACATGTAAGGATTGACCCAGGTGATGGCGGAGAAGGCGGCGGACCCGATCCATATGTTGACAAAACTATCCGGGTCAGCGTGTGGAACCCCAGGGTCGCCCCGATATGCGTTTCCAAAGTACTTCTCCATTCTTCTACACCCTTCACACTCTGCCTATTCCTTATCAGTTATCTGACGATGATGACGACGCACTTTTTTGGGCCTAATACTGGGCCTATTTCTAAACCTATAAATGGGCCTGAACCTGGGCCTTGTTCTAAATATTGATCTTGGGGAGAAAAGTAGGGTTTGTAATAGCATGAAGGACGTAAGTGCAATATAGAAGAATTTGCTATCCGTTAAGGATCCTTGGAGAAAGAGGAAACCCCAAGCTACAAAATACTGAAAAGGATGAATCAAGTTGTTGATTTTCCTCAACTAAATCTATTCTTCAACAATTCGAATCGCCTGAATTACGTCATCAATCCACTCAAAATTACGTCGCGCAAATCATGTTTTCATTCCAGGAGTCTCTCTGCATTTAATGAACAGAAATGCTGCGCCGTTCTTTCTTCATCACCAGGTTTATTCATTCATGTATTTTTCACTTTATCGTGCAATATGTAACCAAGTCTTTTTTGTTCAATGCGTTATACTAAGGCTTTTTTTTTCAATTAATTTTTTGACAGTTGATAAGCTGGTTGATCAAGCTGAGCATTCACTTGTTAAAGAGGTAAATCGATTACATTGATAATTGATTTTTTCTTTTTTTCAGTCGGTGCTATTTTTTAGTGATTTCATGTCATTTTATGGTTGCAACATACCAAATTATTCTTCGAATACACCCTGTAGAAGCACAATGAAGTTATGCTTGGATTTTTTTTAATCTAAAAATTATCTGCATTTAGCGAAGAGTAACAATTGGGTGCACCAGTTGCACTGTGCAATTGGTGAAGGACTAATATCGTTCAATTAAAACAACTAATGCTGACTAATACCTTTTAATAAAACAATTAATACCTTATTACCTTTTCAAAATGAAATTAGTTGCACGGTGCAACTACTGGTGCAATTTAAGAGGTAATGTTTTGCCAAATTGTCTTTCTTTCATTTGTGGACTTGATATATAGTATGAAATTAGCCATGACTTAAAGATACTAAAAGAAGTTTACATTACATTTTATGGCAATTATTATATGAGCATGCCTTTTCAATTATTACTGCATCCTCTGAAGGTTCTGAGATTCAAAGACTACTGCGAAAAAAAAAAATTACTGTTGTTCCGTGTCATTTCTGGTTTTACTTATGTAACAGAGAGCACAAGATCTAAATTGCTATAATAGCATCTGCACCAAAAAATAAAAAGAAATAAACCGAGATGGAAGGAACAAATCTGCAATTTTGTGCCAAACTTGCTCAATATGTGCTGGATGTGGAGTTTCTAAATTACCTTCTACATATATTTTTCTTTAGGATACCAATTTTGATGGCTTCCCACATGTAAAATTTCTTAAGAACTTTCCAAAGGAGGAGCTGTTCAGAAAAGTTGTCATGGTCAGGTTTGATGCAATGATCTTACTCAATGGAACGAAGGAACATCAATCATTGCCAGAGAATGCTTTTTCCACCATCAAGTACTTGTATGAATCGGGTGCCAAAGTAATTCTGGTTGGTAGCTGGAATGAGAATAGAAATTACAGGTCTCATTCAAAAGCACGTCTCACGACAGAATCTGTTGCAGGTGCGACATTTAATTCTACTTGATCAAAAATCATGCTAGTTTTTGCCATGCCATTTTTTGTGCAGTTACATCTTAAGCTTTCTTTATTATTGGTTTGTTTGTGTTGCAGATTTTCTGTCATCTATGCTTGAACTTGAAGTTGTTCCAGTGAAACATGTTTCCGAACAAGATAGTCAAAGATCTCGCCTTCTTCTGCTTGAAAACCTCTTTTATGTTAAGGGGGAAAGAGCCAACTGTTTAAAGTTTGCCGAAGAACTTGCATCTGGGGTCGATATAATTGTTAATGATGCCTTTTCTGAGTGTCATAAAGTTCTTGCTTCAACAGTTGGTGTGGCTAGCTTTTGTTATGCCTGCATTGCTGGATTTTATTTCGAGGAGGCAATATATAAGCTGAAGAAAATCATCAACACCACTGGAAGGCCCTATGTGGCTATTGTAATGATATCTTCAATTCATTGAATTAATATTTTGAGGACTATAATATTTTTCTCAAGTCTGCTTGTACATTATTGGGAAAATACTCCCTCCGTCCCGTGATTACTGCAACACTTGCTTTATTTGAACGTCCCAACATTACTGCAACACTCCCAAAATGGAAATAACACACAATACTAACACCTTCACAACATCACTTTATTTTCAAAATTGCCACTTAAATCTCTTCTTTATTTCAACTCAAACCCACTAAAAGTCAACATCTCCACATTGAATTACCCACAATACCCCTTCTTTATTACACTCAAACCCACTTTTCACTTTTCTCCTTGGTTTGCGTGCCGTTTTCAGTGTTGCAGTCCTCTTGGGACGGAGGGAGTAGTTTTTTTAGTCTTGTAAGTTGCACTTATTTTTATTTTAGTCCTGTTGACTATCAGTCCTCTAACTTTCAGTTTTTCGACATCTTGGTCCGATGACTGGCTATAAGAGGTGAAACAACCGGTTAATCAATCAAACTTTGCCACATGGACAAATAATATTGTGCCACATCAGCTTCAACTGAATGTTTCACCTCCTATAGCCGGTTACTGAATTAAAATGTCAAAAATTGGAAGTTAAAAGATTATTTTCAATTTGAGAATTTGGCAGGACTAGAATCAAAATTGGAATAACTTACAGGACTAAGAAAACAAAATTCCCTATATTATTCACAGGTCTTCTATTTTCATGCGCAGATCGGTGGAGGCAACCTTGCAGATAAAGCTGCTGCCGTGCAGTTCTTAGCAACTATATGTGACGGTTTAGTGTTTGTTGGAAATATGGCTTTCCAAATATTGCATGCTCTAGGAGTGCCTGTTCCCATGAGATTGGGGGAACTTGGAGCATTAAAGGAAGCTGTCAAGATAGTGGAGTCCGCAAAGTCAAGAAACATTCCACTTTGTCTTCCTCGAGATGTTTGGTGCATCAAAGATCATATTCCAAATAAGATGGAGATATTTTCTGTTCAAAATATTCATGAAGGTAAATCTATTATTTACCAACCTTCGTGTTGTTGCATCACAGGAACACCTCAAGTGTCATGATCTTACTTATTTTTAGAATAAAATATAAATATGTTGCATATGTTAGGGTAAGTAACCAAGTTTTATGATGTAGATATGTTAATACATATCAATTGCTTTGTCAAACTTATGGTTCCAGGTTGGCAACCTGTTGATATTGGACCAAGTTCCTTGGAAGAAATGACCTATTTGCTTTCAAAATGCAAGGTGCTTATCAACTTCTTAATGATATGTTGAATGTTACGAATTTTATTTCCCTTCAATTGCTCTCTTTGTACTATAATCCATAATAGTCATCTTCTCTAAGCCTAATATAGAGAACAAAACTAATTAGCTAGATATGTTGAATGTTATAAAATTATATTTCCCTTCAACTGCTCCTTTTTGTGCTCTCAATTCATATTAGTCTCTTATGATTCTTATCTAAGCCTAGCTCAGTTGTTGCCCAGATTTAGAGAAAGAAACTAACTAGCTAGATATGTTGAATGTTATAAAGTTGTATTTTCCTTCAACTGCTCTCTATCCGCATTTGTCATCATATCTTAGCCTAGCAAGTTATTACCCAGATTTAGTGAGATAAACTAACTAGCTATATCAAAGTTAATGTTTAGGAAGATATACTTGTAGTTGCTCTCCATTTGAAAGTGTTCTGAATGATTAGTAACCTGATTCCTCTCCGTGTTTCTTCTTAGCTTTGATGAATTTCTGCTCTTTCAGCCAGAAAGTTGGCAGTTTGGCTCACATCATAATTGTTGTCATAGACTTGGTAATTGCTTCAGATTTCTAATTTTTACCTAACATCAATAATCACTCTGTTTCTAAACGGAGATCTCCTTCATAATTCACCTCCTCATTGAGGAATTCCTCAGTACCTATAGAATATGGTCTATATTTTCTATTTTCTGAGGGAAGCTAATTTATTCATATTGAGTTTCCATAATTGTGTCTTGTGGACTTTGCTGCTTCTATTATGTTTGTCTTGACTGAGCCTTTTTAAGTTCTTCAGAAGGTATTGTGGATTGGCCCATTGAGATTCACCACTACAAAAGAGGACAAAGGTGGAACACTTAAACTGGCTGAAGCACTTGGTACCCTAAGCAATTGTGATGTATCTTTTGTTGGAAAAATGGAATCTGAAGAATTAATGGACAAATCAAAGTCTTTTTCAAATGATAATTTTCTGAAAAGTGCTGTGGTTGTCTGGGAGGTTCTTAAAGGAGGAAAACTTCCCGGGCTCATGGCATTAGATAGAGTATGTCTCTGAACCCATATCTGAGTATATGTGCAAATCAATTGGGATTTTTGGTGGAACTTTTAATCAAGAAATCGTGTTCCTTGTTTAGCGTTCCCTCCAACTTGAAATTTTTAGTTGTTATAATCTATGTCTATAAGTATATCATCCACAATCTCTGAACAAATTTCTCTTTTTGAACTTATACTTCTTTGAACTTTGCAATCACAGGCATATCCTTTTATGGTAGACTGGAGTGTGGCTTATGATGATCCTATGAGGCCTCTAGTTGTCGATATTGGAAGTGGTAATTTTCACTTACCATGATCATTTTATTACATCTTGTGGCTTGATTCAAAGTTACCCACATCACTTTACTTAATTCACCAAAAAAAAATTTCTGGCTATTGCATCTCCTTTCATGAAATCCTGCCAAATTAAATGGAAAAAACACAATAAAATCATGTGTATATGTATACTCATGTGATGACTAAACTATTTATTTAGGAAAAATGATGTGTAATTATGCATTATATGGTAGTTTCAATCAAAATTTCCATCAATAAAGCTGAAGGACATTTCCATCAAAATTTGGACTTGCCCTCTTCGCTTGGTTTTTACACCATGCCAGAAATGATCTACTGGCTAATCAACAGTTAGCTAAAAATAATCCGGAAATTCATGATCTGCCTCTGTAGTCCAAACATTATACTGAAATGATAACAGAAGTTCTTCCCATATAAAATCTCATGGAGTTTGTCTGCAAAAGGGATATGTTCAGTGATCTTTCTCTGTTTTGCTGAACATGCTAGACTTTCAAGGTATATTTTCTCTCTTTGATCGTTGCAAGGAAAAATTAACATTTGAAAAGTGCATACCTTTTTTTTCTTTCATTCTTTTTCTCGATAAATCTCCTGCACACTTTAATCACAGACTGGTCTAGCAAGCATTCTAGCTTTTTTTGCCTTTGAATTGTGCATTTATGCTCCTTTGGCAGAGAGTAAAAGGATCTTTTGGAAGGGCTCCTCAGTTCAAATATATTGATGTAAAATTTACAGATTCTCAATCAACCCTATATGTGGAGAAAATGTTATCTTTGCTCAAACATGGATGTTAATGTGCCGACACTATCCTGTTTAAATAATTGCTATGTGGATTTATTTTGGATCAATTAGTCAGTCTAAAAGATTTGCTAAAAGTAATATAATATTTGGATTGTTTGGCAGGAAATGGCATGTTCTTGTTTGGAATGGGGTCAACGAGAAAATATATGAACTTCCTTGGGCTCGAAATGAATGCAACGGTCCTGTATCTTAAAAAGTAATCGATGATTGGATTTGATGTTCAGAACTAATTAGTGATTTTTTGCTCTCATCACATTTCAGCTGGTGGATCGTTGTATAGATGATATGCATCGACTTGGTATCCGTAATGTGTATGTAATTTCATCCCTAACAACTTTTGTCCTATGCTGTGCCATATAGGAACTGATGATGTACGACTATATAGATGATAGGTCATGTAACTACCATCTCTCATATTGTTGTCTACAATGTAAAATAATTATTTTTATCAAAGTAAATATGATTCAAGCTGTCTGAAGATCAATTGTCTATGTCTAGGAGGAGAGAACCTTAGGCTCGTTTGGGTTTAGAGTGCTGTAATTTCTTGTTTAGCAAGTCCCTGTATTCCTCTTGATTTAAGAGGTACAGTTAGTTTTTTGAATCAAACATAGACCTTCTACAATTAAGAATCAAAATGTAGAAAATGGGTTAAGTGGCATATATTGAAGCTATACAAGTGCTGCTACCAATATTCTTATGGGGCAGTATGGGAGTGGTGCAGGGGGTGGGAGTACAGGAGAGCATGACTGTTGCTTCTTTTATCTATGAACATTTATAGTTTTAGATTAGTAATTTAGCAATGAAGAAGTTTCTAATTAACACCTATGGTTTGTTTTGTCTTTAGGCACTTTATTACAACAAATGCAACATCAACTTTTCGGTCCATAATTTCCAGTTACCCAGGGGAGTTAGTTCTTGTATCAATACAGGTAATATACTGGCATTTTAGTTGCACCTACACATGTTATCATACGAACTGCTCGTTCTCTAACTTCATGAATACTTGTGCTCTTTAGAACGTAGATGCCCAAAGTTGACAAAGATTACATAATGCATCTTTTATTTTTTTTTCATTTTGAAGTATACGTATTCTCAATTAATTGAAGAGAGGGGCTTATTTTTCTTGTTGATTCTTAAGCTATCTACCTATGCAGGCATATGATATATTTGAATAATAAATGCATGCACTTCAACAATTTGGCCACTAATTTGGATCCTCTTTGAAATACATAGAAAATGATTTGTAACATCCCAGTGTAGTAACTGGTCGCCCTGAAATAGCTTATTAACATTCTTTCTCCGGGTTCTATTTCCTTCTCACATATATTCCTTATCTAAATCATTGGTAGCAGGCATTTTGTTTTCTTACTTAGCATGACTTTTTGTGATTTCAGTGTCCGAACCCAGATTTCAACAAACCACAATACCGGTGGAGAATGTTGCAAAGGTCATTAGTTGAAGCAATAGCTGATATGCTAGTATCTGGTGGGAAGGTACTAAATTATTAACCTGCCCTGCTATCATGTTTCTTACATATGAAGAATTTAATCTAATTATTATACGTTCATAAATAAATATGAATGTATATTTTAGTCAGTACATATAAAGTTAGAAACCACATTTCCCTTTTATTTATTTTTTATAATAAAAGTTATTTTTTTTCCTTGTGTTTTTTTCTTTTTATAGTTTAATATCGATATGCAGGTATTTCTCCAATCTGATATAGAAGCTGTTGCTGTGAGAATGAAAGCTGATTTCATGGAATATGGTAAAGGAAAACTTGTAAATCACAAAGTAGGATGGCTGAAGGAAAATCCATTTGGAATGCCATCAGATTGGGAAAAGCATGTGTTAGATCGTGGTGCCCCTATGTACAGGCTTTTACTTTCTAAAGTAGAAAGCAGGGGCTGATTAAAGAAGTTGGTGGAAATAACTAAGCTCGTGGTGTGGTGGCTATTCACCTTTCAAAGAGTTGATCAGTTTGTCCTTGCCCACAGTAGTTGTCTGCCGGAAATAGATTCTCCTGAAAAAAGGTAAGCAGTTATCAAATTGATAAAGAGAAACAAAAACTTTGTTATCACTATTTTTGCACTCGTAATCATATGACTCCAACTTTTCCCCTGTTAGGAATTTAAGCAAGCAATTATTAGAGAAAATAATGGAACTACGGAATTTAGAGACAAACAATTTGGTTACCCAGTTCGTCAGGAATGACTACATCTGGGGGCACTACCAAGCAAGGAGAGATCTACTATATCGTATAAGATAGTGCAAGTAGTGCAAGATACAATGGGGGAGTCAGGGGGTTATTTATACAAAAAACCCGAACTGGGAAACTGGGCCAAAACCCTAGATTTGGCCCATCCTGGCCGAAACCCTAAATCCAAGCCTGAGCCTCGGGCCCCCGCGCCGACCTCGGGCTTTGGTCGAGCAAAACCGCTCGAGCTCACCTACTGGTCGAGCGCCTTGCGGGCGCTGCATGGGGGGGGCGCTCGACCGAGCATAAGTGCTCGACCACGAGCACAGGTCGAGCGCCTCCCGCATCCTGCATTCCGGTTTCACTCAGGCTCCATAACCCAACAATCTCCCACCTGAAGACTGAACCTGGAGAGTGACACTGGAGCGGAAGTGCACGACCTCAACTAGGTCGAACGTCTTGTCCTCCCTGGACTCATTCTGAACGTCTTGTCCTCCCTGGACTCATTCCGCAACTCAGACTCCAACAATCTCAACATCCCCATGTCACCTGTATCTTGGTGGTAAAAACTTGAATAATATTAGATTCCAGATAATTAGTTTAAGTAGAAGTGTTCAATTTGAAAACACTCAAATCAGCTTTTGTGCTGGTTAAATTAATCAGCTCAAAACTCTTGAAAACACCCCCGAGTAAACTTGCTATTAATCTCTACTTCTATATGTTTATATGATTCTTGTTGCCTGATTTGGTAGTATTGGTGCATCCCCCTTGGCTGATGAAAATTTGGCCTGCCAGCTAGATAACGCATCAGAAAGTTCGCCCCACTTCATCATAGTCCTACACAGATATTACAGGTAAAATTGTATGGTCTTGAGAGGCTAAATAAACTATTCTTTATACTTTCTTAAAATCTCTTCCCAGAATTTCTTCAATCTCTCTGATGAAAGAAAACTTCTCGACTTGCTAATTTTATTGTGACTCATCATTTGGTCACTGCAACAGAAATGATTGTATATCAGAGTTCAGGAGAGAAAGAAAAGAGGAAAAGCAGGGAATATAACTGAAAGATGATGCCTGAGATTGTACTCTTGTCATCACTTCTTATTAGTCCAGGAGTGGATTAACGCGGCAGGGTCATTGCAGGCTTGGGTTTGATCCGGCCCGAATGAAGCCCATTGGCATTTCTACTGGTTCCTGAACAAGCAACCAAGGATGAGAACAATGAGAAGAAAACGTGAGGAGACGCTAGATAATGAGATAAAAATGCATTAATACATTCAATACAAGGCTTGCATTGCATTGCAAAGCGTCAGGTCTACTCTTTCTATCGGAAATGGATCCTCTTTCTTTTACGTAATATATGTTGGAAAATTGAATGGAAAATGGTGTAATTGTAACTTGGAAATTGTGTAGGGAAATGGGAGAAGGGAAAAGTAAAGTTCCCATCCCACATAGAAAAATGAAAAGGAAATGAAAGGGTATAAAGTTAACAACCTATGTGAGGGTTGCAAATAATTGTCTTGATTATGCTCCAACCTCCACGCGGGCGCGCAGAGGGGTGCAAATCATGACCGAATTTGGTCTTCAAGGCGTGAACTTGTGCGCGACCTGCGTACATGAATATCGCACCGATTTGGTGGCGGACGGGCAAAACAATTTGTCTTAAATTTATTTCCTTTTTATTTATATTTTCCTGCATGTAACTGTTCATATTCAAATGAAATGAGCAGTTTCGAAATATTGAATTTTGCATGACAGTTTCTGGACCAGAATTTAGTGCCAGCAAGAGTTACAACAAATTCAAAGTTGGAATTGAATTGTGGCAGTTTTGGTCAGCCGCATTTATGGCTCTTCAATACCATCCAGCAGTTTTGATTCTTGAAGCTCTATATAAAGAGTAGTCCAAGCAGTGACAAGAAGACTTGAATTTGAGAGCTTACAGACACTATTCCAGCACTTTGCTATACACATATCTCCTGCATTTTCGTTGGCTCTTCGGTGGTATAAGTTCAGACAATTTTTCGGTTCGCTAGAGCAGAATATTAGTGCTAAATATTCTGTTGTACTTGTTGTATCCTGGGAAGCGGACATTCCAAGAGTCACTAGCACCGAGAGTGAGGGACGTATTTTGTTTTAAGGAAATCGTGATTTTCACGAGTCTCAAGTTAATTTTTGTTTGTTGTTTATTATTATTTTTCAATCATCTACGGTGTACTTTTGTCTTACAATATATCTTGTAAATTATGGAGAGAGACAAACACATAATAATATAATGAGTGGAAAATATAATAGAGTGGTCGAGTGAGATTCACGCATCATGTCTATCTCTTTTCAAAATGAGTAAGTCTAGTGTAAAAAAATTTACGTATGAAAAACTATAAAATCGCCCTAAATTATGACATATTCGGGCCGAGTGAACTATCTACATCCTAAAAACTAAATAATGAACTTTAAATCATGACCTATTTGGGCCTGGTGAACCATGAAACACTCGAATCGAGTGAACCATGAACCACTCGATTTTGTCTTATCTTCACCATATACATAATTTGTTTATAAATAAATATTTTTTCATGTGTGCGAATTTTCATACTAGACTTTGTCTTTCAAAATTTATAGAAAATTTACAGAGAATCCATATATGTTTCTGCACTGGGAAAAGAGTCATTTTCTGCAAAATACTTTTTTTAGTCAGTTAATTAAATGAATAATATTTCATATATTCTCACTTGTCCTTCCATTTAATTAAAAGATTTTTTTAAAAAAAATTAAAAACCATGAACCTTAAATTCTAAATCATATACTCTAAACTCGGGTGAACCATGAATCAGTCGGCCCGAGTTTGGGTCGGGTCCGGTAAAAAAATAGGAAAAAGAAAAATTGAAAAAAAAAATTGGAAAAAAAAAGTTGGAAACAAAAAAAACTAAAAAAAAACTAAAAAATTCAATTGCACCAATTCTAAATTGGTGCAAATGGTACAGAGGATAATTTGTCATCTTAGAAATTCCTTTTTTTTCTTTTGGGAGGGAACAGTAATTGGCTGATGAAATTATCAACTCCATGTTTTCTGCTTGAATAGGATAGCATTCAGAAGCCATGTGATGATGTTGTTGAAAGAATTATATTTCATCTAAAGTTCAAACTTGTAGCGGGATATAAAATTAATCTGTACATTTTTCTTCACTTGGAGGATACCCATCGAGTAGACAATTAATACGAGTAAAGTTGGTTTTTTGCGGGATTTGAACTCAAGATCTATACATGAGGTATTTTTTATTGGACAAATGGTGACTCGAATCCATGACTTCACGGTATAGATAGTGGTGCTCTAATCACTTGAGCTATATAATGATTTTGATTAATGGAGCAACGTCTTTTCTCATGTATGACAAAAACTTGTATGAAATATTGCATACAAGTGATATGTGCTACTGGACTTTTTTTTTTTTTTTCCGGGTCAGACACCAGGTCGAGTTAGGGCAGATTGATGCGGGCTAATGGGCTTTCTTCTTCTTCTTCTTCTTCTTCTTCGCATCGCGCAGCAAGTCTCGGCCAGATTTTTTCTTCGCTGTTTGTAGTCGGAGAATCTGTCCATCGTTCGTGTCCTAATTTCTTGTTCAATTTAATTTTCTTCGATTCGCTTGAATCATTGGATGAAATCATGTTTGTTCAATTTGAATTTTGGTGTGGATTCAGCGAAAAGAAGAAAGAATATGTGTGTGATGTTGGATTACACATCAACACAAAGTGTGTGCTGAAATTCATATCATTCTGCACTCTTCTCACGCTATTCTTTAGATCTGTAATGTTGGACTGATGATTTTTTTCGCTTTTGTACTGGTTTTTGTTCATGTAGTAACACTCTTTTGCTTATAGGGTAATATTATTTTGTTCATGTAGTAACACATCAAGTTGTTCTTTAAATCTGTAATTTTGGACTGGTGATTTCTTTTCGCGCTTGTATTGGTTTTTGTTCAGGTGGTAATACGTTTATCTTTATAGGGTAACACTTTTTGTTCATGTAGTAACACACAAAAACAACTTGAAAAAAAAATTTGGACTGTTGATTTTTTTTCGCGCTTGTACTAGTTTTTGTTCATGTAGTAACACTCTTTTGCTCATAGGGTAACACTTTTTTATTCATGTAATAACACATCAAGTTGTTCTTTAAATCTATAATTTTGGACTGAGGATTTCTTTTATAATTTTGGACTGAGGATTTTTTTTCACACTTGTACTGGTTTTGTTCATGTGGTAACACGTTTTTCTTCATAGGGTAACACTTTTTGTTCATGTAGTTACACATAAAAATAACTTGAAAAAAATAAATTAAAAATTATGTGTTCAATAAGAATTGAACCTACGACTAAATAAACTAACAATAGACCAAAATCATTAGGCTACGACACAATTTGATAAATATATCCTTTGTATAAATATGTAATAGGTAAATAGTCAAGCGATCCGCCCGTCCCGCCACATGATCCATAATTTTTATTTAATTTACCTTTACTGTGATGTATTACACGTATCATTATTGTGCAATATTTTACAAGATTGATACTCCTCATGTGTTTCAACGAATCAACATATTTGATTTTATTGTGTTTTCAGGTATTCCTCCAATCAATAAAATCAGTGTACGGTCTTGTGTTCTACGTAATTTTTTTTTAATCACACGTCATTGTTGTTTATATTTGCAAAACACTGTTTTGCTTTTAAATTTTGCAAGGAAATATTGAGATAAGAGATCCACAAAGTTAAAGAAAAAATGACAACAAAACTAGTATTTTTTTTTTTTGAAGAGCTTATATAGGTGAACTTAACTTCATGTCTATACTAAATGATCAATAAATTTATAATAGAGGAAATACATAAAAAAATATTATTAATCCCATTCAATAAATTTATTTTCTTTCTATTTATGTCTTTGTGGCAAGCGACACGATACACGTGTTTAATAGTATAATCAACGTTGTAATTTTTGCTAGACATTACTTTCTAGAATATCCGATGCTTATTATTATATAATAGAACTAATTGTTCAATTTTTCATATATATATCATCCATATTTCAAACCCTATATTCTTTCGCCGCCTCTTTTGTTCTTACCATCTACGACAGAGGTCCTAAAATCATTATTGTTGGGGTTATACTGAAAAATATGCTTTTATTTTATATAATCAGACTGAATTTTGGGTTTATTTGCTGAAATAAATTATTTATCACTGTTGCTTTAAATATCATTGAATGTTACATATATTTACTGCATATTTGTTCAATAATTAGTACGTATTACATTGTAGTTAATTTAGTGATACCATTGTAACTAAAAGTACATAATTCACAACTTAGATGGAAATGAACAATCCATCGTGAAAGGTTGAAGTGTAAGACTCAGATTAACTTGTCTTGACCAAGAAATTGCACTAGTGCATTATGATGCGCTGAAGAGGACCTACAGGAGGATAAATTCTTCATAACTGAATATAGAAGAATTAGACCTCAGTGATTAGTTATTTATTAATCTTCGTCTCTTAAATAGGATCGTGTGGAATTAATAACTATTGCTTTGACTTACGATGGGTAGAGAATCAATGTGATTCAATACCTTGTATCTTGGGTAATATTATTAGTTGCAGGACGATTGCTAAGATTTAATACGGAGAATCGGTGTGCAAGTGTGTCTTGTTTGATTAGTCCCCTTGGGAGGCTCAAAAGTTTTATCATACCAAATCTTGCTAGTGGAATTAGTTTTCCGGTATGGATAATAATGTTGAGCCGTTCCTGAACCAAGGAAGAATATATTAATTAAAGTGAAGCTATTTCAGTGGCTGAAATTAATTAATTGACTGGATAATGTTAAACGCGAAAAATAATAACCGGGAGCCATATTAATTGTAATATGGGTTAAGATGGATAGTGCAATATTAATTATATAGTGGGATTAATTAATATTTATGGGCTTGAATGATATTATGACTCAATATTGGAAATTCAATGTCCATTGGAAGGTTCAATCTTAATTCTCCTAAAGGCCCCTCAAGTAGCCCAAGATAAGGTCCAATAACTGAAAAAAATGTTTAAAATAAAAGAAAACATTGTTGCCTATTTTTCCTTAATTTTTAGAAAATTAATAAATAAAAGAGGGAGAAAGATTTTCTTTGAATTTTATTATGGAATGAGGATAAGTATTCTTGGAATACAAGTTTATCTCATTAAATTTAAAAAATCTTCCAGTTGGCTATTTATTGTGTAATTTTAAGAAATAATGAATAAATAAGGAAGGAAAAATTTTCTTGATTTTCTTGAAAAGATATTATGGAAGATATGTATTCTTGGAATACAAGAATATCTCATAAATTCAAGAAGATCTCAATCTTGGAAATCTTGGTCCTTATTTTTTCAAAAATTCCATAAAGAAAGGAGGTGAGATTTTTGTGGAATATTTTAAATATGGTGAAAAGAATATATGAGATATATTCAAAATTTCTTGGAGATCAAGAAAAAAAATTTCCCATCTTATTCACACACAAAATTTCGACCACCACCCTCTCTATAAATAGGGGATGAGTGTTTCATCCCCAATGCAATTCCATGCGTTGGAAAAAAAAAATTAGAAATCCACAAAGGTGGTGCAACATAATTTTATTTTTCCTTTTGTTAATTGTTCGCGAGCATCTTTCCACCGGATTCTTGAATAAGGACGAGGGAATACTTGAGAAGACTCTTTGGGTTTGTTCGTGTGAACAGGATATCCATCTTCTCAACGGTTATCACTCTGAGAGGTTAGTTCATGTAAACTCATAGCAATTCCACATGCGTATGATTTATGTGATAAATTTGTATGCATGGTTTGTTGTTAAATTATTATTTGAATTAATATAGGATTAATTTTTTTTTGATCGGACAAAGTTAGTTGTTAGATGTTAGTAGTTAGTACACCAAGCACCCAAACACTCCACAAATTCACCAAGCCACCTTTTAACTCCCATACTCCAATTCGTTCCCAAAGGGAATCGAACCTGGGTCTCCCACTCAATTGAGGAGCCCAGTGGCCAGGTGGGAATATAATATTAATTCATGCTAGTAATAATTGTCAGAATTAAATTTGTATTTAAATATTCATCTCGAATAGATTCGGGCAATTAATTCCCCAACATGTATATGATGTTATTATGTTGGAAAGAATTGTTTGTTATCCATATCATTAATGTTTGGTTCCTTCAATAGAAATATTAATTGAGGTTCAATTTTTTGAATGATTGGAGTATTCACGAATGATAAATTTCGCATTTATGCAACGCATCATAGAATGGAAGGTTTCAGCAAAGAGACCCATAAATCGATTATGGACAAAGGTAATTTTAGGCAGGGATGAATCCAAGATTAAATAGTGGGGTGGGTTGAAAAATAATTTTTTTGGGCACAATAAAATTTAGAAAATAAAACAGAGAGAACGGATTTCTTTCAGTGAAATAATAAAATATTACGATGTACATTTAAATTGTATCCTACGAGACTTCGAAATATAAAATTGATTTATCTATACTAATAAAAAAAAAGTGAGATAAAATTAAATCATATAACTGTAAGCAATACTAAAATACTCATTAATTAAAGTACTCAAATTATTTTCACTACTGAAATGCCCCCAATCAACAAATCAGTTCAATTATATTATTTCCATTATTTAATTAACGTCCAGCTAGAGATTTTGAATTAAGATGGACTTGTTTCTAAGTGGGCTCTGTGATAAAATTTAAAGGCTCGGGTGGGCTGGTGTAGAAATAAATTACATATAGAGAGCCATATACGTACATATATAGGGAGCTATTTTGGGTTTGCACGAGGCTGGAGCCCAGTGCTGCCCTTGAATAGATCCGTCCCTGATTTTATGCTCCATTTGGATGGATGAATTTGAAAATCCATGAATTTCATACACAAATTATACTCTCCAATAGATTTACAACTACTTAGATTTGAGAGTTTAGGGAAGAGAGTGGAAAAGGGTAGAGATTGAGAAGATTTCACAAATGACTAGGTTTTGATGAGGATTTGAAATTCTTCCATTTTAAACTAGACTCTCAAATCTAAGTATTTATAAATTCATTGGAGAGTGATGATTTGTGTGTGAAATTCATGGATTTCATATTCATCCATCCAAATGGAGATTAAGTTTTTACTTGTCTTTTTGTAATTTTTTATGATTCTTATGTGATAAAATCATGAAACATAATTTTAGTGACTTTTTTCTTCTTGGGGTTGGGGGGCATTTTGTTAGTGACGAGGTCTTATTATGTTTGTGGCTTTGTGCATTTTGGGTATAATTAATATGGCCCGAAGAGTCTTATTATGTTTATGCATTTTGGGCTTTATTAATATGGCCCAACACCAACGAAACAAATTCGAAACATAATTCTAAAATCTAAAAATATAAGTAAAAAAAAAAAAAAAAAGAGAAAAACTTTAAGTAGTAATTTACTTATCATATGTAGAGAACCGACATTAAACTTCTTATTCATTCTTCTTTTTAAACGATAATTCTTATTCATTCTTATTATGCAAAAGTTAAAATATTCTCATTTATTTATTTAAATAAATGCGTTAATGGATTAAGATTGTAAGATATTTTGATGTCTTGTTTTGAATTTTGTAAAGGCTGCATACTGAAGTATACTTGCAACATATTATGCACGCAACATAGGATCAATTTTTTGAAAATGATCAATCGTTTTATAACATCATTATGATTGAAGTATTTAAGAGTTAAATATAATTAAATAAGTTCAATAAAAATGACCGTAAAATTACTGACTTATAAAACACTCTACATTTCCAAGACTTGTATTCCTTGAATTTATGCTTGATTTTGCTTAAATTTTCACTCCATTCTTCATAGTTCTTCACATTTTACTATAATCTTCTTGTATGCAACCCCCTTTTTCCTTTGTATCTTCTTATATTCAATTGACCCCTCTTTGTATCTTCATATCTTCAATCAAATTTCCTTTGTATCTTACGCATATTGGAGATCTTAGATTCTTGATGTTGTTCATGCATTCTATTCTTCAGTCACATGAAACAGGGATACATAAAAATACGTATGTGAAGATTTTGTCTCTTAATCAATTTGTACATTATTCTACTCCTGTGGCTAATGCAGCCTTACAAACTTCTTCTAGAAATTACAAGAGTGAAATTAAGGTCCCGCTTGGTTTGGGGTAATGAAAGTGGGTAATGAAAATCACTTCTATTGATGTTGCTTGATAGTTTTAATATACAAGTAATGAGAATAAAATTAAGGAATTGATTACTCTCACCCACTCAACCCACCTCACATGATACCAATTGTTGATTTTCTAACAACACAATAACAATGCAATCAATAACTTTTAGTGATTGGCATCTCAATGATACCAATTACCATTACCATTCCCTAGTCATACCAAGTGGGCCCTAAAGGTGTTGTGAGTGTATTAATATTATGTTTGTTTATATTTTGGGAGTGTTGCAGTAATGTTGGGACGTCCAAAAAGTGTTGCAGTAATCACGTGACGGAGGGAGTATAATTTTTCAATTAGTCACGAAAAATACGAATCACAATGCCCCATTTCACATAATGAAATTCAATAGACCGTGCCACCTAAATTTGGGGTGTCAAAATAATTAGAATTTTTCAATTAGTCACGAGATATACGAATAATGAACTCCACCTCACATAATGAAATTCAGAAGACTTAATTATCATGGCATTGGCATGGCATATAATAACAATATAACATGGCCACTGAATCGCCTTCGTTTAAGAACGCGTGTCATTTTCAAGCTTCTGCATCATTCAACCTTCAAATGCTAATATAATCCAGTCGAAAGGTGGTGTTCATGATTTCATGCCTATTTTTCTCAAAATTCTTTTTTTACATTCTTCACATTGTTTTCATCACTTGGACTAGACCTCAACCTATTAATTTCTGGTTTAAGGTTATGTTTTTTTTGCGATTCCACTTGATTTGTGTTTTCTCTGTATTTTCCGTACGTCAATTTTCCCCCTTTTTCCCTAACTTGATTTTGGTTACTGCAAGCAATTTCTCATAATTATTTATAGCTTTCTGCTGTTTCTGGTGTTTGGAACTTTTCAATTCATTCAAACTTGAACATTCTGACATTGTACAATCTTCTCTCCAAGTCAATCTGCATGATTTTTGATCTCTGTTTATCGAACATGATATTTTGTGGCGTTGGCTATTAGGGTTTTGTCAGTTATAGGTTTTGAAATGTGAATTCTGCTGATGATTTGTTTCTACTTTTTGATTGATTGAATTATGTAGGGAATCTGGATGCAGTATGCATAATCATGGCCTTTATCCCTCTCACTGTAGCCTATTTCGCCAGTTCTTAAATTTCTCAGAAAAATGGAAAAAAAAAAAAAAACGATATACATTTGTGGTTTTATAAAAAAAAAACTTAATGTTACATCATTTGAAATTGTACAATCTTCTCTCCAAGTCAATCTGCAATTCTCCTTTTCAAGTTTAGACTTAGCTCATGCTTTCCTAATTTATGAAGCTGTAACTGGAACGATTGCTTATTATGGTTTGATGTCCTTTTGATTATATTTACATGTATTTGAGTAAAGTAATAGATAAAGCATGTCAGCATACATATGTGACCTTAAAATGTTCTATAACCTTGTTCTCAATTCTCCTTTTCTTGTGTCGATTTTCCAGCTCAAAGCAACAATAATTATAAGAGGCTTGCTGAAACCTTCCAAGCAAAAAATGCATGAAAGTATTTCACAGAACTTATTTGACAACACAAAGGTAAGAATGGTGTCAAAGTCCTGTGAAGAAGATGTAGATTCTCCTGTTCCTGAGAATGTAGATAATAGTGTGCCTCCATCTTCAGAAGATCAAGCAGTTCCACAGATGTCTGGTACTTTTGACATATATTTGATTTTGTTAATTTAAAAGGTGAAATATTTTGGAAATGTTAGCTTCTTTATGTTTAAGCAGTGAAGAAAGTAAAAAGGCGATGGGCTGCTTGGACTCACTCTGAGGAAGAAAAGTTTTTTGCTGCTCTACAGCAAGTTGGCAAGGCAAATGATCTGATACCTTTTTATATATTCATCCTGAAAGAAAAGTTTTTTTTTTTTTATTTTTTTTACTCGCATGACCAAATTTCTGATATTGGTTTTTTCTCCAGAATTTTGAGAAAATCACTTGCCATGTGGAAAGCAAAGACAAGGAGCAGGTTTGTGAAATAATTTGTCGACTCTTAGTGGTTTTTATTCTTGGTAGATTCTATTACCTCTTTTAGTTTTGATTTCTCTTTGCCTTCAGGTGAGGCATTATTACTATCGTCTTGTTAGGAGAATGAACAAGATGCTGAGTCCTAAGCTATGCCTTGATGCCAAAGACTCAGAAGATACAATTGCAGCAATGCTTCGATGGTAAATAGCAACTTTTGAAAATATTTTTTGATACTTGACTTGGCCACAAGTTTTTTCCACTTCTTTATCACATCTCTTATGTTCGTGTTCCCCTCTTTCGCTAGTTAGATTTTTGTGTTCGAGGAAATATCTTTACAGACCATTTTTTGGCCAATTAGATTCTTTCGACATCTGTTTTCATGTAAACCAAGAAAGCATGAGAGTTTGATGATATGGTCTGTATTTATTATAATTTCATGATAAGCAGGAGAGATTGGTAAAAAAGCTTGAACACAGGTGTTATCAGACATTCTTTCGGAGATCTATTACACATTCTGGGTTTCACTATTTCGCTCTGATATGAGTAGTTAATTAACGAATTTTAGTTTATTTAGTAAAATATAAAGTTGCTCACAAGGCTAAATATACTAAATCTATATGCATATCCTGTATGTGCATAATGCAACTTGAGGTATTGAACCTTTACTTGGTAAAGGTCCAAAAGAAGCTGCATCTTGCATTTACTGATGAAATTTGTCTTACTGTCTTGGTGTTTCTTACTAAAGCATGTGTACATAATTTTTGAAATCTTAACCGGCATTATTTATTTGTCTTTATCCATGAAATTTCCAAATTGTAAACCTGCAATTTGATGTGCTATGGTTGCAGGTGGGCATTATTGGAACAATCTAGCTGCAAAGCCTCTCAGCTGCACTTAAAACCTCGAAGATGTAAGAAGTTCATTGAGAGACTGGTTAGTTTACAATTAGTAATACTTACTTGAAAGATGTCATTGTATACAAGTTAATTTCATGCCCAAATAAACCGTGTCGTGTGTATAATAATGCGTTAAATTCAAAATATGTTTTCTGCTTATTTCCGAGGATTCAGTCAAAATATTATTCCTACAATAAAATGGTTACTCAATTGATATATATACATATATATATATATATATATATGATTTATTGGCCAATCAAAAGTCACCAAGTTATTCCTCGGAAAATTTCAATTTTAACCTATAGGTGGTCATTTTGAAGAGAAGATTCAGAGAATAACAGTAATAGTTTGTAACACACAGTTTCTCGTTAGATCTAATATATATTCGTTTTTGATGTCTTTTTTTGTGTTTATAAATTTTCATAGATGAAATTATTGCTACATGCTTGTTTGAAATGTGATTGGACTGATTAGCATTTTGTCATGAAGGAAAACCAACTCTTGAAGGACCGAAAAAGGAATAAAAGAAAACAACGTACTACTGGCGAGAGTAGTTCTTCTATGGTGCGAAATCCCGTCTCAGATGACAGGCAAAAAGTTCTAAAGAGGCGTAAGAACTCTGAAACAGAGCCAACCTCAACAAAAGCAGCAAAAAGAAGGCGAAAAACAGGTTACAACTCATTATATTGGTTCCACCGTTTATATTTTTCATAGTTAGATATTTATGTTCCAAATGATTTGTTTTAAGTAATTTTCCATTATTATGTTAAAGGTGATTTAGTCTATGTAGGTCTATTTGTTATGTTAAAGGATTTTCTTAAGTATTTGCAATTGTTATCCTGAAAGATACCTTCATAAGCCTGATGCCTCAGATTTTGCTGTTCCCTTTGTTCTTTCTGTTTTTCTTTTAAAATCTATGCTGTCAGCAGCTGCAGAAAAAAGATTGGAGACGGAGGCCATTGCTGGAGTTTCATTGGTTG
Organism: Stenogyne calaminthoides; assembly: GCA_037126765.1. Taxonomy (NCBI): domain Eukaryota; kingdom Viridiplantae; phylum Streptophyta; class Magnoliopsida; order Lamiales; family Lamiaceae; genus Stenogyne; species Stenogyne calaminthoides. Next base: position 2,498,093 of record JBBCBC010000010.1, read on the forward strand.
CTGATGCTGCTGAGTATTTGGAACAAGGCTACACCAATAAACAGATTGAGGAAACTCCAGGTCAATATGCTTTCCTGAACCTAATGGAGGCAGGACTATCGTGTAATTAAATAATTAAATAAATTAACTCAAAACTGTTTTTCTCGTCTCTGAAATTTTCAGGCCATGATTGTTCTCAGCATGTTGCGAGAGGGATGGACTCTTTACTGATATCTCCTCAAAGTACATCTATTAACCAGAGTATTTACAAGTCTGGAAAACTGAAGCTGCAGTTGTTCCCAATAGATGAATGTACTCAGAAAGCCTTGGAAATGGTTGGTAAAAAGTAAATGATATCATTGGGTTGAGTTTTTTTTATATATATCTATGATCTTGATACTTTTTATAGAACTGAATTTGACTAAGAGAATGCAAAAAAAAATATTTTTATAGGATCATCACAGTCCTCATTTGGAACTCACTTTGAGTACTTCGAAGAAAATATCATCTATATTGGAACATCTCAATCGCAAATGGGGAAACTCGAGGTTATTATCTCAAGATTTGATTCTTTTTCCCTACTGGGCACAGAGGGAAAACGTGTTGGGGTATCAGAAATGGACCAAGGACTCTCTTCTTTGTGCAGCAGATGTATATAACCTGATTGGAAGTCCTTCAGTTTTCCGTCTGAGGTTCTATTCTCATATAAACCTCGTCTTAAGTCTTATGTATTGCGTTTTCAGAATGGTATGGTTTAACAAGTTTCTTTTTCTTATTGAAGATATGGTTGGTTTTCAAAAGCTGAAGTGGAATCTGCCACAACTCTAGCAATGATACGTAACAATCTCAATGACAGAAATCCGAGTTTTAGTATAGCTGAAGAACAGAATGTTGAAACTGAGAACACAAGTGCTCCTTATAGTAACCAGATCACTCCAATTAACACAGTTGAGGGTGGTAACCCTGTTTCTGATATTAATATTGCTCAATTTCACGACAACCCTGCAGTTGCGTCATCAACTGGAACACAGCATGGAACTTTAGCATTTACGGAACACTTTGAAACTAAGGTAACTTAATACTTTTAGAAGGACTTGCATCATGATGTTATCTATGGAGATTAGATTGGTAAAATATTAATGCAATCACTCATTTTGTTAATGAATTGTGTGGGTTTAATAACTAAACTCTACAATCCTCATCTAATTCAGTACCTTATTAGGTGCATCCTTGCCCTTAAGTTGTTTTTAAATGATCTCCAATGTTTCTTTCTGAATCCTTGAAGTGTACTTTAACTGACACGTGAATTACTCTGTTCCTTCTACTATTTTCATCTATTCACCTTGTTATAGTGGTTCCTACCATTCAAGAATTATCAATCATGCACTTTTGAGTGACTTGAAAAATAAAATTAACACTCGAATTATTTTAGAGATGGAATGTGGCTCGTGGTTATTCTCATGTGGTGCTGAACTTATTACTAATAAAGTGGAAGGCAAAAAGGACCTAAACAAACATTATTTTAAATTATATCAGAGGATCCATTTGTCTGACTTATGATACTTTTTTTCTTTTTTTTGATTGCTTATGTATGCTTATTCTTTTTTACATAACATATTTAATGATTACTCTTCTTTGTGTGTTCATTTGACAAATTGAATTCATCTGCTAGTTAATAAGGATTAAGATGGTCAATGCTACTACTCACATGGGTTGATAAGAATGATACAATTTTCATTATCTTTAATACCAAAGCAATAATCAAGTAAACTTAGTCTTGCATAGTATTTCTGAAATCAATATTCAGATTGTTTTCATTTCTCATCTTTTTTGCTTCATGCAAAATAGTTTTCATGATTCTAAAATCTTTTTAATTACCGAAGGATATGGTAGAGTGGGCTGATAGAACCACTAACATCAATGTGGAAGATCTTCTTTCTGAGTCAACAGAAAACTGCACTCAGTTTCCGGTGGGGCCCGTTACCTCGGAATCTCGTCTACAGATCCCATTTAGTAGCGACTCTTTCGATGCTGTCATTGCTGCTTTTATTCAACAAAGTCAAAACGAAGCTGATTTAGAACAGTGTGTTGCATCTCATGGACCTTTGACTTCCATTTTGGATTCTGAACAAACATGTGATGCCTTTTCATTCCAGAGAAATAATGACATCTGCGATAAAGGCTGCAGTTCATCTACGCCAAGTCCTTTTCCATCTGATAAGGAAGTCGAGGTTTGATTTCTGAACAGCATTTAACTGTGTGATTGAACGCAGTAAAGTTGTTGTTAACACTAAATCTAATGCTATAATTTTCGTGTAGGAGTTGCTTCATGAGGTTACGTTTAAAAATAACGATCCTTCTTGTGGAGATGTGATGGATGACCGTACGCCTGATCACATTCGGGAGAATCCTGGCAAGGATGGTGGGCTTACTGATATATACTGGGTATGTACCTGCTGCATGTGTTTTCTCTTTAGGCATAAGGCATCAACAGATCTTTACACTTTCAACTACTATTTATTTTAAAAAGCTCTTTCGGTATTGAAATTCTATTTCACGAGCTCCCTTGATTCATCTTAATTGCACATTGATTTTATTAATATCCAGATGATTTTTGTGCAAGTCATTTCAGCCCTGGTTTTTCAAGTGATGGGTACCTAATGCTTGTGAAAAATACTTAGGTATACAGTTAACATGAAATAAAATTGACATGTATATTATTTAATAGAACAATTAAGGTGGAATCAAAATGAAATAAAATTTGGATACTTAAATGGCTTTCTGAAACAAAAAATAGTTAAGGGAATGTTTCGAAACAAAAGTTGATAATCTAAGGACCTTTTGATGCATTTTGCCTTCTCTTTTCTTTTTAGTGGCTATTTTGCTTTGTTAACTTCAAGAAGAAACTTCTGATTGCTATCATCTATTTCAGTTTTTTTGTAATGATTGCTTTCTTAGATTATTAGGAGTGATGATTTTAGGGTGTATAATCTAATTCTGCTTTTTCATGGCGCAGCCCGACTCTTTAGAGCCATTGGATTTGGATACACCCTTGTGTACATATGACAATAATGATCTAATACCTAGCGATAGCCCTGGCGGTTTACGCCTCATGTCAAACTGTGTAGACGCGTACCAGAGTTGCTCGTTGTTGTTTGACAAGATAGAACCTGCATCAACAGCTGAAGCTATGCAAACTGCTTCCTTCTCAGATTTCAGAATCGGAAGTGAAGTTTAGAATTAAATTAGAGGCTAGTCACAGTTTTGCCATTTAAATATTTCCAGAATAGATCTAATTGCTCATCCTTTTCATTTTGAAAGGAAAAAAAAAAAGAAGGTATAGGTGAATATAATTAGATTGCTCAAGTAGTTTATGTTGATGTTGGACTCGATAAGAAATCCACTATAGGGCTCCATATCAAAACCGATGTATAGCAATACATACAAGGAAATTGTCAAATACATTATGCAATGGCCACTAATTTGGCTCTCAAATCTTGTACAAATTGATCAAAACTTTTCTCTGATGATCCATCTCTTTCTAATACATTATGCAATTCTGCACTTTTTTTCTGTACCTCTTTCTTCAACACATCTGAACTGATCAAGTTCTTGATCTTCACAGCAGCTTCCTTCCTATCAACTGATGTTCCCTCACACAGATTAATCCCAACCTTCCAATCATCAACCACCAGTTTCCGATTTGTCGGCTGATCGTATTCCAACGGGTAGCAAATCATGGGAACGCCACACCAAATGCTCTCCAATATCGAATTCCACCCACAGTGCGTTAAAAACCCTCCAACTGCTTCGTTCGAAAGAACCTTAATTTGATCACACCATGGAATCATAATCCCCCTATCTTGAATTCGATCCTTTAGTTCACTAGGCAATGAAGGGGTCCCACTATCTTCCCTAACCACCCAAATGAAATTCACTTCACTAAAAACAAGACCGTAAGCTATTTCCTCAATCACTTCCTTACTTGCTTGAACAATGCTCCCGAACGAGATGTACAGAACCGAGCCAGGCTGCTTAGAATCGAGCCACCCCGAGCAGTCTGACTCGGACCGTAAACTTTTGTTGACCGAGTTTGTGGAAAAATTAATGGGGCCAATTGCATAATTTGTTTGGTATTTGTTGAGAGCTGATATTGTCTCAGATTCTAGTTCATAAACTGTGTTGTGCAATATAAAGTCTGCCTTCTTCACTTCCTTGAATGCCTTGAGTACAGTTTTCAGCTCCATGGTTCCTCTGCCCCTTTCCTTGAAATATGACATCAAATCCTTTGTACTTATTGACCCTACTCCAGGCACATAGTTTATATCCTCGTCGACATCGTCTGCTAGAATCAAGATTCAGTTGTTTGTTAGACGAAATACCAGAAAAGACAGACAGAAGTGGAGTGAAACAAAGAAATCGAGGTCTGTGCATGCTCAATTTTCTTAATACACACTCGTTTCCCAGGATACAACAGATCAGTAGTAGAAATTTTAGCACAAACTTTTCACCCAACAAAGCGTTGAAAGATGCTTGAAAACATTATTAAAAGAAATTAAAACTGCACAAGTATGAACAAGAGAGAGCCTCTTTGCTACACATTCTAAGCACCAGTAATTGTATACAACTCTACTCAGATATATTTTTCCCTAACAATGGAAAAAACTTCCCTAACCATAAATTTCGTAACTCAATTTCCGTCCACCTAAATATTATTTTTTGGCAAATAAACTACTGACTTGGGGAGACTTAGTGATAGGTATATTTCAGAATTACAACTTATTAATAAGTACAAAATGATTATATATATTTAGATACATTTGCACTTTTTGCATACACTTTGGCTATATATGCAAAATTTCGTTTGCATAAAAAATTTGTACCTATTAGTGATTTTTCACTGATTGACTGACTTGAAGCACTAAGAGGAGAAAACAAATCTAGCTTCATTTTTTCTCGTCTGATTAAGGACCCGTTTGACTAAACTTATTTTAAACATCTCATAAGCTATAATAACTTATAAGTTGTTTTAAGAGCTTATAAGATGTAATTTTTAAGTAGCTTATAAGTTGTTAAAGTGTTTGGCTAATACAACTAATAAGTTTTTTAATAATTTTTTATTTTTTTTTAATATAATTTTTTATATATAAATTTTTTTTTGAAAATATTTTTTTTTCTGATTTAAAAAAAAAAATTCGAAAATAATATTTTTCTGAAATTTTTTTTTTCAAATTTTTTTTCTGAAAACATATATATTTTTTTTACGAATCTAATTTTTTTCAGAAAATAATTTTTTTTCGAATTTTTTTCCAGAAAATAATTTTTTTTTTCAAATTTTTTTCCATAAAAATAAAATAAAAAAATTTCAAAAATATATTTTTCCAGAAAATATATTTTTTACGAAAATTTTTTATCCGGAATTTTTTTTTTTGGAATTTTTTTTTTTGGCAAAAATAAAAAACGGGCGGGTCGGGTTGAATTGAATTCGGACTGGGTTTGGGCTGGGATGAGTTGAAATAGGATAGAACTTATATAATTTTTGTAAAATAAGTTGGGATATCCCAACTTATTTTTTTTTGAGAAATTATAAAAATTAAAGAAACTTTTTTTTTAGATCTTATAAGATGTTAGACATCTTATTTTACCAAACAAAATTAATGAACTTATAAGCTCCTAAACAACTTTTAAGCTATTTTAAAGAGCTTATAAGCTGTGTCAAACACCCCCTAAGTATCGGTCCTACTTTATATACTACCGAAAATAATACTCCCTCCGTCCCGCAATGACTTAAACACTAGAATTGGATCGCAAACCAAGGAAAGTGGATTAAAGTGGGTTTGAGTGGAATAAAATAAGGGTGTTGTGAGTGTATTAATATTATATTTGTTTTTATTTTGGGAGTGTTCAAGTAATGTTGAGACGTCCAAATAAGACAAGTGTTCAAGTAATATTGGGACGGAGGGAGTAGCATATTTCCCCATTAGTATCAACAAATATTAAATGAAAAACTTATCTCCAATTAACACCTTAAACTTTACAAATATCAAGACTACATACCTTTACACAAAAAATGGCCGTGGTCTTGCAAAAGTTGAACGTTGTAGCCTAAAGAAAATATTAGAGCAGGCTCAGTCCAAAACGAGACATGCAAGAGGTTGTAGTTGCTAGCAATTGATGCTTGCCATGTGAACAAAGTGTCAGTTACCAAAAATGTGGCAAGTTGTGGATCAGATTCGATAATCTTTCCAACGAGTTCATCAACTCGACCCTCGAAATTTAGGAACATGGATTCCCAATAATCACCGTCTCGATTGAATTCCAGAGGGAAACCGTCACTAATCGTCATGTAACGTATGTCGAAACCAGATTGTCGTGCTTTAGTGAATATATCGGCGTTGCTACTAGTACTATCATGGGATTGAGCTAATTTGTGATGTATAAATTCGAGATGAACGAAAGTGACGATTATGCCCTTTGAAGCAATTTTGATAGCTAGATTCACGTAGGGAGTTATGTGACCTTGGAATGGAAATGCAACCATGATTGCATGGGGCTTTAGGCTTGATCTTTCTTTGGACATTTTTATGTTTGATGATATTTGATTGAGGTTTACTATTTTTTGTTGCAATTTGAAGGTTAATATAGATATGAATGATTCATTTAATTTGGGGATTGAGAAGTGGAAATAGACTTTGGTGGCTACTAATCAAAGTCAAAGTCAAAGTCTCCAACAATGTTCACTTCGTGGAAGGAAATACACAAATGCATCTGTTTGTTTCTCATTTGTTTAATTTTTGCGATCTACTTAAAAAAAAGAATGTGGGTTGACGCTGACATATCTATTGTTTTATCAAATTTAGAGTTATCTTAAGCTTATAGATAGATACTTTAATAATAAAATTTAGTTTTTAACTATGACTTTTCCTTGTCTTCTTCCTCGATCAATACACCATCTTCACCATTAAATAATTGTAGCACTCCGCCATCAAAATTGACAAAATGGAGAGGCTAGGAATATCAGGCAATTTTTCGTCCTCGATAAATTCATTTATTTTTCATGGACGAGCATGTTTAATTAATTAGCTTGATTGATTTAGCCAGATTATAGAGTTTGAGTTTTCCAAAACCAGAACATGATCAAATCAAGCATAAGTATAAATAGGTAATTTCTTCTACCGGTCTCATAAACCATGTATTTATGCTACCACATTCCATTAGCCATCAATAAATAAATATACATTTATAACTTCAGCACTTTAGGTACTCTTCAATTGTCTAGGTTATAACCTTAAACAAAGCATTCCCAATTACTGAATAATCAGAAAACATGAAAAAGTTGCAGTGGCAGATACATAACAATCAATTTTTTAGCAAGGAAACATACGCATTCACTTATCTTCATATGCATGCATCAAACAGAAACCAGCATAAACCATTCCCACTCGTGGTTATATATTTCTTGCATTAGTGGCCAAGCAAGAAATAACATTAAATGATATAATAAATTACATATAAGATATCTAACAATACATGAAATTAATAACATTAGCATTCAGTGCAGAGCCAAAAGCAATGTTGCATCAATTCCAAAATACAACTATAATCATAATTAAATTAATTTATTCAAAAGACAAAAACTAATAAAATTCCTTTAACAACTCGACATCAAATTATATAATAAATTACATATAAGATGAAAATGTTTAGCTTAGATTCCACCCAACCATACCAGGCTGTTCTTATAAGGTGTAACTCGCTGACAACATATTAGCATCGATTTCACATGTAATAAGATTATGGAAAATGAGGAAACCGCGTTCATGTCCAATTGATCCAGTTGCCATGCTTAAGGCCAACCCCGGGGTATAATATGAACACCCCTTTGCATAGGGTTAAAGCCAACAAGCCTTTCAATCTTGCCCTTTTGGCCTTCCATGCAAATGTTAGGCAACCTTTTCCATTCCCCAATTTCTGGTTTCATCTCAAAAACTTCCCATACCAATCTTCCACGCTGAACAAAGTGAGATACATGCCTTCTTGAGGGAAAAAAACATAGTATCCTATTCTGTTCGAGGACAACTGGTGGGGAGATCTCTGAGATTATTTCAGTCTCTAAATTCAAAATAAGAAAAGTACCGCGTCCAAAGCTCCAATGCACAAAACATTCAGTATTGAATGGATTAGTCGATAATGCGGTCTTAGCAAAGTCAGATAAGTGATCTGTACGAACAATCCTCCATGACTTATCTACTCCCAAAGTTAATATACCGCATCGATATTGTTCTCTGCCACTATACGATACAACCACTTTATAAGTCGTGGAAGCTGCATCATACCCTATGCAACTCCACGAATAAGAATCCACTTTATAAGGACGTTGAGGGAGACGAAAAACTTGGTCTGTCGAAATGTTTGTAACATGATATATTATTGTTTGGGTGTGATCACTCTCCAACACCAAACCATTCCAACTAGACCAGACTGGGAATCTGACTCTATGACTGTGAACAAGATATTGAATGTGGCTATGTGGATTGGTATAACAAACAAGTAGTAATGGTGAAACAAGTGAGATTAATGAAGGACAAATCGAATGTTCTTCATTGAATGCGCAATGATAAATGTTAAATGCTAAGTGTTAGATGCGAGAAATAAATGCGAGAGGATTTGGGCCAATGACCTCTTTTGTTGGCTGACAAAGCTGTTATATTGAATGTGAATTTTTCCGACCCTTTAATGAGTCTTAACTTCCCGTATTTATAGTACAGAATGGTCACCTAGCTCAAGATACTCGCCCAACATTCAAATCACTCATTAAAGAGGGATCTCGCCAAACGTAGACAAAACACCCAAGTCGCCCAAATTATGCTCATGAAGATTCAGGTCACTACTCCCACTTGAGGCGAGCGGCGACCTGAGGGGCAATTGTTGTGTGCATAATAATTGGATTAATTATTTGGGCTTATCAGACCATTAAGAATTATAAACAACCCATCGCACTATTAGAAGAATTGAAGGTTGGGCGAGTTGCCAGGGATAAGGGCGAACTCGCACACGCCGCCTGCTCCAAGTCGCCAAAGTCGCCCAGATGCCAAGTCGCCAGGAGGGCGGGCGAGTTCGCCCCGCTCCCGGGCAACTCTCCCGCATATTCGCCAAGTCGCCTTTAGGGCGGGCGAGTTCGCCCCGCTCCCGGGCAACCCGCCCGCTTAACGCCAAGTAACCAGGAGGGCGGGCGAGTTCGCCCCGCTCCCGGGCAACTCGCCAGCACGTCGCTAACTCGCCAGGATAGCGGGCGAGTTCGGCCCACTCCCGGGTGACTTGCCCACAAGTTGCCCGCCTCTTGTGCCTAGACGGAGCTTGGGCGAGTTCGCTTTCGCCCATCTCGCCTAGTCGCCCCGCGAGTCGCCACGCCACACGCTAAGTTGCCTCATCTACTCAAGAAGGCGGGCGAGTTCCAATCTAGTTGTGTATATGAAGAACCAAGTTATACTTAGTATGTTTAATGGAAGCCGTGATCGAGAGAGAGCTTGCAAATGAGATAGGGGAGAGTTAGGTCAAGGATTTTCCACTTACCAAAGCCTGATTTTGGTTAACCAAACACGTAAACCACCACTATCAAAGAATCTTACCCAAAATGGCTGAGAAGACTCTGAGGAGATAGCTGGTTCTACCGCCGCGGACTCAAAGGGAAAAACATATGCGCAAATCTCTGTATTGCTTGCAAACCACCAATTCAGAGTCGCAGGTTGCGTGTTTAGTAAAGCGTAACTAAGATTTAGGGTACAGTTTAGAGTCCAATGTAGTTAGTTACAATTAATGCTTGGTCGAGCTTCATCAAGAGTTGTAGCAAGGCTAGCTAGATGATCATTCGATACTATAAATATGGGAAGTTAAGACTCATTAAAGGGTCGAAAAAATTCACATTCAATATAACGGCTTTATCAGCCAATAAAAGAGTGGAAATTTTTGAAAAATATTTGGATATCCATTAAAAATTTATTGTTACATGTTGGATACTTTTGAAAAATATAGATTCAATAAACATGTACATTAGATTTGAATATATAAGGCTGTCAAAAAAAAAAAAGATTTGAATATGTAAAAACATTTTTTTATCCTACTGACAACATTTATAAATAATAGTCCAGATGTCATTTACGTACACTATTAAACATAAAGTGAAAAAATATGGAACAGATGATAATATTCACAAAATTTTAGCCTTCAAATCCTTGACAAACTGATCTAAATTCCTCTCCTTTTGAGACAGAACTTGCTGCTTGCTTCTTGGCGATTCGGGATGCGGCTCATAATGGATGGTTCAATCTTTGGGTGGAAACAGACTCTTCTTTGGTGGTTCAGGCTCTCAAGGATGGCCCGACAAAGGTCCCTTGGCGTGTCCAGTCTCCTTGGAGCAGGGTTCGTGATTTTCGCCATGTTCTTAATATCAAGGTTACTCATATTTTCCGTGAAGGCAATCAGGGCGCTGACCGTTTGGTTAAATTACACACATCTATTGAATGGACGTGGATGGCGTTGTGGAGGATGAAATGTGCGTGTTTAACGTCGTTGAATGCGGCGAAAACGATTGTGTGGGAGAGAGTTGAGAGGAGTGATTGTTTGAGGTAGGGCATGAAATCCTTTGTGTTCACTGATTCGATTCCGGGGATGTACTTTACTTCCTCTTCAACGCCGTCTGATGAGTCCACACAGAAACTGCATCTTAGTAAAATTAAGATGATTTTTTTTAAAATCAAGTTAATATATTTTTAATGAATCAACAATTTTTTTTTTTTAAATACGCACAAATTAAGGTTTTGTAATTTAATATGTCGTACTTGCATCAGAGTAAATTCATTCGTAATCAAAACAACCCTCAGACCTCAATCAATCTTTCTTCTTTAGTCAAGTCACTATTAAAATAATAATATTCAATTAGTAAAATAAGTAAATACAATTGTATTATCAGGGTGCAAGTTATTGAATCTAAATAAAGAGAAAATTTGATATTTACTCAAGAGATAGAATTGAGAAAAGAAAGAAGACAAAAAGGCTCACGACAATAGTAAATCAATGCATATATATCTCTCTTTGTTTCAGCTCCATATTTGAGTCAAGAAGAAGAAGAAAAAAAAAAAAAACCGAGCCAGTCCAAAAGCTTGGCCCGGCCAGACCCGAGCTCGGACTGGCCGTGTCAAATCAGACCCGGTTCTTTTCGGGCCACCAAAAACAAGGCCCAACCCAGCCCATTTATTGGGCCGCACGGGCAGGCACATCGGTCCAGGCCCATTTTGCCACCTCTATATACAACTATCGAAATCGAATTGGACAATTTTTTATAAGAGCGAAGAAAATGAGATAGGCCCGATGAGCCAATTTTCTTATCGCTTATTGGATTATATTCTCTTTCCTCGATTGATCGACATTATCCCTTAAAAATCTTATCTTAAAGCTCGAGACACACATTTTTTAGATCAAGTTCACCAAGCGATATATTGTACATGTAATTTGTTTCATTGAAACATTCATTTTGATTATAATAAAGTATTTGATGTTTTAGTAAAAATAAGTTAAACATTTTAATAAAATAAATCAAACATTTTTAATATGCCCTTAAATTGCCCGGATACTTGGTGCACATAAAACTTACAGTATTTTTTTTTTTTTTTTTGTGAAGTGAAGTTGTGTGGTAGATAATTCATTTAATCGTAGATAGTCAAATTTCAGTAAAGTGAAGAAGTTGGGTGGCATATAATTCATTTTTTCGTGGATAGTCTAATCTTTTATTCCGTCAAAGTGATTTTTCTTTGTTAAATAAAAAGAATAGCTCACGACTTGTTAATTTATCAAAAACATAACAATTCGGTCTAATTATTTAAAAACCAGATTAAAAAAATATCTACGTTTTAACGGGAAATGACCCTTCTCCATTAGTAATTCAGCGTGGTACACCAAGGCTGGTTCCGTCCAAAACGAGACATTAACACTATTATGCTTTTTGGCAACGCTTGAAGGCCATGCGTAAAAAGTGTCCGTAACCAAAAAATGGGCCGAATCCGGGTCGGACCCGATTATTTTAGCCACGAGTTCATCTACCCGGCCCGGAATTTCTCGGAGCATGGCCGCGTGGAACTCGAGCAGGTGGACATCTCGATCGAATTCGAGAGGAAGACCATCTCCAACAGTCGCGCAACGAATATCAAGACCCGATTTACGCTCTTGGGAAAATAATTCGACTTGTTTGGTATTTTGGGATTTGGTCAATATGTGATGAACAAACTCATAATGGACAAAAGTGATGGAAATACCCTTCGGAGCAAGCCTGAGAGCTAGGCTGATAAATGGGTTGATATGGCCTTGGTGAGGGAGTGGGATCATGATACCATGTGGCTTTTTACTAGTACCCATTTTTTCTTTTTTTTGTTTGTCAATTAATTCAAGTGTTAGATATGTTATATATAGAGAGAGGGAATTGATATATAGCTAGCAAGTATCCAAGACAAATTATTGTTATTTTGTATTGTTGCAAGCCTTGGGTAAAATATCGAACGGTCAATTTGCAACTATTACTTCACAGTTACAATTAATACGTTTAAATAAAATATTTAGTACTAATAAATTAATGCCTTTAAATGAAATAATTAATACTAATAAACTAATATGTTTAAATGAAACAATTAAATACTATTTAAAAAAATACAAATTAGTTGTATAATAAAATTGATTTATATAAAATTTTGTTGTTATTATTAATAATAATAATATGAGGATGCAACCCATGATGGAAATACCAAAGTTGAATAAGTGATTTTAATTGCTTAAGAATTTTTTCGGCCCATTATAGAATATTATGAAATTCTTTGAGGCTCCATTTGAATGGATGGAATTTGAAATCCATGAATTTCACATACAAATTAAAGGCCAAAGTATAAGCGTGTCTGAGTTTTTTTTTCTTTAAACCTAAACCTAAAGAGTGTGACTTATATTACTGAAGAGTGTGACTTTTTACTATAAAGGGTGTGACTTTTTACTATAAAGGGTATTACTTATAAAAATAAAGAGTGTGACTTATATTATAGCAGAGAGTATCGTAGTAATAACTGAAGGGTGTGACTTATATTACTAAAGGGTGTGACTTATATTACTAAAGTGTATGCCTTAGACTTAAATTATTAATTATTAATTGAACAATTTAAAATTAAATTATTAGTTGGATTTTAAAATGACATGACTAGGTTGATTGTGATAAAGCTCGATTTATATACTTATTTGTACGAATATTTTACATGATATATGATTTAAATTGATTATTCAATTATTATAAATTAATTGCATGCACTACTAACAGTAGACTTAAATTATTAGTTGAATATAATTATTTGTAAGATTATTTTACATGATATGAGATTTAAATTGATTATTCAATTATTATAAATTAATTACATGCACTACTAACATTAGACTTAAATTATTAGTTGAATAAATGATTGTAAAACAACTTTAAGTTGGCTGTTATAAAACTCGATACCCACATTTTTAAGAGACAATATTAGTTGAGACCAACACGGGACAAAGAGTGTTAATTTTGGAAATGACACTAACCTCATCAGATAGTAGTTAGATCCTCTTTAAAGTTTTAGAGAAGATAATTTTGACTAATGGTATCTTATGGTATAACCATTAATAAGAGTTAGAGACAACTACAAAATCTTTAACTTTCTTAAGGAGATTAATTTTGGGTAATATATGTTGTCATGTCCAGAGTAACTATGCGGGACGATTTGAAGATTTTGATGTGGGAATGACGACAACAAATGACGATCAACGTGGTTCATAAGGAAATAATTCAAAATTCTCAGAAGAAACAATATGTTTTAAATTTGTATTATTTAACAATGTAAACTTTTACAATAGTTGAAGCGTCATCCATTTTTACATCTGATTGCAAAAGTAATAAAATTTTTGCAAATCAATATTACCTTGAAATGAAAAAAATAATAATCTTAAAATGTATAAAATAAAAATAAAGAGTACAAGGAAAAAAATTATAACTATAAGCAAAATTATTATTTCTAATTAATTTAACACAAATAAAAATAATTCATATCATATTCATTTTATACCCCCGTAGACCGTGCAACGCACGGGTGATATATATACTAGTATAACGAATAACAAATTACTTGCTAGATATTTATTTGATGTATATATCGTATGGCGATGAATGTGCGTGAAGAAGATGAAGTTCAATTGTGAATATGTGTAGTGCCTTGTAGAGCCTAATTGCAAGGCATTGGATGGACCAGAGCTAGAGGCCAAATGTTCATGTGACACAAAATCAACGAAACGATAATGATATATACTAAAATCAAATCAGAAATTCATCTTGGCCATTAATATGTACCCATTTCCATTTTTTTAATAGATACATTATTTAAATTTTTATATTTTTCGTTATTAATTGGGTCCCTGGACGGATTTTTTTAGCTCGGTCGCTGATCACAGTCGATGCAAATCTTAATATATAAGAGGGACAAAGTTGATGACATTATAATGGTGGCATTGGTTGTGTAATAGGGACAAAATCAATTTTTTTTATTAAAATTGAATCTTTAAACTTTTTTTTTTGCTAATGTTTATAACAAAATTATTTTTGTTCTTTTATATGACACATTTTCCATTACACAATTAATTCTCATCTCTCCATTACGTCGCGCATGAATCACGCAATCCTATTTGATATCCATGCGCGATCGACCCATATTTGGCCCATGTATTATCCATGCGAAGTCGATGCGCGATCGACTGTGCTACTCATTGATAAAGGTAAAGTACATATGTCATAAAATGACAAAATATTTTTTTATAATATCATCATTTTATATTGAACATTTATGCCAATTTTCTCTATAAAATATCTAGATAAATTGAAACTCACGATCTTATACATAAGATGAGTACAAATCATTTATAGGTCAGCACCATTTTATTCAAAGTGTAAAAATATCATACTTAAATTATACATTATCTCACCACAAGACCGTTTTGCGCAACTTTGTCTGGAATATCTAATACATATATATCACGAATCACAATTGGTGAGCCGTAGAAGACTCAAAAAAAGAGGTGCAAAAGAATAAGCCATGATATAGAGATAAAGATTGTGACAATAGTACATGTGGTGTTCTTCAAAAGCCACTCTTCCCACAAGTCAATGGTTTGGATGGCCACTTTGTTCTTCACCATATATGCATTTTGATGGTCACCCCCTGTAACGAGATTCTTCTATTATAAACTTTAAGTTCTATCATTTATTTTATTCAATATTGATCAGTGGCGGACCCAAGATTTAGAATTTGGGGTACAACATTATTAATAAAATCATACTCCTCCGTCCCATAATCATTTGCATCATAAAATGGGCACACTTTTAAGAAGAAGAAAAAAATATAATAAATAGAGTTTTTAGGGGTAATTTTATAAATTTTTATGTATAAAGTAATGAGATTGGTTGGATGGGGTGTGATGTGGGCTCCAAAAATAATTATTTTATGTAGATATGTGAATATTATAAAAGTGTAGTTTATTCTTTTTTCGATGTGGGCAAACAATTATGTGACATACAAATAAGGTAAATATGCAAATAATTGTGGGACACAACAAGTAATTAATACTTAAAAAATCATACAACTCAGTGCAAATTAAATAATAAAAAATTTATATAGCATTCATACCAAATTACAATTACAATCGAGTTTGTTGATTTTTTTATTTTTTTTTATATTTGTTATACATATATACAATAATAACATAAACTCTAGTTCAAAACAATAAAAGCATACAACTCGACGCAAACTAAATAAATAAAAAATAGACAACATTCAAACAAAATTACAATTACAATCGAGTTTGTTGAAATTTTAATTTTAATTGTTTTTATTTGATATACATATATAACAAGAATAGCATATAGCTGATAGCTCTAGTTTAAAATAATAAGTTCGTAGTACTGCTTTTGCGCTTTTCCAATCCTATGGAATCAAATTAATTAAAAATATTGTAAGTTAGGGAGTTAAAAATGAGATGTCTGAGGTTCGATCACAGGAAAACTCAAATACAAAGCACAAACCACATCACTAGGCTAGGCAAAATAATAGAATATAGTTGTATATCTGGTAAAATTTATTTCAATTTGGGGGTACAGATGTAAGTCCGCCTCTGATATTGATATGTCATGGTATGCATTATAACATTCAGTATTTCGGTTTTGTCGTCATTAGCATGACATTAAATTAAAATTTTAAAGTACATGATATTCTGATTTTAGAGTTATAATTAGAGCTGAAATACAAATTCTAGAATATAAGTGGAAAAAAGCTGCAGTCTTACAGAAATGGAGTAAATAGCAAAATGGCCCCGTGTCTCTCATATGAATTATTTTTCTTATTAAATCCCATAATTTTTAAAAATAACGCAATTTTAGGTTTGTATTGTTTTTTTATTTTATTTTAGAATAATAATTAATTCACAAATTTTTAAATTGAAATTAATGAAAATGTATTATATACATCATTTCCACCGTAATCTAATAATAATATAGTTCTTACCAATGTTTTCATAACCGAACCCCATGATCGAATCCTGACAGACCACCACCGGCCAATGCTCAACCATAACGGAATCAACTGCTTTTACATGTTTAGTTAAAAAAAAAAAAAATAAGTATACACCTACAAAAAATTAAATATATATTTTATAACTTTTCATATCATATTTTATAAATTTTGTCTCACCTCATACATTTATCCCACATCAAAAGTGTTAGAGAAAAATGTGAGATGAATATAGATTTAAAATTTTAAATATTTAATATAAATTAATAATTTAATTTTAAAAAAAAGAAAAAACGGTTTTTTTCGGTTGAATGATTTTATAACTCAAAAACCTCAAATCCGGTTATATAGGTGCTTTTTAACATCTTTTCTTGGGCCATTCAACCCGGTTTTGAAAACACTGATATTTAGGACTTGTTTTGTTTAATAGATTAGGTTGGTTAGATTATTTAGTGGACTTTAATAGGTTGTTTTGTTTGTTGGACAAAATCCTGAGTATAAAGCTGGGTCCGAGTTTATTTTCAACTTTTAACCCATGAACACGGTTTAATTGTCTAATGTCGGGTGTGTGATGAATTAATTCGGCAACTCACGAAATAATGACATGGAACTGAAATGTGAGTAATTCCCCTCCTTTTTTAACAAATACTCCCTCCATCCTGTTTTTTTAAGACAATTGAATTTTTACACGTCTTTTTGAAATGCGAGTTTATATTAATAATTGAAATGATAAAGTTATTTTAAGGAGGGAAAGATGATAAATCAATGTCTTTAGTTTTCCACATTTTCCATTAAGATTAAGACATAACATATAAATGACAAAAGACATAATTGGAAAATATTAATCCTAGGAAAAACGTGGTAAACTCATAATTCAAACAAAGTGTATATCCAATTTGGGATTAAATGTCTCAAACATAATCTGGAAATTCAAACAACAAATAATGTGTCAAAAATTAATTTGTGAATAGTGTAATCCCGTCAAATCTTGTCCAGATTAATCCATCCCGTCAAAAAAATACAAACACACTCTTAGTAGTCTTAGTAGTCAAATGTTGCTCTTTCCAAGAATATAATCTCAAGAATGAATCATTAATCAAAACTAATTTCAAGAATTGAATCCAGAATTACATAGAAATTATGCATGAATAGCAACATGATAACCGATAACTGCTTGATGAATCAATAAGTACTAGTCGTTTCTTGTTCTCAATTGAAATGAATTTTTGCCTCCAAGTCCTTAATAAATTGATTGAAATCTCTCTCGGATGATCCATCATCAGTTTCCAGGGCATTGTGCATTATTGCGCTTAATTTTCTTGCCTCCTTCCTCAAATCTTTGAATAATCTCCATTCATGACGCTCTTAATCTTCTCAGCCATCTCTTTCCTATCAATTGATTTTCCATCACAAAGATTAATCCCAATTTTCCAATCATCAACCACAAGTTTTCTATTAGTAAGTTGATCATATTCAAATGGATAACAAATCATCGGAACCCCACACCACATACTCTCCACCGTAGAATTCCACCCATTATGCGTTAAAAAACCTCCAACAGCTGGATTCGAAAGAACCATAATTTGATTACACCAAGGAACTATCAATCCCCTGCCGTCTTTAATTTCATCCAGGAATCCATCAGGAAAAACGTCTGAACTACCATCTTTTAGGAGACCTTGTCGAATCACCCAAATAAAATTGACTTCACTAAGAAGAAGGCCGTAAGCCATTTCCTCAATTATCTGCTTATCGGTATTAACATAGCTACCAAACGAGACGTACAATACCGAGGCAGGGGATTTGGAATCGAGCCAATGAGCGCAGTTTGATTCGGACCACAAACTCATGCTCATTGGACTATCTGATGGAAGATTTTTGGAGAAATTGATGGGGCCAATTGCATAATTGGGTTGGTATTTTTGGAGAGCTGATAGTGCATAGGATTCTAACTCATGCACCGTGTTATGCACGATAAAATCGGCATTCTTCACCCTCTCAAATGCAAGGGCTCACAAATTTATAGGTTACAGATGATAATCCAAATTCTTTAAAAACAGTTGTCAAGTCCCTTGTATTTATTGATTCAACTCCAGGAATGTAATTTATGTCCTCCTTTGCATCATCTGTTGATCATTAAAATTACTGCTGTGTAAAATATAATATTGCTGATAAACAAAAAAACAATTAATGACAAATATAATTTTTATTTTTGCAATATTTTATTCCCAAGTACGTTGTGTGTAATAATGATAAGGTGTCAGTAATTTGGTAGTATTACTATTGGTATAAGTGTTTTGAAGCATGAGAAAGAAGAAAAAATTTGGTCCCATAACAAACTTGTAACCCGTTTTTCGAAAACAAAAAATTTAACTATTCAATTTATTCTCATAACCAGGGACGGAGCCAAGGGGGTGGAGGGGGCACTGGGGCCCCTTGACTCTTTTAAAATGTGTAGTATATATGTATTTATTTTTAATATTATTACTAATTATTATGGTACTTTAGTGGTTTTAGTGTGTTGGGACGGTCCCGACCTCTTTAGCAACCAATGTTCAATTTTGTTTAAATTTATTTTTTCAAAATCACTTTAAATACACAGTGCTCAATTAGTCAATCTCTTTATCTTTTTTCTAATATATTTTAACACTTCTAAATATATGTAGCTCAATTTCTCTTTTTTTTTTAAAAAATATTTTACTCTACTACAACTGTTTATGTTAATTTCGTTATGTCATTATTATTTTACTTGGTTATATAATTTGCTTATTGATTTTAGATACATTTCATGATCAATATATATATATATACTAAATTTGCACACTTTTATTTGATAATTCAACTTATGTATATGAAATTTTATAGTGAGATCAATTTTATGCACATGTTGAATATTATTATGTAAGTATATTAAGAATTCTAATGTAGTACAAATATATATTTAAATTCATAAATAATTGAATGTGTAATATATTTTTTAAATATACTTAAAAAAAATATTTTATCTATTAAGTTGTGCCACCCTTACTCGAATTTCTGGCTCCGCCATAACTATCTCTTTTGTCAAATTTTAGTTTCATTTTCGCCCAAAAACATATAATTTTATCTTTCTATATCACGCGCAAGTCACATGCCGAGCTCATAGTTGAAGTGGTAGCTAAAAGTTCATTTGTTCCACACTTGTGAGAACTTCCTGTTCTTTCTGATTTTTTAGAAAAATGAACTTTTCTTATAAACCCGTATTTTCAATTAATACGTGACTTGCGCATGACCGCATGACCACACTTGTGTCCACGTCAGCTACGAGCTCGAAAATCCGCATTTTCAATTAATACGTGACTTACGCATGACTGAATATTACAAAATTTTATATTTTTCGAAAAAAATGAGACCAAATAAGTTTGCAAACACCCCTCTAATCTGATGCAAAATTACTAATAAATTAAACATTAATACACCATATATACAATTGAGTTTGATTTCATAAGACAAACCCATTGGTGGTCCTTTTCCATATCAATCTATCAATATCATCACTCTGTGCGTGTGTGCAAAATTGTATAATTAATCATATATATACTCACGAAAATATACATGCAAATACATAAGTGAAATTACCTTTACATGGAAAATGGCCGTTTTGCTTAAGAAGATCCAAGTGGTAAATTAGAGAAAACACCAACGCTGGCTGAGTCGGACCACAAACTCATTTTAATTGTACTTATCGGCAATGGGCAGTGGCCAGTCGAAAATAGTGTCGGTTACCAAGAAATGGGCAGAATCTGGATCCGACCCGATTAGCTTCCCAATGAATTCTCCTTCAAAATTACAGAACATGGTTTCCCAATAGTCTTCAAAGTGGACATCTCGGTCGAATTCTAAAGGAAAGCCGTCGCTAATAGTTGTGTAACGTATGTCAAGGCCCGATTTTCGAGCTTCAGAAAAGAAGTCGACTTCAGCATTGCTGTTGGTACGGTGGGCTTTGGATAGCTTGTGATGGACATATTCCAGATGAACGAAAGTGACGGTAATGCCCTTGGAAGCCAGTTTCATAGCAAGGTTCACAAATGGGTTAATGTGACCTTGGTATGGGACACTGATCATTATTGCATGGGACCTTCTCTGTTTTTCTCCTCCCATTCTCTCTGTTTCTGTTTCAAGTGTTGTGTTTTTGGGATTAACACGGATGTATATTACTACTATTATTATATGGAGGAATGAGCGACACATTCCGAAAGTGGAGCATAACTGAAAACAACTAATTAGTTGTTTATCAACATATAATATGGACCAACTAATACTTCTAATATATATTTAAAATTTTACTTGTTTGAAAGATGCAACTGGTGTATAAAATTCAGTACTTGTTTATAATAACTTTAACGTCGTTCTATTTAATTTTGAAGACAAAAATATTGTATGAATTAATTATAAATTTGACATTTGTGAACTTCATTCATTCTATCTAACCAGTAGTTTGTAACTTTGTATATATAAAGTTTGTTCGACACATTTTGTAAATGAGTTAAAAAAAATGAAGTCATTGAACTAAATTCGACAAATATTACTCACATTAAAACATGTCACTCTTTTTTGTTCATTTTACCACTTTACCC
This sequence comes from Stenogyne calaminthoides, assembly GCA_037126765.1. NCBI lineage: Eukaryota > Viridiplantae > Streptophyta > Magnoliopsida > Lamiales > Lamiaceae > Stenogyne > Stenogyne calaminthoides. The sequence goes on from JBBCBC010000010.1 coordinate 2,519,301, forward strand.
TTCACTCACTTCCATCTCATATAGATGCAAGTTCTCCTTCCACTCATTTCCCAAGAAGCACAAGAAAAACATATTATTCAGAAAAAGCAAATTGGAATGCAATATTTTAGCTGCAACTTCTTTGTTGGGCCACATTTTTTGTTTTTAAATCAGAAAAAACAAGTAAAGGATAGCTTTTTTACCGTGAGACTAAGATATTTCGATTAGTCTACGTCCTAAATTTTGGATTTTAAAATTTCTCTATCCTCCATCAATTTATATGTTGGTCCTGCCATTGAAGACGTATCATTAATTTAAAAAAGAAAATAAGAATCAGTCTGCTGAATTTTAGTGTTTCTTTGTTGGACACGTGTTTTAAACAGGGTAAATTGCCAACGTGAATATCAGCTCTTCAAAATTGTCTTCTTTTTTTTTTTAACAAATGTGGTCTCATAAAATTTTACAAGTAAAAAGTAAATGAATTTTTTGGACCAAATTTATTTTTAAAAATTTTCTTGGGACAAAAATTGTTAAATAATAATTGAATGGGACCATTTCTGTTAATAAAAATTATCGAAAAAGAAAGTAAGATCAAATCTATAATTAAAAAAATTTCATGGGACTACATTTGCAATTTACCCGTTTTAAACATTCATCCCCGTAGTACAATATGTTCAATCTGATTGATTTGTTTCATTTTTTTAACGCATACACGTCAAATTAATATACTCCTATTAAATGGTGGGGCTTGTATCAAAATTAATTTTAAACTATAAATGGAATATAAAATGAAATTCCAAATTAAAATTGAAATTATTAAATGGTGGGGCTTGTATCAAAATTGGAAATATACACCATTTATATCCATATACTTAAAATAAATTAATAAGCAAGCAATTAGTCAAATGCATGTACGTATGGACCAAGTTTGTGTTTGTGGACGTAAAAGTTGAAATATCAATATCACGTGGTGTGGGGCAGGCGAGCAAAGGTGCAGAAGCAAAATGGAAATTGCCAAGCCAATTTAAATCGAGCCAAATTCTTACACCACATAATTGGTGTCTATTTTTAAATGGTGTGAGTTATTTTCGTTGAACGGTATTATTTATATTTATTGAGAAGTATATATTAAGGTCAGCTTGGTATGAGTTAGGAATGATAATAATAATGTGTATCATTGAGGGGTCAATTATTAAAGGTTATTGATTGCATTATTATTGTTTGATTAGAATATCAACAATAAGTATCATGTGAGGTGTTGTAATCAATTGCTTACTTATATTCCCATTATTTGTGTATTAAAACTATCAAACAACATCAATAGAAATAATTTCCATTACCCACTTCCATTAACCCCAACCAAGCTGACTCTAATTGTTTTCACTAAATTAATTATTTTTTGTTGAACAATATTTATTTTTTTCATTGAACAATATTAACGAATAATCCTGATTTAGCAACCACTCTAGACAGTTATTTTTTTTGACAAACCGAGTTCATATTTGTACTCCCTCCATCTTGAAATAACTTGCAACGTGTGATGGGCACACAAAATAAAAAAAGTGTAATAATGAGCAAGGTTTTGAGGAGTAATTTTGTAAGATAAAAAGCTTGTATGAGACGGTTTCATGCATGGTACAACCTAGCATAAATTAACACCCACCCTCTCAAAGTGTTAAAACGTCAATGCCCACATTATGCCCCGTCTCACCGCGGGACCGTCTCACACAAGTGTGTTACATTTTGTAAACCTTTATGTATAAAATTAAAGTAAAGAGAAGAGTTGAATTGATTGTATGTATGAGTCTAAATATAATACTCCCTCTATCCCGAAAAGACTGCAACACTAAAATTGGACCGCAAACTAAGAAAAAAGGTAAAAAGTGAGTTTCAGTGTAATAAAGAATGAGTATTGTGAGTAATTAAAGGTGGAGATGTTGACTTTTAGTGGGTATTTTGGGAGTGTTGCAGTAATGTTAGAACGTCCAAATAAGACAAATGTTACAGTAATCATGAGATGGAGGGAGTAACATTTATGTCATATTGTGGAAATTGTGAGGATTAAGTACATGGAGGATTTTTTATTTTTAGGTTGTACAAGTAATTATAGGATGTTCGAATAAGAAAAAATGTGCAAATAAATATAAGACAGAGGGAATATCTTTTATTGTTTTATTTTTTTGATTTTCTGTTACTGCAGTTTTTTCCCAACATTTGAAAGAAAAAATTCCTCCTCCTTAAAATACAGTAAAAACTTCATACAGTCATATTGTTGGGACTGAGAAAAAATATTACTATAGAGAAGTTATTCTTAAATAGAGTTTTACATTAAAAAATAATTTTTTTTTAAATAATACATTCAATATAATACATACTATACTACATGTATGTAAATTTATTAACAAATTCATATAGCACATTTGACTAAAATAAATACATATACCTTCAAAATAAATAAAATACATGTATCAACTATTATGCATGTATCTAGGAACTAAACAATAATTATTGTTGACATGTGTATAAATATTTGTTCAATACATGTATATTTTTCATAAAATTAGTACATCTTTTCTATTTCAAGCAAATGACACCCAAAGTTGATAAACGAACTCAAATCACTGGAATTGAGATGCGTCACAATTAACCATAGATAAATATTTTAGGTCATCTTAATTGTAATGATATATAAATCTTTATATATAATGTAATTTATTCTTATATGGAGGCATATAAATCCTTAAGACGGGACCGGAAAAAAATATTGCTTATTACAATGTGGAGTTCATTCCTAAATATAACTGGTCCCAAGTTGGGATCATAATTTTTTATTACTATAGAGAGCTTATTCCTATATAGAGTATTCTTATTGGGGATTTTTACTGTAAAAAGGAAATTGAATCCATAGTCAAAATTTATTTCAAGAATTGAATCCAATTACATAGAAATTAAGCATGTATATAACATCATGATGACTTTTGATCACTGCTTGATGAATTTCTCAATTTTTGTGAACTTTTGCCTCCAAGTCTTGAATAAATTGCTCGAAATTTCTCACTGAAGATCCATCATCACTTTCCAGGGCATTGTGCAATATTGCCCTTAATTTACTTGCCTCCTCCCTCAGACTCTTTGAATAACCTCCATTCATAACACTCTTAATCTTCTCAGCAACTTCTTTCCTATCAATTGATTTTCCATCACAAAGATTAATCCCAATCTTCCAATCATCAACCACAAGCTTTCTATTAGTAAGTTGATCATAACCGACTGGATAACAAATCATAGGAACCCCACACCACATACTCTCCACCGTGGAATTCCACCCATTATGTGTTAAAAAACCTCCGACAACTGAATTCGAAAGAACCATAGTTTGATTACACCAAGGAACTATCAATCCTCTGTCTTTAATTTCATCCAGGAATCCATCAGGAAAAACATCTGAACTACCATCTTTCAGGAGACCTTGTCGAATCACCCAAATAAAGTTGACTTCACTTAAAAGAAGACCGTAAGCTATTTCCCCAATTATCTGCTTATCGGTATGAACAAAGCTCCCAAACGAGACGTACAATACCGAGGCAGGGGATTTGTTATCTAGCCAACGGGCGCAGTCTGATTCGGACCACAAATTCATTTTAATTGTACTATCTGTGGTGAGATTTTTGGAAAAAATGATGGGGCCAATTGCATAATTGGGTTGGTATTTTTGGAGAGCTGATAGTGTATCAAATTCTAACTCATGCACAGTGTTATGCAGGATAAAATCGGCCTTCTTCACCCTCTCAAATGCAAGGCTCACATATTTATGCGTTACAGATGATAATCCTGATTCTTTTAAATCTGTTGTCAAGTCCCTTGTGTTTATTGACTCAACTCCGGGAATGTAATTTATGTCCTCCTTTGCATCATCTGTTGGTCATGAAAATTACTCGTGTAAAGCAGGGCTTGATTTACAATTTCGCTTAAAAGGGTAATTCATATTACATTATAACAACAAACTTTTTACTGAATAACTATAAAGTGAAAAGTTTTAAAATTTTAATTTTGGGCGTGGGATAGTTTCAACTTGACAAATTGTAAAAATAAGATTTATTTTTGTCACTAATTGCACTTCGATTATCGAACTTTTGACTTTGTTAGGAAATATACTGAACTTTTAAATTGTTGCAAAAAAAAAATACCTTAATCAAATTATCAGTTAAAACAGTCACACACACGAATTGACAAAAATACCAAAATTTGTCCAATATTTTTTTCAACCGTTTGAAAGTTCAGCACTTTGCCAAAATCGAAAATTCGGTCCTCGAATTGCAGTTAATTGTAAATATAGGTCCTATTTTTACCATTCGTCCTTTTAATTTGTGTAATAATGAAAGGTATCAGTATTTGGGTACCATTAATCTGGTGCAAATTACTAATAAATTAAACATTAATACAACATATATACTACACCACTAATTTACGTTGAGTTTGATTTCATAAGAAAAACCCATTAGTTGTCCTGTTCCATATCAATGTATCATCATTGTGTGCAAAATTTTACAAATAATCATATACTCATCACGAAAATATATATGCAAATACATAAATAAAATTACCTTTACATGGAAAATGGCCGTTTTGCTTAAGAAGATCCATATGGTAAATTATAGAAAACACCAACGCTGGCTGAGTCCAGAATGAGACGTTCACCAGTTTGTACTTGTCGGCAATGGGTAGTGGCCAGTCGTAAATAGTGTCGGTTACTAAGAAATGGGCAGAATCCGGATCCGACCCGATTACCTTGCCAACGAATTCAGCCACGCGGCCTTCAAAATTACACAACATGGTTTCCCAGTACTCTTCAAAGTGGACTTCTCTGTCGAATTCTAAAGGAAAACCGTCGCTAATAGTTGTGTAACGTATGTCGAGGCCCGATTTTCGAGCTTCAGAAAAAAACTCGACTTCAGCATTGCTGTTGGTACGGTGGGCTTTGGATAGCTTGTGATGAACATATTCGAGATGAGTGAAAGTGACGGTAATGCCCTTGGAAGCAAGCTTCAGAGCAAGGTTTAGAAAGGGGTTAATGTGACCTTGGTATGGGATACAGATCATGATAGCATGGGCCTTTCTCTGTTTTTCTCCCATTCTTTCATTTAATTGAAGTTAGGCTGTGTTTTTGGGGTTTACATGTGTTTATATAATGTTGAGAAATGAGAAACACTCGGTGAAAATAATTAATACCCATCAAGTAATACTTTTAATAAATAATTAATTTTATATAAAAATTGAATAATACATCCAGTGCATATTTGTATTTGCATGAGACAGTCTTATTTTTTTTTTCTCATACCGACACTGTTCTTATTAATTTTGAATATAAATTAAAATTTATATGAATTGATTTAAAGATTCAAGATCTGCGAAGTTCATTAATTTTATCCAAGAAGTAGTTTTTATATATATAGTTAGGCACATTTTGTAAATGAATTAAAAAAATGAAATTCATATAAACTAAATTCATACAAGTATTGTTCACTTTTAAAACATGTCACACTTTTTTGCTTTTATTACCACTCGTTTTATTAATGCAATTTCGTTCTCCTACCACTCATTTACTAGACGCAACAAAAAAAAACTTATTATTCATGCTAAACATTAAATTGATGGGCAGTGGGCACCAAGTTGGAGAGCTTCTAGTCTATATTTGTTGTTATGTATGGGATGAGTTTTCACTCATCATCCCATCTAATATTATAAATACACGCTTTCAATGGTTCTTCCATCCATCACTATTCAATGGGATACTATATATATATATATATATATATATATATATATATATATATGAATCTGATTATCAAATCATTCAATTTCATGTGTATTTTAAACAACTAAATTAAAATTTAAATAATGATATTATTTATCAATAATATTAATATTGGTTCGAAAAAAAATCAATAATACTAATTCTGAAAGTTACATAAAAACGTAAAACATGAAGTAAATAATTTAAGCTGGAGAAACACAGAAATTGCATGCAAAATTTTAACCCAACATCCTTACAAAATGGGCCCCCAACTTGTTTCTCAAGAAAAGGAAAGTATTGAAGGACCACTTTTGCAACTTGTTTTCAATTGGGCCACATTTTTTGTTTCTAAAATAGGAAAAACAAGTAAAGGGGTAGCTTTTCGCTGTGAGCTTCAAGATGATTCGCTTAGAGCATCCACAATAGTCAATCCAATGAGAATTTAATCATTGGATATATGAAAGATGGTGTTTAAAATTATTATGAATGTTCATTGAATTGAAGAAAGAGTGTCATCCATTCATTGTAACTGATAGAAAAAAAATGTAATTTTTGCAAAAAGTGAATGTGATGTCAAAAGAGATAGTACATTTTTATTTTTTTATTTTTATTTAAGATTTTTAATATATGTAAACTTATAAATTATAATATGAATACAGTGGGATGAAGTCAAGATGTGACCCATAAATAGTGAATGGATGGATAGATAGATAATTAAATGAACTATTATGAGAGTTTGTTTAAAAGGTAAAATATTTAAAGTAGATGATGTGGAGAAGAGAGTAGATGGATATATGAAAATTTATTCATCCATTTTGGATGATTTTAGTCGGTAGTCAGTGCACGTCCTAAATTTTGGATTTTTAGAACTTTTCTATCCTCCATCATTTAAAAAGAAAAATAGAATTTGGGGTGGGTAGAATTCGATGAAAACCGAATTAACCGACCGAACCAATCCGTCAAGTCCAGTATCCCCTGTCTATATACATCCACAACGGATGGATGAAAATTCATCCATCCATTCACCCTCTCTCATCCACATCATCTCCACATCACTAATTTTTAAATATTCAATTATTTAAGCAAACTCTCACAATGATTATCAATTATTCATTCATCCATACACCGTTTGTGGGTCCCACCATCACCTCATTTCTACCCACATTTTTACAAATTAACATTTTCTCTCCCCATCCGTTACATTGGATTGATGACACTCTCTCCCCAATCCAATGGGTCCCACCATCACCTCATTTCTACCCACATTTTTACAAAATAACATTTTCTCTCCACATCCATTACATTGGATTGATGACACTCGCTCTTCAATCCAATGAACACCCACAATGATTTTAAATACTAATTTTTCATCCATCAAATGGTTAAATACTTATTGAATGGACCTGAACCATTGTAGATGGTCTTATATCCATATGCTTATAAAAATTAGCTAAGCAAGTCAAATTTATGTACGTATGGACCAAGTTTGATTTTCTGATAAATTGGACGTAACATGTTGAAAGAGCAATATCACGTGGTGGTGGTGGTTGTGGGGGTGGTGGTGGGGGAGCAAAGGTGCAGAAGCAAAGTGGAATTTGCCTAGCCAATTTAAATCGAGGTAAATTCTTAAATACACCACTTTGCACCATGTAATTGGTATCCTATAAATTAGGTGTATGCTATGAACTTAGATTATTTTATCAATTTTACTCATTTTTAATACATTTTTCTAAACTACTAAACTTAACTCGTATATAACTTGGATATGGTCAAATATCATGAATTAGAAACAATGTTCATTGCATGAATCAGATTTATACAAGTTTTTATCAATAATTTGTGTGTATTTTTAAATGATACTAACCCCTTATTCTCATCTTTAAACGTAACTTTATCATTTTAATTACTAATAGAAAACTCGCTCACAAAAATACGAGCAAAAAGTAACTATGAAAACTAATCTGGGATGGAGGGAGTATTAGTTATTTTCACTGAACGGTATTATTTATATTTATTGAGAAGTATTAATTAGTTGTATGCACTGTTTTCGTCGAACAATATTGATTTTTTTAGTTGAGCAGTATTAATTGATCAATGTTGATTGTTTTTGTTGCATTAATTGTTTTCGTCGAACAATATTGGTTTTTTTTAATTAAACAATATTGATTGTTTTTACTAAATAATATTTATTATTTTTATTGAACGATATTAACGATTAATCCTAGTTTGGAAGCCTCTCTGGACATAGTTAAATTCTTTGACGAGCCGAGTTGGCAATCTGTATCTTTTATTGTTTCCTTTTCCGATTTTCTGTTACTACACTTTTTTCTCAACAATTAATTGAAAGAAAAAATTCCTCCTCCTTCTTTCAAAAAATAAAAATAAAAATAAAAAATGAAATTGAACCCATAATCACAATTAATATCAAGAATTGAATCCAATTACATAGAAATTAAGCATGTATATAACAACATGATGACTTTTGATCACTGCTTGATGAATAGAAAAGGTATCACTCGTTTTGTGTTCTCAATTTTGGTGAACCTTTGCCTCCAAGTCTTGAATAAATTGCTCAAAATTTCTCACTGAAGATCCGTCATCAGTTTTCAGGGCATTGTGCAATATTACCCTTAATTTACTTGCCTCCTCCCTCAAACTCTTTGAATAACCTCCATTTATAACACTCTTAATCTTCTCACCAACTTCTTCCCTATCAATTGATTTTCCATCAGAAAGATTAATCCCAATCTTCCAATCATCAACCACAAGTTTTCTATTAGTAAGTTGATCATAAGCAACTGGATAACAAATCATGGGGACCCCACACCACATGCTCTCAACGGTAGAATTCCATCCATTATGCGTGAAGAACCCTCTGACAGATGGATTTGAAAGAACCATGGTTTGGTTACACCAAGGAACTATCAATCCCCTGTCGTCTTTAATTTCATCCAGGAATCCATCAGGAAAAACGTCGGAACTACCATCTTTCAGGAGACCTTGTCGAATCACCCAAATAAAATTGATTTCACTTAAAAGAAGACCGTAAGCTATTTCCCCAACTATCTGCTTATCGGTATGAACAAAGCTCCCAAACGAGACGTACAATACCGAGGCAGGGGATTTGGAATCGAGCCAACGGGCGCAGTCTGATTCGGACCACAAACTCATGTTAATTGTAGTATCTGTTGTGAGATTTTTGGAAAAATTGATGGGGCAAATTGCGTAGTTGGGTTGGTATTTGTTGAGTGCTGATAGTGTCTCAGATTCCAACTCATGCACAGTGTTATGCAGGATGAAATCAGCCTTTTTCACCCTCCCAAATGCAACGCTCAAATATTTAAATATTACAGTTGATAATCCGGATTCCTTAAAAACAGTGGACAAGTCCTTTGTGCTTATGGACTTAATTCCAGGAACGTAGTTTATTTCCTCGTCTGCATCATCTGTTGAACATGATAAATTATATTGCGTTCCAAATAAGAGAATGAACTTGTACAAATTAAATAGTTATATAAACAAATCTCACACATAAAAAGAGTAAAAAACTAAAAAAATTCAAGGTTGGGCACGATATAATTCTAAGACATATTCATTTTATATGTAATAATGATATGCTGCCAATACTATATATAAAATTGACTAATTGCAACATGTATTATATTAAACTCTATTTTTTGTAAATAGAGTAGATATTGAAATTCAATTAATTAATTTCGTATAATCATAAAAAATTTACAAATTGCAATTAGTTGAAATTACCTTTACATGGAGAATGGGCGTTTTGTTTAAGAAGATCCCAGTGGTAATGTAGATGAGACGTTCACGAGTTTGTACTTTTCGGCAACCGGCACCGGCCAGTCGTAAACGGCGTCGCTTATCAAGAAATGGGCAGAATCCGGATCCGACCCGATTATCTTGCCAACGAATTCAGCCACGCGGCCTTCAAAATCACGCAGCATAGTTTCCAAGTAGTCTTCAAAATGAGCATCTCGTCGAAGTCCAAAGGAAAACCGTCACTAATAGTTGTTACTTGTGTAGCGTATGTCGAGGCCCGATTCTCGAGCTTCAGAAAAGAAGTCGACTTCAGCATTGCTATTGGTATGGTGGGCTTTGGATAGCTTGTGATGAACGTATTCCAGATGAGCAAAAGTGACTCTAATGCCCTGAATCATACCTTTAGAGCAAGATTGAAAAGGGGTTAAATTTATCCTCCATCATTATAAATTGATCTCTCTTTATTCTCCCATTTTTACCATTTGTTTGATGTTAGGGCATTGTGTAATGTTTTTTTTAAAAGGGCAAACTCCTGGTAATTGGGATACAACGATATCGCGAGATCCATTTATAACACTCTTAATCTTCTCAGCAACTTCTTTCCTATCAATTGATTTTCCATCACAAAGATTAATCCCAATCTTTCAATCATCGACCACTAGTTTTCTATTAGTAGGTTGTTCATAAGCAACTGGATAACAAATCATCGGACTCCATCGTAGAATTCCACCCACTATGCGTCAAGAATCCTCCTACGGCTGTGATGAACAAATTCAAGATGAGCAAAAGTGACGGTAATGCCCTTGGTCACCGACCCGACCAGAGCAAGTTCGGTTCGGGGTTGGGATAGAGATCATGATAGCATGCCCCTTCTTCTCACCCATTAATTATATTCACTACCTTAGTTTAATCCACAGTCTACAAGATAAGATATTGTAGGATAATATTAAGTGCTGATTGAAGATAAATTCATGAATTTCTTTAATTATATTTTTTTATATGATATACAGAGCCACCTCAGGCTGCAATTCAAGCCAACACGTCTCAGTATTTGTTCTAACTCATTAATTTGAGAATTAATCTTTTTTTTTATTCGATAATCTGTTCATCAATTTAACATAGTTTTTCTTTGTAGCTTCCCTTTTATTTTCGAATAAATACAACCGCCAGTTACTGATTGTCAGGCTTGCGCACGTGAGCATGCTGATTATAATTTTATGGATGCTAATTCTGGGAAAAAATATTCAGAACAGTTAACCTTTTTTTTTTCAACAAATCCCAGTGCTATGAAAGAATATTCTCAGCCATTAATTTGCAAAAGAAGAAAATAAAAATAAATAAATTTGGATATGTTGTATCTCCGCTTGCATATTATGTTGCTGGAAACAAATACGCCGAATTTTATTTTCTAGATAAGGCTTTCCGAAAATATAATAAAATACGCACTAGTTTCAATAATCCCGACCTAAACAAAACACAATTACTGCAAACAAAGCTTTTTCTCTAAATCCATTATAAATCGGTCAAAATTTCTGCTTGAAGATCCATCAATTTCTAATGCACTCAAACTTTCTTTCTTAACATTTTTCATTTGTTCATTTCATTCTCCTCGAATCGCCACCCCCACTCATAAATCTCCCAATTTTTTTCAAAGAATTTCATTTCGTCCCATGACATCCCATCACAAAGACTAATCCCAATCTTCCAATCATCCACCACTAACTTCCTATTAGTAGGTTGATCATACGATATCGGATAACAAATCATCGGAACACCGCACCACATGCTCTCGATAGTCGAGTTCCACCCGCAGTGCGTCAGGAACCCTCCAACCGCTCGGCTCGACAGCACCGTAATTTGATCGCACCACGGAACTACCAACCCTCTATCTTTGACTTCCTCCACGAACCCCGACGCGGTAACATCGCCAAGATCACCGAGTCACCACCGACGCCAAATGAACCACCCGTGATAAAGTTGACCCCATCGATAAGAAGACCGTGCGCCACTTCTTGGATCACGTGCCTACTAGTCTGGACCACGCTGCCAAACGAGACGTATAGGACCGAGCCGGGTGGCTTGGAGTCGAGCCACCTGGCGCAATCCGATTCGGCCTTCATGCTCTTGCTCACCGTGCTGTTAATGTTGGCAAAATTAATGGGGCCTATTGCATATGTCGGGTTGTATTTGTTTAGAGCGGATAATGTGTCGGATTCTAGCTCGAACTGTGGTTATGTAGGATGAAATCTGCGTTTTTTACTTGTTCAAATGATGAGAACAGAGTAATGCTGGATTTGTCATCTGGATCTGTGAGTGACTGCATCAAATCCTTCGCACTCATTGATTCAACTCCAGGAATGTAGTCTATTTCCAGATTTTGTTTATCATCTGATATATAGTCATATAAAAGTAATTAAAAGTCGGAGACTTGCTGACATGTACATTTCAAGACTAAAACTTATTAATAGATACCAAGTGATTGCACATACGTAAGTAAATTTACAATTTCTCGTGCAATCTTAGCTGTATATACAATTATATTTGTACCTCTTAGTAATTTGCATAAAAAAATTGTATCCATTAGTAATTTGCAGCTACTATAATTAGGATTGTCTGCAATCTAGATCAAATTAATAGAGTGAATATGTGTTGCTACTTTAAGCTGATTTTTAACAATCCGACACTCGTATATATTTGATGATATTTTGATGCAAAAAATTATTTTAATTATTTTCAAACGCCATCAACTCTTGATTTTTCGGTATAAATTCTTTTTTTCAGAATCATTTTCACTTTGTTTTTTCAGTATAAAGAAATTTAGTAATAGCAGGGGTATCATTTTGTATTCTCTGTTTTTCCGGGTAAATACCCAAAGAAAAATAGAGAATCCAAAATGACTATATTCTCTACTTTACAGTAAGTGCGTGCACATACGTACCTTTACAGAGAAAATGACCATTTTGTTTGAGTAGATGCAGGTGGTATATTAACGAAAATGCCAATGCGGGCTCAGTCCAAAACGAAACATGTACGAGGTTGAATTTCTTAGCAATAGCGGCTGACCATTCATAAATAGTATCAGTGACCAACATATTGGGGACCAAATCACATGATTGCTGGATCATCAAATTCACAACAAATTCATCAACGTGAGTTTGGAAATTATGGAACAGGTAAATCCAGTGATCCAAAGCATTGAGATCTCGATCGTATTCGACAGGAAGACCGTCGCCAATTGTAGTGTAACGAATGTCAAGGCCCGATTTTCGAGCTTCAGAAAATATGTCGACTTTATGATGAGCTTGGGATAATTTGCGATGAACAGATTCAAGATGAACAAAAGTGACGGTAATGCCCTTGGAAGCAAGCTTGAGAGCTAGGCTGACGAAGGGGTTAATGTGACCTTGGTATGGAACCGAGATCATGATAGCATGCCCCTTCTTCATCTCCTTCTCAACCATTTTTCTCTTCTTTTCCGTTTGTTAGATGGGAGTATTGGTTGCAAGATTGATTGTCTTGACTGCTTTTTATACATCTAGCTAGTGACTTGTGTACATGTACAATTGTGTGGGTGGCACGTTCAAATAGTCAAATTTTGTGTGCTGCCATATCTATTTTTCAAATTAAAATATTGTAAATAGTCAAATTTTGTGTGCTGCCATATCTATTTTTCAAATTAAAATATTGTAATACAATAACCAAACGTTAAGTTTATGCTATTATATGATATATCTATTCTTAAAATATACTGCACACATTAAATAATAATTTTGCATGGAAAAATCAATATTATCCTCCGACTATTTGGATCCTGTACATTTACAAGACCATCATGTGCATTTCTACCGAACTATTTTATAAAGGAAAACCGTCGCTAATAGTTGTGTAACGTATGTCGAGGCCCGATATTCGAGATGAGTGAAAGTGACGGTAATGCCCTTGGAAGAAAGCTTCAGAGCAAGGTTTAGAAAGGGGTTAATGTGACCTTGGTATGGGATACAGATCATGATAGCATGGGCCTTTCTCTGTTTTTCTCCCATTCTTTCATTTAATTGAAGTTAGGCTGTGTTTTTGGGGTTTACATGTGTTTATATAATGTTGAGAAATGAGTAACACTTGGTGAAAATAATTAATACTGATCAAGTAATACTTTTAATAAACAATTAATTTTATATAAAAATTGAATAATACATCCGGTGCATATTTGTATTTGCATGAGAAATTTAGTACAGTCTTATTTTTTTTTCTCATACCGATCGACGTTGTTCTTATTAATTTTGAATATAAATTAAAATTTATATGAATTGATTTAAAGATTTAAGATCTGCGAAGTTCATTAATTTTATCCAAGAAGTAGTTTTTATATATATAGTTTTATTAGGCACATTTTGTAAATGAAATTCATATAAACTAAATTCATACAAGTATTGTTCACTTTTAAAACATGTCACTCTTTTTTGCTTTTATTACCACTCGTTTTATTAATGCAATTTCGTTCTCCTACCACTCATTTACTAGACGCAACAAAAAAAAACTTATTATTCATGCTAAACATTAAATTGATGGGCAGTGGACACCAAGTTGGAGAGCTTCTAGTCTATATTTGCTGTTATGTATGGGATGAGTTTTCACTCATCATCCCATCTAATATTATAAATACACGCTTTCAATGGTTCTTCCATCCATCACTATTCAATGGGATACTATATATATATATATATATGAATCTGATCATCAAATCATTCAATTTCATGTGTATTTTAAACAACTAAATTAAAATTTAAATAATGATATTTATTTATCAATAATATTAATATTGGTTCAAAAAAAAATCAATAATATTAATTCTGAAAGTTACATAAAAACGTAAAACATGAAGTAAATAATTTAAGCTGGAGAAACACAGAAATTGCATGCAAAATTTCAACCCAACATCCTTACAAAATGGGCCCCCAATTTGTTTCTCAAGAAAAGGAAAGTATTGAAGGACCACTTTTGCAACTTGTTTTCAATTGGGCCACATTTTTTGTTTCTAAAATAGGAAAAAAAAGTAAAGGGGTAGCTTTTTGCTGTGAGCTTCAAGATGATTCGGTTAGAGCATTCACAATGGTCATTCCAATGAGTATTTAATTATTGGATAGATGAAAGATGGTGTTTAAAATTATTATGGATGTTCATTGGATTGAAGAAAGAGTGTCATCCATCCAATGTAACCGATAGAAAAAAAAAATGTAATTTTTGCAAAAAGTGAATGTGATGACAAAAGAGAGAGTACATTTTCATTTTTTTATTTTTATTTAAAATTTTTAATATATGTAAACTTATAAATTATAATATGAATAAAGTGGGATGAAGTCATGATGTGACCCATAAATAGTGAATGGATGGATAGATAGATAATTAAATGAACTATTATGAGAGTTTGTTTAAAAAGTAAAGTATTTAAAAGTAGATGATGTGGAAGTGATGTGGAGGAGAGAGTAGATGGATATATGAAAATTTATTCATCCATTGTGGATGATTTTAGTCGGTAGTCAGTGCACGTCCTAAATTTTGGATTTTTAGAACTTTTCTATCCTCCATCATTTAAAAAGAAAAATAGAATTTGGGGTGGGTAGAATTCGGTGAAAACCCAATTAACCGACCGAACCAAACCGTCAAGTCCAGTATCCCCTGTCTATATACATCCACAATGGATGGATGAAATCCATCCATCCATTCACCCTCTCTCCTCCACATCATCTCCAAATCACTAATTTTTAAATATTCAATTATTTAAGCAAACTCTCACAATGATTATCAATTATTCATTCATCCATACACCGTTTGTGGGTCCCACCATCACCTCATTTCTACCCACATTTTTACAAAATAAAATTTTCCTTTCCCCATCCGTTACATTGGATTGATGACACTCTCTCCCCAATCCAATGGGTCCCACCATCACCTCATTTCTACCCACATTTTTACAAAATAACATTTTCTCTCCACATCCATTACATTGGATTGATGACACTCTCTCTTCAATCCAATGAACACCCACAATGATTTTAAATACTAACTTTTCATCCATCCAATGGTTAAATACTTATTGAATGGACCTGAACCATTGTAGATGGTCTTATATCCATATGCTTATAAAAATTAGCTAAGCAAGTCAAATTTATGTACGTATGGACCAAGTTTGATTTTCTGATAAATTGGACGTAACATGTTGAAAGAGCAATATCACGTGGTGGGGGTGGTGGTGGGGGTGGGGGAGCAAAGGTGCAGAAGCAAAGTGGAATTTGCCTAGCCAATTTAAATCGAGGTAAATTCTTAAATACACCACTTTGCACCATGTAATTGGTATCCTATAAATTAGGTGTATGCTATGAACTTAGATTATTTTATCAATTTTACTCATTTTTAATACATTTTTCTAAACTACTAAACTCAACTCGTATATAACTTGGATAGGGTCAAATATCATGAATTAGAAACAAGGTTCATTGCATGAATCAGATCTATACAAGTTTTTATCAATAATTTGTGTGTATTTTTAAATGATACTAACCCCTTATTCTCATCTTTAAACGTAACTTTATCATTTTAATTACTAATAGAAAACTCGCTCACAAAAATACGAGCAAAAAGTAACTATGAAAACTAATCTGAGATGGAGGGAGTATTAGTTATTTTCACTGAACGGTATTATTTATATTTATTGAGAAGTATTAATTAGTTGTATGCACTGTTTTTAAATTAACAATATTGATTTTTTTAGTTGAGCAGTATAAATTGATCAATGTTGATTGTTTTTGTTGCATTAATTGTTTTCGTCGAACAATATTGGTTTTTTTAATTAAACAATATTGATTATTTTTACTAAATAATATTTATTATTTTTATTGAACGATATTAACGAATAATCCTAGTTTGGAAGCCTCTTTGGACATAGTTAAATTCTTTGACGAACCGAGTTGTCAATCTGTATCTTTTATTGTTTCCTTTTCCGATTTTCTGTTACTACACTTTTTTCTCAACAATTAATTGAAAGAAAAAATTCCTCCTTCTTCTTTCAAAAAATAAAAATAAAAAATGAAATTGAACCCATAATCAAAATTAATATCAAGAATTGAATCCAATTACATAGAAATTAAGCATGTATATAATATCATGATGACTTTTGATCACTGCTTGATGAATAGAAAAGGTATCACTCGTTTTGTGTTCTCAATTTTGGTGAACCTTTGCCTCCAAGTCTTGAATAAATTGCTCAAAATTTCTCACTGAAGATCCATCATCAGTTTTCAGGGCATTGTGCAATATTGCCCTTAATTTACTTGCCTCCTCCCTCAAACTCTTTGAATAACCTCCATTTATAACACTCTTAATCTTCTCACCAACTTCTTCCCTATCAATTGATTTTTCATCAGAAAGATTAATCCCAATCTTCCAATCATCAACCACAAGTTTTCTATTAGTAAGTTGATCATAAGCAACTGGATAACAAATCATGGGGACCACACACCACATGCTCTCAACGGTAGAATTCCATCCATTATGCGTCAAGAACCCTTTGACAGCTGGATTTGAAAGAATCATGGTTTGGTTACACCAAGGAACTATCAATCCCCTGTCGTCTTTAATTTCATCCAGGAATCCATCAGGAAAAACGTCGGAACTACCATCTTTCAGGAGACCTTGTTGAATCACCCAAATAAAATTGACTTCACTTAAAAGAAGACCGGAAGCTATTTCCCCAATTATCTGCTTATCGGTATGAACAAAGCTCCCAAACGAGACGTACAATACCGAGGCAGGGGATTTGGAATCGAGCTAAAGGGTGCAATCTGATTCGGACCACAAACTCATAATGATATGTAATAATGATATGTTGCCAATACTATATATAAAATTGACTAATTGCAACATGTTTTGTATTAAACTCTATTTTTTGTAAATAGAGTAGATATTGAAATCCAATTAATTAATTTCGTATAATCATAAAAAATTTACAAATTGCAATTAGTTGAAATTACCTTTACATGGAGAATGGGAGTTTTGTTTAAGAAGATCCCAAAGTGGTAATTAATCACTACTACACATTTGATCTTGCACAGCTGCACTTGGACATCCCTTTTTTCAAACAGCTCTCCAAGTAACAGCTTGGAGAGCGGTTTTATAAAAAAAAAAACAAAGACAGCGGTTTCAAACCGCTGTCTTATACCACTTGCACAACGGTTAATGTAATTTGTCTAAGTAAACACTTGGACAACGGTTAATAACCGTTTTTTTTTTTTATATATACATATATGAACCGAGACCTAGCTCTCAGACTTCATTAATTTTTTTCTCTCCAATTTCCTCTCCCCCCAAAATCGCCGCAAAAACCGAAGACCAAATCGCCGCCGTCGTCGGTTTCCCTTCAACCAAATCGTGTCGTAGTTGACTGCTTTAGCCGCCGTCGTCGGCTTCTCCCTCTCCCCAAATCATCATGCATCCCTCCCTCCTCTCTCCTATCCACACACAAGCTGCCCCTCCCCCCTCCCCTGCCCATGCCGTCATTATCCTCTCCCCTCTGCCATTGCCGCCGTCGCCTCCATAACACTTAGTTGGTACAGTGTATTGTGGAATCTTTAATTTGGCTTTGGGTATATTTGTTTCAATCTGAAATTTAATTTGTTGCTTCAATCTTAGTTTAATTTGTTTATATTATATGAAAACAATATAAAATATTTAAGAGCAGTTGGAGAGCCGGTGGGCGGTGGGTATATATGTGTAGGTCGAATATACATTAAATTATCCATTGAGTAATGAACCAGAAAGTTATTATATATGTTGCTCTTGTTGTTTTTTGAACTGAACTAATCTTGTTGTTTATAATACTTAGTTTTGTTTATATTATATATGTTTCTTTCTTGTTTTTTTAATTTGAAATATTATATTTTGCAAGCTGTGCACTTAGTTGCTCTTGTTGTTTATATTACTGGTCTACTTCAGAAGACAATGTCATTCAAGCCTAATACACATGTGTTCATAGTATAAGAGTATGCTATCAACTAAAATTTTAATTTATAAGTAGATGATCACGGATGTGACTTATAAGTAGATGTATCATGTATCTTGCATAGATAGTTCTTATCATGTATGAAAACATCCTGGTTGTGAATATTATTTGTTTTTGTTTATTAAATGTTGTTTCTTCGCTTTTACGAGGATCATGTCTTGTTTGCCATATCCCTGAGATGATGGAGATTCTGATGGAGATCATGGGCGCGTATGATCATGGTGCATATGATGACTTGAGAGAGTGTGACACCGATGCTCCCACCACCACTAGCGACTCCGGGGAGAAGCGCTTTTCGAGGTATAGTTACAATGTCATCTATTAAGAGAGCTCGTAGCGAGGAAAATACTTGAGTAATTTTATTACAATTGAAACGATTTGAAATCGATAAATATATTGATTGATCGTTGAACCTAATTAAATACTATGTTATTGCGATTATCGTTCAATGAGTTTGGACAGCAATAGGAAAAGAGAGTGAGTCGTTGTCCTTCTACATTGGAGCCGCAATGCAGGGAGCGTGATCCTATCGTCTTTGCCGCCACCCGAGGATCGGCGTAGCTAAAACCCGACTCGCTTTGAAGGAAAAAGATTATGGGACGAGTTTACGGTATGTTAATTATATATTTATTGAAAGTTGTAGTATGACCCTTAAATTTACTAAATTGTTATGTTATAGGCGTATAGACTACCTTCAGAGGTCTTGACCTCACAAAGAAGAAAAGCAAATATTGTCGCATGGTGGAGTAATGGCCAAAGAATTTCCTGACTTGGTTGAGAAGTAACACACGAGATCCTAAACCGGTCTTTACTCGGCTAATCTGCCTCCTGCGTGTCGAAATAGCCCTATGGTGGCTCCATCTTTGGGAGGAGTTTGTGAGCGGAGCTCGGAGGATGATTTCGAAAAAATTGATCAATGTCATTTCCTCAATTTCTAATGCCCTAAGTTTTTCAGTGTTTATCATATTTCTATTATACTGTAGGATCGAAGCAATAAAAATCGCAATCAAGCCAAGTCGATGGAGGCGCAATATCGTGGATCGAACAAAGGTTATGCACGAATAAGAGAAAATATGGTGAGATCAAAATCCTAACTTTTAATTTTTTTTTATATATTCACTTTTAATATATCTAATAAAGGGACACGTTCATCACTATCGTAGAAAGAGGAAAGAAGAAAAACTGGAGAGAGTGAGCCTATTGTTACCCGTTTCAACTTATTTCAGACTACCAGAAAGGGTCGAGACGGGAATATTCACGATCTCAATGCACAACGCATCATCGAAGAAGTGGTAATCTATCCATTAATTATCTTTCAATTACAAACTATTATTTATAAACAAATAATTAAATAATAATCTTTTGTTTTTGTAATTCAGGAGCGTCTATCTCAGACCATGACGCCCGACGACATTCACATGATCGGCCCTGATGATATGTTTGGACGGGCTATGGGTCGCCAGGAGCATCCCGACCGCTTACGGAGTGTCGGATATGGCGTGACAAAGACATCTTTAGCAATGGCACCTGGTCTTCAAGCCATGAATATGGTGGGTATACTAACGGAACAGGTTGCCAAGTTGGCTAAAGATGTGGAACGTTTGAGGTCTGAGAAAAGATCGAGCCACGGAATGTCGTCGAGTGGAGCAAGCTGTGAACATAGTGTCGCTAATGCTATGTTTTCAGCTAACCCTAGGGACGACTTTATTGAGGCACTTCAAAACGTCTCACATGTATCAGATATGCATGTCTCACATTTGTTTTAATTAAAGACTAGTGTATTAAAATTTTCTAACTAAATATCTTATTCAAACAGACAACGACCTTTTGCTACCTGTATCTGGAGGATCCCGATCGGTTGGTGGCCCGCGGCTCGTTGCCGCCTCCCATGGAATGATTCATGGTCATCCCATCACTCCCCGGTTTCATGAGGGTCACACTCGATGTACCCGTGTCGGAGAGGAGGATTCAGCGGTGCCAAAACCAATCGATGAAGCCGTCACAGTCGGAACAGCGGTCGGGCACTTCATCGAATGGCCGAGCAACTTGGTCTCTAGCACCATGAGGGTAAAATATTTGTTATTAAAGTTCATTATCTTATTTGTGGTTCTAAATAATATTGCAAATTAATTGTAGAATCTGCTTGAGGCCCCACATGAGGCTAAATAGAGGGACTCCAATCTTATTTAAGACTTGGTTATCCCATGACTTGAGACTTAGATCACGATGATCATTTACAGTCTAGGGTGCACCAGATGGTATCGTCTAATGCTTTCGATATCGTCACAGTTCCCATGATTGCTCACTTTCATCGAATACTTTCCAAGAATTAAATCGATGAGGAACATGTCTTGTGAGTCTTGAATGACGAGTGGTTGAGTGCAACCACCATAGCCCTTTACCTCGGTATGTGTTTACTAATTCTCAATATTCACTTTACGATAGTTTAATTTTTTTTTTTAAATATTAATTAAGCGTATATATGTTGGTTAAAGATATTTGGGTGAGCTATATCTCTCTAGAGATAACCGAGCAAGTGGAATGTACTCCTTCGTCTCCCCCCAAGTGTCTTGCATAATGGGTGATAGGGTACAAACCATGGATGTGTTCGTTAATCACATGCTGAATCTAACTGGGAGCGATCATCTCATTTTTTGGCCAACAAATGTGGGGTGAGTGATAAACATTTAGTTAAAATTTGTATTCATGTTTATAATATTTGCACATATATATGCTAAATTTGCGATTAATTTTAATACTCTCAATATAATATAGGAACCATTGGGTCTTTGTCGTCATCATACACATGAATACATTAAGTGTGTTTTTTTTTGACTTTCATGATGGAGTTTATTCTAATCGCCCTGATCTCGTTTCATATATGGAAGCGTAAGTTCATTTTTAATATTCTATACAATGATTTGTTTTACTTTTAAAATTATGCATATTTAATCTATTTTTATTTTTTAATTATAATAATAATAGTGTGATGACGATGTATCGAGTCGCCAGAGTCGAGGCTCAAGATCCGTGTTAAATAAAGTGAACTGGATTAACATTAAGGTAAATTTAATTTAGTAAATTATCAAACTAATTAATAAAAAGCAATCATAATTGTAATCGTGATTATATTGTTAATCAACGGTTTAGAAAGAACGAGATAATGACCATTGTGGACATTTTGTTTGTTCTTTATAGAAGATATAATCCGCGCTTCTATAACGAACATTCCTCCCAATGTAAGTCTATTATTGATTTATTTAAATTATTATTGATTGAATAAAAATTAATACTATATTGATTGATTCGTTGTTTGCAGTTTGTCTATGAACGTGAGCTCAAGTCTTACTCTAAGAAAAGATCGGAGAAAGGAAAAAAATTGATTGAATGGTACCTTTACAATCGTTTCTTATATTCATCTGATCAATAGTGAGAGAAATGTTGTTTGAAATATTGGTATCATGTAATTAAATTATATATTTGTGATGATATATATTTCATGTTTTTGGTGTATTGGACATATGTTTATGATTGTATGTTTATATATTTCGATGTTTTGGTATATATATGTGGTTTATGGTTTTATTATAGGATTTTTGGTTTATGTTATATGGTATTGGACGTATATATAAGTTTTGGTTTATAGTTTTATTATAAGATTTTTAAAATGTAAATTAATAATTAAAAAAAAAAAAGATATTGACAAACGGTTTTCAAAATCACCGCCTATGTAAAAATAAAAAACGAATTAAAAAAAATATATCAGCTTGGATAGCGGTTATCAACCGCTGTCCAAGCTGATATATTCAAAAGCGGTTAAAAATCGTTGTCCAAGTGCTTTTCTTGGACAACGGTTTTTTATCAGATGTCCAAGCTTGGACAGCTGATGCTTGGAGAGCGGTTATAACCGCTCTCCAAGGTCATTTTTCACAGTTGTCCAAGCCAAAATGTGTATTAGTGAATGTAGAGAAAACATCAAGGCAAGCTCGGCCCAAAATGAGACGTTCACGAGTTTGTACTTTTCGGCAACCGACACCGGCCCGTCGTAAACGGCGTCGCTTACCAAGAAATGGATCCGACCCGATTATCTTGCCAATGAATTCAGCCACGTGGCCTTCAAAATCACGCAGCATAGTTTCCCAGTAGTCTTCAAAATGAGCATCTCGGTCGAAGTCCAAAGGAAAACCGTTGCTAATAGTTGTTACTTGTGTAGCGTATGTCGAGGCCTGATTCTCGAGCTTCAGAAAAGAAGTTGACTTCAGCATTGCTATTGGTATGGTGGGCTTTGGATAGCTTGTGATGAACGTATTCCAGATGAGCAAAAGTGACGCTAATGCCCTTGGAAGCAAGCTTTAGAGCAAGATTGAGAAAGGGGTTAAATGGGACACTGATCATTATCGCATGGGCCTTTCTCTGTTTTCTCCCATTTTTACCGTTTGTTTGATGTTAGACTGTGTGTAATGTTTTTTTCAAAGGGCAAACTCTGTGTAATTGGGATACAACGATATCGCGAGATCCATTTATAACACTCTTAATCTTCTCAACAACTTCTTTCCTATCAATTGATTTTCCATCACAAAGATTAATCCCAATCTTTCAATCATCGACCACTAGTTTTCTATTAGTAGGTTGTTCATAAGCAACTGGATAACAAATCATCGGACTCCATCGTAGAATTCCACCCACTATGCGTCAAGAATCCTCCTACGGCTGTGATGAACAAATTCAAGATGAGCAAAAGTGACGGTAATGACCTTGGCTGCAGCCAGCTTCAGAGCAAGGTTCAGGAAGGGGTTGGGATAGAGATCATGATAGCATGCCCCTTCTTCTCACCCATTAATTATATTCACTACCTTAGTTTAATCCACAGTCTACAAGATAAGATATTGTAGGATAATATTAAGTGCTGATTGAAGATAAATTCATGAATTTCTTTAATTATATTTTTTTATATGATATACAGAGCCACCTCAGGCTGCAATTCAAGCCAACACGTCTCAGTATTTGTTCTAACTCATTAATTTGAGAATTAATCTTTTTTTTATTCGATAATCTGTTCATCAATTTAACATAGTTTTTCTTTGTAGCTTCCCTTTTATTTTCGAATAAATACAACCGCCAGTTACTGATTGTCAGGCTTGCGCACGTGAGCATGCTGATTATAATTTATGGATGCTAATTCTGGGAAAAAATATTCAGAACAGTTAACCATTTTTTTTTTCAACAAATCCCAGTGCTATGAAAGAATATTCTCAGCCATTAATTTGCAAAAGAAGAAAATAAAAATAAATAAATTTGGATATGTTGTATCTCCGCTTGCATATTATGTTGCTGGAAACAAATACGCCGAAATTTATTTTCTAGATAAGGCTTTCCGAAAATATAATAAAATACGCACTAGTTTCAATAATCCCGACCTAAACAAAACACAATTACTGCAAACAAAGCTTTTTCTCTAAATCCATTATAAATCGGTCAAAATTTCTGCTTGAAGATCCATCAATTTCTAATGCACTCCGAACTTTCTTCTTAACATTTTCGGCTTGTTGCCTCATTCTCCTCGAATCAGCAGCCCCACTCATAAATCTCCCAATTTTTTCAGCAATTTCATTTCTATCCATTGACATCCCATCACAAAGACTAATCCCAATCTTCCAATCATCCACCACTAACTTCCTATTAGTAGGTTGATCATACGATATCGGATAACAAATCATCGGAACACCGCACCACATGCTTTCGATAGTCGAGTTCCACCCGCAGTGCGTCAGGAACCCTCCAACCGCTCGGCTCGACAGCACCGTAATTTGATCGCACCACGGAACTACCAACCCTCTATCTTTGACTTCCTCCACGAACCCCGACGGTAACACGTCAGCATCAGCTGAGTCACCAGTGACGCCAGCCCGAACCACCCAGATAAAGTTGACCCCACTGATAAGAAGACCGTGCGCCACTTCTTGGATCACGTGCCTACTAGTCTGGACCACGCTGCCAAACGAGACGTATAGGACCGAGCCGGGTGGCTTGGAGTCGAGCCACCTGGCGCAATCCGATTCGGCCTTCATGCTCTTGCTCACCGTGCTGTTAATGTTGGCAAAATTAATGGGGCCTATTGCATATGTCGGGTTGTATTTGTTTAGAGCGGATAATGTGTCGGATTCTAGCTCGGGAACTGTGTTATGTAGGATGAAATCTGCGTTTTTTACTTGTTCAAATGATGAGAACAGAGTAATGCTGGATTTGTCATCTGGATCTGTGAGTGACTGCATCAAATCCTTCGCACTCATTGATTCAACTCCAGGAATGTAGTCTATTTCCAGATTTTGTTTATCATCTGATATATAGTCATATAAAAGTAATTAAAAGTCGGATACTTGCTGACATGTACATTTCAAGACTAAAACTTATTAATAGATACCAAGTGATTGCACATACGTAAGTAAATTTACAATTTCTCGTGCAATCTTAGCTGTATATACAATTATATTTGTACCTCCTAGTAATTTGCATAAAAAAATTGTATCCATTAGTAATTTGCAGCTACTATAATTAGGATTGTCCGCAATCTAGATCAAATTAATAGAGTGAATATGTGTTGCTACTTTAAGCTGATTTTTAACAATCCGACACTCGTATATATTTGATGATATTTTGATGCAAAAAATTATTTTAATTATTTTCAAACGCCATCAACTCTTGATTTTTCGGTATAAATTCTTTTTTTCAGAATCATTTTCACTTTGTTTTTTCAGTATAAAGAAATTTAGTAATAGCAGGGGTATCATTTTGTATTCTCTGTTTTTCCGGATAAATGCCCAAAGAAAAATAGAGAATCCAAAATGACTATATTCTCTACTTTACAGTAAGTGTGTGCACATACGTACCTTTACAGAGAAAATGACCATTTTGTTTGAGTAGATGCAGGTGGTATATTAACGAGAATGCCAATGCGGGCTCAGTCCAAAACGAAACATGTACGAGGTTGAATTTCTTAGCAATAGCGGCTGACCACTCATAAATAGTATCAGTGACCAACATATTGGGGACCAAATCACATGATTGCTGGATCATCAAATTCACAACAAATTCATCAACGTGAGTTTGGAAATTATGGAACAGGTAAATCCAGTGATCCAAAGCGTTGAGATCTCGATCGTATTCGATAGGAAGACCATCGCCAATTGTAGTGTAATGAATGTCGAGGCCCGATTTTCGAGCTTCAGAAAATATGTCGACTTTATGGTGAGCTTGGGATAATTTGCGATGAACAGATTCAAGATGAACAAAAGTGACGGTAATGCCCTTGGAAGCAAGCTTGAGAGCTAGGCTGACGAAGGGGTTAATGTGATCTTGGTATGGAACCGAGATCATGATAGCATGCCCCTTCTTCATCTCCTTCTCAACCATTTTTCTCTTCTTTTCCGTTTGTTAGATGGGAGTATAGGTTGTAAGATTGATTGTCTTGACTGCTTTTTATACATCTAGCTAGTGACTAGTGTACATGTACAATTGTGTGGGTGGCACGTTCAGATAGTCAAATTTTGTGTGCTGACATATCTATTTTTCAAATTAAAATATTGTAATACAATAACCAAACGTTAAGTTTATGCTATTATATGATATATCTATTCTTAAAATATACTACACACATTAAATAATAATTTTGCATGGAAAAATCAATATTATCCTCCGACTATTTGGATCCTGTACATTTACAAGACCATCATGTGCATTTCTAGCGAACGATTTTATAGTGTATTTTGTAACTGCACATCATTATGAGTTTATATTGTGTTAAAACCAAATACAATATAAAATTGTGCGATTTTAATGCACGTAATGATTTTCTGCTGAACACATGATTCAAATATGTCTCATGACTAGTTATAAATATATAATAGGAACTATTTTTCTTTTTATAATTTTGGCGTCAATCGTCCTCAGTCGTTGATCATTTTTAGTGGATTAATCTTGATCGTCCATTATTTTGATTCAATTACTCATTTTATTTTTTACCACCCATTTTTTTTACCATTTTAATTTTTGGTGGGAAACTTTGTAGGTCGTCGATCTATGAATTAGTTTGATCTGAGCCGTTGAAATGAAGAACATAAATTCCACAATTCATGGCAATCAACTTAAATCACATTTAATTGCACATCTACCTTAGCCATACATTTAATTGTTGTTTGGCCGTCAAACTCTATAAATACTCCACTTACAATCCTCAATTTTATCTTGTCATTGCTTTGGTTGCACTTTGTTGGAATAGTTACAAAGATATTTTTTATATTCACAATATAGATAGATTGGTATGATTTCTTTATTGTAATGGTGTCATTTTTTATGTTTTCATTTTTTTCGGATAGGATCTTTGTAATGTATAAAATTTACTATTTAGTAATGTATAAAATTTAGTATTTAGCTTAATTTGTAAGGATGTAAAATCCATTCTACAAGATTCATTCATTATGTTCTACATAATTTTGTATCACAAAAGTTGTTTTTTCTGAAATTTTGTCACGTCTTTTTCCATTGATCGCCTACACTTAGATATTCTCCCGTCTATCTCTTCTCTTCATTTCAAGAACACATCGAGTGTATATAAAATCACAAGTAATGTGTATGATGTGTTGGAAAATTTATAGTTTTGATGGAAGTTCCAAAACAGTTGTGATAGGACCAGTCGAACCTGTTAGTCGACTGATGCATTGATAGGAAACCAGCTGAATATGTTAGACAACTGATTAATTAGAATATGTCACATATTGAGGGGGAACTCAATATGTATAAGTTAAAGTCAAGATCAGAAGCGAAGATCAGAAGCGAGGATCAGTAGATGCAGCAGACCAGAAGACCTATTCTATGGAGACATCAACAGTGTCGATAGGTTGAAGCTAAGACAACCATATCAGAAGACTCAAGGTGATTGATCAATAGAGTATTGATCAGTTCAAGCTTGTCAGAAAAATGATAAGCATATCTACTTATCCAAGGCATACGATGTAAATCAGACCAGAAGAATGTCAACATAGTTGGCTTTACAAGACGCCGAATAAGTGTACTTGTTAGCCACAAAGGGATCGACACGTATGTACGGATCTGACGATGCAGGATATGGCGTATCAGGGCAAAAGGCTAGAAAGGATGAAATTGCACGAAGACGACATGGCCTTCCTGAGCACGTCAAATCAAGTCTGCAAGCTACCTAAAATAGCCTGAAATTTAAATTGATCTCCAACGGCTCTTTGATTTCAAGATTTATAAATATGGGATCAACCTTCATAGTAAGGATACGAAAATTATCATCAAGCTCAAGCTATCCACAATTTCCGCAAGAAGAACACAAAATCAAGAATATTTTCTAAGTGTTCATCTCATAGTTCTTAGCACATAAATCTTATCCTTTAGCTTTAGGCTACCCAAACACTAGGATAGATTTCCAGTTGGAACACAACAAATCTTATACCCAAACCAAAAGTTAGGTTAAATTTGTTTTGCAAGATTTCAGACTAGGGTTTCTAGTTCTGATTTCTGGGATTGGTTGAGTGAGAACTCTTGAAACATCTATTGTATCTTGTTGGACTAACACATTAAACTAAGTCCAATTGATTAAGTTGGTGTCCTTGCTGATAGGGAAGAGTAGACGTAGGACAAGTTATTTGTTTATCTACATTGTTTTCATTTGAAAGGGCGAATGTTATTTTTTTAAAAATGGTTGTTGTTGTTTTATTTTTATTTTAAATATAATTACTGTTATATGCATGTTTATTAATTTATGTTTGATATACTGTATCTATTTTGTTTATATTAAGAGTTAGAAAATGAGAAACACTTTTGCATAATAACTATCATTTTTAAAATAAATTGTCAAGTGGTAAACAGAAGCTCTAATTATTGTATCTTTTGCAATTGAAATTTCGGGAACCGAATAATTATTAAAATTCTTTTTAACTATATATATATATATATATATATATTTATTTATTTTAGTAAAAAAAAACATGATTAAATTACCAATTAATATGACAATTAATATGTACAAAATTATTCATATTCTATAGTTTAAAGTGATATTAAAAATAAATAAAATATAACAATATTAATGTCTTCTGTGCACGCACTTGTTGGCAAAAAAACTAGTTCATACTAAAACCACGACAACATCTTGGCCTACCTAAACCCCATTTCAATTAGATTTGAACTCGTCCGTTGACTGTTGAACTTAAGATCAACTCCCTAGTCAAAAAAAAGAAAGAAGGAAAAACACATATCTATGTTTAGTGTAATAAATAATTATAATATGCAACTTAATTTTTATAGGCAAATTCTCTTGTGCACCCCATACATCAATTTTATTGGTGCAATTTAATTTTAGTAGTTTTTTTTCTAATTTTTTTTAGTTTTAGTTTTTTTTTTCAATTTCAATTTTATTTTAACTTTAATTTCAATTTTAGGTTTTTTTTTTCTCTCGAACCGGACCCAAACCCGGCCCGAGTGGTTCCTGGTTCACTCGATCCAAGTGGTTCATGGTTCACCCTGCCCGAATGGTTCATATATGATTTAAGGTTCATTGTTTAGGGGTTAAGGTTTATAGTGCATAGTTCATCCAAATTAAAATTGAACTCAATTGAACACAGGAGAGTAACTCATTTTTATATACAAGTCATCCGTTCTCATTTATTGATTTATACATCTACAAATAATTTAATTGGAGTATATTAACTGTTTTAATGATCTGATTAATCACATCTGGCACTAACCATGAGTTTATATATTCGGATAGTATACGATGCGCTTTGTTTGAATTTTTAAATCCAAAAATACTTAATTATTTGGTTGCACTGGTGATACGTGGAACATTTATTTTGGTAGTTGTATATTTATAACAGAACGTTCTGACGTTCGCGTCTCTTCCTCGTCAATTATGGGGGGACTGTACATGTTAATGATTCCAAAAGTATAATAGATATATATAACTTCTGTTGTATATTTGCGTGGGTAATGGAGTTAATGATAAGTTAGACACACCAAAAACGATGTTATCTTTAAAGGTATTAATTCCTTCCACACAAGTCTAAATGGTTCACAAGTAATTTAACCTTCCAGGATACAAAACATATTCCACGGAAATTCGATAATTACACTCTAACGAATTTCAGAAGCAGAAATCACAAGTGTGTATTTAAAATTCAAAATAGAAGACTCAATATATTAAGAGACTCAACTTTCAGTGTTTAGAGAAACTTGATTTCTCCATGTATCGAGAAAGTCTAATTCTCGATATCCTCAGCTTTCCACACTTCCTGAGTATTTATTGAATCCATAGTCAAAATTTATTTCAAGAATTGAATCCAATTACATAGAAATTAAGCATGTATATAACATCATGATGACTTTTTATCACTGCTTGATGAATTTCTCAAATTTTGTGAACTTTTGCCTCCAAGTCTTGAATAAATTGCTCGAAATTTCTCACTGAAGATCCATCATCACTTTCCAGGGCATTGTGCAATATTGCCCTTAATTTACTTGCCTCCTCCCTCAAACTCTTTGAATAACCTCCATTCATAACACTCTTAATCTTCTCAGCAACTTCTTTCCTATCAATTGATTTTCCATCACAAAGATTAATCCCAAACTTCCAATCATCAACCACAAGCTTTCTATTAGTAAGTTGATCATAACCAACTGGATAACAAATCATAGGAACCCCACACCACATACTCTCCACCGTGGAATTCCACCCATTATGTGTTAAAAAACCTCCGACAACTGAATTCGAAAGAACCATAGTTTGATTACACCAAGGAACTATCAATCCTCTGTCTTTAATTTCATCCAGGAATCCATCAGGAAAAACATCTGAACTACCATCTTTCAGGAGACCTTGTCGAATCACCCAAATAAAGTTGACTTCACTTAAAAGAAGGTCGTAAGCTATTTCCCCTATTATCTGCTTATCGGTATGAACAAAGCTCCCAAACGAGACGTACAATACCGAGGCAGGGGATTTGTTATCTAGCCAACGGGCGCAGTCTGATTCGGACCACAAACTCATTTTAATTGTACTATCTGTGGTGAGATTTTTGGAAAAAATGATGGGGCCAATTGCATAATTGGGTTGGTATTTTTGGAGAGCTGATAGTGTATCAAATTCTAACTCATGCACAGTGTTATGCAGGATAAAATCGGCCTTCTTCACCCTCTCAAATGCAAGGCTCACATATTTATGCGTTACAGATGATAATCCCGATTCTTTTAAATCTGTTGTCAAGTCCCTTGTGTTTATTGACTCAACTCCGGGAATGTAATTTATGTCCTCCTTTGCATCATTTGTTGGTCATGAATATTACTCGTGTAAAGCAGAACTTGATTTACAATTTCGCTTAAAAGGGTAATTCATATTACATTATAACAACAAACTTTTTACTGAATAACTTATTATGTATAAAGTGAAAAGTTTTAAAATTTTAATTTTGGGCGTGGGATAGTTTCAACTTGACAAATTGTAAAAATAAGATTTTGAACTCCATTTTGGGCGTGGGATAGTTTCAACTTGGCCTACCTAAACCCCATTTCAATTAGATTTGAACTCGTCCGTTGACTGTTGAATTTAAGATCAACTCCCTAGTAAAAAAAAAAAAAGAAGGAAAAACACATATCTATGTTTAGTGTAATAAATAATTATAATATGCAACTTAATTTTTATAGGCAAATTCTCTTGTGCACCTCATACATCAATTTTATTGGTGCAATTTAATTTTAGGATTTTTTTTTTCTAATATTTTTTAGTTTTAGTTTTTTTTTTTCAATTTCAATTTTATTTTAACTTTAATTTCAATTTTAGGTTTTTTTTTTCTCTCTACCCGGACCCAAACCCGGCCCGAGTGGTTCCTGGTTCACTCGACCCAAGTGATTCATGGTTCACCCTGCCCGAATGGTTCATATATGATTTAAGGTTCATTGTTTAGGGGTTAGAATTTATAGTGCATAGTTCATCCAAATTAAAATTGAACTCAATTGAACACAGGAGAGTAACTCATTTTTATATACAAGTCATCCGTTCTCATTTATTGATTTATACATCTACAAATAATTTAATTGGAGTATATTAACTGTTTTAATGATCTGATTAATCACATCTGGCACTAACCATGGGTTTATATATTTGGATAGTATACGATGCGCTTTGTTTGAATTTTTAAATCAAAAAATACTTAATTATTTGGTTGCACTGGTGATACGAGGAACATTTATTTTGGTAGTTGTATATTTATAACAGAACGTTCTGACGTTCGCGTCTCTTCCTCGTCAATTATGGGGGGACTGTACATGTTAATGATTCCAAAAGTAAAATAGATATATATATATAGAATCTGAAAAGTAACGAGGAAGCCGAACTGCAATTTTATGGGACCACTTTGCAACGGAATGATATCAAAATGTTAATGGTTCAAAAAGTAAACCAGATAAATGGAATATGAAGAGTGATGGGCAAGGGCAACCGAATTGCAATTATAGGACCTCCTTGCAACGGAATGATATATGTCACCATGTTTGAATGAATTTCATATCATCTAAAAGATTGATGAATCCTAATTAGTAAACTATTCAATACGAATGAAGTTGTTTTTTTTTTTTGAAAAAATTTGAACCCAGAATGATGAGCGTGAGATATGGACTAATTTTAAAAAAAGTTCATGATCATTTAATAGCTCATTATTATAAAAAAAAATGGCAGAATTTATTTCCTAAAAGAAGACTTCAAGAAATTACCATCCGACTTGCATTGAAATCGACACTAAATTTCTGACCTAAAATTAAAATATATTACTGCAAAGAAAGCCTTTTCTCCAAATTATTTATAAATCGGTCAAGATTTTTGTTTGAAGACCCGTCATTAATTTCCAATGCATCTCGTAGTGTCTTCTTAACATTCTCCGCCTCTTGTCTCATTCTCCTTGAAAAAGTCGTCTCACTCATTCACATTTTAATCTTTTCACCAACTTCGTTTCTATCCACGGATATCCCATCATCACAAAGACTAATTCCAATCTTTCAATCATCGACCACTAATTTCCTATTAGTAGGCTGATCATAAAATATCGGATAACAAATCATCGGAACGCTGTACCACATACTCTCGATCGTCGAGTTCCACCCGCAATGCGTCAGGAACCCTCCAACCGCTCCACTCGAGAGCACCATAATTTGATCGCACCACGGGACTATCAACCCTCTATCTTTAATTTCATCCTCAAACTCGGACGGGAACACGTCAGAATTAGCTGAGTCAGCAACGGCGTCAACCCGAACCACCCACATAAAGTTGACTCTGTTGTATATTTGCGTGGGTAATGGAGTTAATGATCGGTTAGACACACCGAAAAACGATGTTATCTTTAAAGGTATTAATTCCTCCCACACAAGTGTAAATGGTTCACAAGGAATTAACCTTCCAGGATACAAAACCTATTCCACGGAAATTCGATAATTACACTCTAACGAATTTCAGAAGCAGAAATCACAAGTGTGTATTTAAAATTCAAAATAGAAGACTCAATATATTAAGAGACTCAACTTTCAGTGTTTAGAGAAACTAGATTTCTCCGTGTCTCGAGAAAGTCTAATTTTCAATATCCTCAACTTTCCACACTTCCTGAGTATTTATTGAATCCATAGTCAAAATTTATTTCAAGAATTGAATCCAATTACATAGAAATTAAGCATGTATATAACATCATGATGACTTTTGATCACTGCTTGATGAATTTCTCATTTTTTGTGAACTTTTGCCTCCAAGTCTTGAATAAATTGCTCGAAATTTCTCACTGAAGATCCATCATCACTTTCCAGGGCATTGTGCAATATTGCCCTTAATTTACTTGCCTCCTCCCTCAAACTCTTTGAATAACCTCCATTCATAACACTCTTAATCTTCTCAGCAACTTCTTTCCTATCAATTGATTTTCCATCACAAAGATTAATCTCAATCTTCCAATCATCAACCACAAGCTTTCTATTAGTAAGTTGATCATAACCAACTGGATAACAAATCATAGGAACCCCACACCACATACTCTCCACCGTGGAATTCCACCCATTATGTGTTAAAAACCTCCTCCGAACAACCTAATTCGAAAGAACCATAGTTTGATTACACCAAGGAACTATCAATCCTCTGTCTTTAATTTCATCCAGAATCCATCGGTAAAAACATCCGAACTACCATCTTTCAGAGACCTTGTCGAATCACCCAAATAAAGTTGACTTCACTTAAAAGAAGACCGTAAGCTATTTCCCCAATTATCTCACTATATCGGTATGAACAAAGCTCCCAAACGAGACGCATAATAATACCGGCGGGGGATTTGTTATCTAGCCAATGACAGCGCAATCGATTCGGACCACAAACTCATTTTAATTGTACTATCTGTGGTGAGATTTTTGGAAAAAGTGATGGGGCCAATTGCATAATTGGGTTGGTATTTTTGGAGAGCTGATAGTGTATCAAATTCTAACTCATGCACAGTGTTATGCAGGATAAAATCGGCCTTCTTCACCCTCTCAAATGCAAGGCTCACATATTTATGCGTTACAGATGATAATCCTGATTCTTTTAAATCTATTGTCAAGTCCCTTGTGTTTATTGACTCAACTCCGGGAATGTAATTTATGTCCTCCTTTGCATCATCTGCTGGTCATTAAAATTACTTGTGTAAAGCAGGGCTTGATTTACAATTTCGCTTAAAAGGGTAATTCATATTACATTATAACAACAAACTTTTTACTGAATAACTTATTATGTATAAAGTGAAAAGTTTTAAAATTTTAATTTTGGGCGTGGGATAGTTTCAACTTGACAAATTGTAAAAATAAAATTTATTTTTGTCACTAATTGCACTTCCATTATCGAACTTTTGACTTTGTTAGGAAATATACTAAACTTTTAAATTGTTGCAAAAAAAATACCTTAATCAAATTATCAGTTAAAACAGTCACACACACGAATTGACAAAAATACCAAAATTTGTCCAATATTTTTTTTCAACCGTTTGAAAGTTCAGCACTTTGCCAAAATCGAAAATTCGGTCCTCGAATTGCAGTTAATTGTAAATATAGGTCCTATTTTTACCATTCGTCCTTTTAATTTGTGTAATAATGAAAGGTATCTGTATTTGGGTACCATTAATCTGGTGTAAATTACTAATAAATTAAACATTAATACAACATATATACTACACCACTAATTTACTTTGAGTTTGATTTCATAAGAAAAACCCATTAGTTGTCCTGTTCCATATCAATGTATCATCATTGTGTGCAAAATTTTACAAATAATCATATACTCATCACGAAAATATATATGCAAATACATAAATAAAATTACCTTTACATGGAAAATGGCCGTTTTGCTTAAGAAGATCCATATGGTAAATTATAGAAAACACCAACGCTGGCTGAGTCCAGAATGAGACGTTCACCAGTTTGTACTTGTCGGCAATGGGTAGTGGCCAGTCGTAAATAGTGCCGGTTACTAAGAAATGGGCAGAATCCGGATCCGACCCGATTACCTTGCCAACGAATTCAGCCACGCGGCCTTCAAAATTACACAACATGGTTTCCCAGTACTCTTCAAAGTGGACTTCTCTGTCGAATTCTAAAGGAAAACAGTCGCTAATAGTTGTGTAACGTATGTCGAGGCCCGATTTTTGAGCTTCAGAAAAAAACTCGACTTCAGCATTGCTGTTGGTACGGTGGGCTTTGGATAGCTTGTGATGAACATATTCGAGATGAGTGAAAGTGACGGTAATGCCCTTGGAAGCAAGCTTCAGAGCAAGGTTGAGAAAGGGGTTAATGTGACCTTGGTATGGGACACTGAACATGATAGCATGGGCCTTTCTCTGTTTTTCTCCCATTCTTTCATTTAATTGAAGTTAGGCTGTGTTTTTGGGGTTTACACGTGTTTATATAATGTTGAGAAATGAGTAACACTCGGTGTAAATAATTAATACCGATCAAGTAATACTTTTAATAAACAATTAATTTTATATAAAAATTGAATAATACATCCAGTGCATATTTGAATTTGCATGAGAAATTTAGTACAATCTTATTTTTTTTTCTCATACCGACGCTGTTTTTATTAATTTTGAATATAAATTAAAATTTATATGAATTGATTTAAAGATTCAAGATCTGCAAAGTTCATTAATTTTATCCAAGAAGTAGTTTTTATATATATAGTTTTATTAGGCACATTTTGTAAATGAAATTCATATAAACTAAATTCATACAAGTATTGTTCACTTTTAAAACATGTCACTCTTTTTTGCTTTTATTACCACTCGTTTTATTAATGCAATTTCGTTCTCCTACCACTCATTTACTAGACGCAACAAAAAAAAACTTATTATTCATGCTAAACATTAAATTGATGGGCAGTGGGCACCAAGTTGGAGAGCTTCTAGTCTATATTTGTTGTTATGTATGGGATGAGTTTTCACTCATCATCCCATCTAATATTATAAATACACGCTTTCAATGGTTCTTTCATCCATCACTATTCAATGGGATACTATATATATATATATATATATATATATATATGAATCTCATCATCAAATCATTCAATTTCATGTGTATTTTAAACAACTAAATTAAAATTTAAATAATGATATTTATTTATCAATAATATTAATATTGGTTCGAAAAAAAATCAATAATATTAATTCTGAAAGTTACATAAAAACGTAAAACATGAAGTAAATAATTTAAGCTGGAGAAACACAGAAATTGCATGCAAAATTTCAACCCAACATCCTTACAAAATGGGCCCCCAACTTGTTTCTCAAGAAAAGGAAAGTATTGAAGGACCACTTTTGCAACTTGTTTTCAATTGGGCCACATTTTTTGTTTCTAAAATAGGAAAAACAAGTAAAGGGTAGCTTTTCGCTGTGAGCTTCAAGATGATTCGCTTAGAGCATCCACAATGGTCAATCCAATGAGTATTTAATCATTGGATAGATGAAAGATGGCGTTTAAAATTATTATGGATGTTCATTGAATTGAAGAAAGAGTGTCATCCATTCATTGTAACTGATAGAAAAAAAAATGTAATTTTTGCAAAAAGTGAATGTGATGTCAAAAGAGATAGTACATTTTTATTTTTTTATTTTTATTTAAGATTTTTAATATATGTAAACTTATAAATTATAATATGAATACAGTGGGATGAAGTCAAGATGTGACCCATAAATAGTGAATGGATGGATAGATAGATAATTAAATGAACTATTATGAGAGTTTGTTTAAAAGGTAAAATATTTAAAGTAGATGATGTGGAGAAGAGAGTAGATGGATATATGAAAATTTATTCATCCATTGTGGATGATTTTAGTCGGTAGTCAGTGCACGTCCTAAATTTTGGATTTTTAGAACTTTTCTATCCTCCATCATTTAAAAAGAAAAATAGAATTTGGGGTGGGTAGAATTCGATGAAAACCGAATTAACCGACCGAACCAATCCGTCAAGTCCAGTATCCCCTGTCTATATACATCCACAACGGATGGATGAAAATTCATCCATCCATTCACCCTCTCTCATCCACATCATCTCCACATCACTAATTTTTAAATATTCAATTATTTAAGCAAACTCTCACAATGATTATCAATTATTCATTCATTCATACACCGTTTGTGGGTCCCACCATCACCTCATTTCTACCCACATTTTTACAAATTAACATTTTCTCTCCCCATCCGTTACATTGGATTGATGACACTCTCTCCCAAATCCAATGGGTCCCACCATCACCTC
The DNA here is from genome assembly GCA_037126765.1 of Stenogyne calaminthoides. NCBI lineage: Eukaryota > Viridiplantae > Streptophyta > Magnoliopsida > Lamiales > Lamiaceae > Stenogyne > Stenogyne calaminthoides. The sequence continues at coordinate 2,556,732 of JBBCBC010000010.1, forward strand.
ATTTCTACCCACATTTTTACAAAATAACATTTTCTCTCCACATCCATTACATTGGATTGATGACACTCGCTCTTCAATCCAATGAACACCCACAATGATTTTAAATACTAACTTTTCATCCATTCAATTGTTAAATATTTATTGAATGGACCTGAACCATTGTAGATGGTCTTATATCCATATGCTTATAAAAATTAGCTAAGCAAGTCAAATTTATGTACGTATGGACCAAGTTTGATTTTCTGATAAATTGGACGTAACATGTTGAAAGAGCAATATCACGTGGTGGTGGTGGTGGTGGGGGGTGGTGGTGGGTGAGCAAAAGGTCTTGAAGCAAAGTGGAATTTACTGTGAATTTAAATCGAGGTAAATTCTTATATACACCACTTTGCACCATGTAATTGGTATCCTATAAATTAGGTGTATGCTATGAACTTAGATTATTTTATCAATTTTAGTCATTTTTAATACAGTTTTCTAAATTACTAAACTCAACTCGTATATAACTTGGATAGGGTCAAATATCATGAATTAGAAACAAGGTTCATTGCATGAATCAGATCTATACAAGTTTTTATCAATAATTTGTGTGTATTTTTAAATGATACTAACCCCTTATTCTCATCTTTAAACGTAACTTTATCATTTTAATTACTAATAGAAAACTCGCTCACAAAAATACGAGCAAAAAGTAACTATGAAAACTAATCTAAGATGGAGGGAGTATTAGTTATTTTCACTGAACGGTATTATTTATATTTATTGAGAAGTATTAATTAGTTGTATGCACTGTTTTCGTCGAACAATATTGATTTTTTTAGTTGAGCAGTATTAATTGATCAATGTTGATTGTTTTTGTTGCATTAATTGTTTTCTTCGAACAATATTGGTTTTTTTAATTAAATAATATTGATTGTTTTTACTAAATAATATTTATTATTTTTATTGAACGATATTAACGAATAATCCTAGTTTGGAAGCTCTCTGGACATAGTTAAATTCTTTGACGAACCGAGTTGGCAATCTGTATCTTTTATTGTTTCCTTTTCCGATTTTCTGTTACTACACTTTTTTCTCAACAATTAATTGAAAGAAAAAATTCCTCCTCCTTCTTTCAAAAAATAAAAATAAAAAAGGAAATTGAACCCATAATCAAAATTAATATCAAGAATTGAATCCAATTACATAGAAATTAAGCATGTATATAACATCATGATGACTTTTGATCACTGCTTGATGAATAGAAAAGGTATCACTCGTTTTGTGTTCTCAATTTTGGTGAACCTTTGCCTCCAAGTCTTGAATAAATTACTCGAAATTTCTCGTTGAAGATCCGTCATCAGTTTTCAGGGCATTGTGCAATATTGCCCTTAATTTACTTGCCTCATCCCTCAAACTCTATGAATAACCTCCATTTATAACACTCTTAATCTTCTCACCAACTTCTTCCCTATCAATTGATTTTCCATCAGAAAGATTAATCCCAATCTTCCAATCATCAACCACAAGTTTTCTATTAGTAAGTTGATCATAAGCAATTGGATAACAAATCATGAGGACCCCACACCACATGCTCTCAACGGTAGAATTCCATCCATTATGCGTCAAGAACTCTCTGACAGCTGAATTTGAAAGAACCATGGTTTGGTTACACCATGGAACTATCAATCCCCTGTCGACTTTAATTTCATCCAGGAATCCATCAGGAAAAACGTCGGAACTACCATCTTTCAGGAGACCTTGTCGAATCACCCAAATAAAATTGACTTCACTTAAAAGAAGACCGTAAGCTATTTCCCCAATTATCTTCTTATCGGTATGAACAAAGCTCCCAAATGAGACGTACAATACCGAGGCAGGGGATTTGGAATCGAGCCAACGGGCACAGTCTGATTCGGACCACAAACTCATAATGATATGTAATAATGATATGCTGCCAATACTATATATAAAATTGACTAATTGCAACATGTATTATATTAAACTCTATTTTTTGTAAATAGAGTAGATATTGAAATTCAATTAATTAATTTCGTATAATCATAAAAAATTTACAAATTGCAATTAGTTGAAATTACCTTTACATGAAGAATGGGCGTTTTGTTAAAGAAGATCCCAGTGGTAATGTAGAGAAAACATCAAGGCAAGCTCGGCCCAAAATGAGACGTTCACGAGTTTGTACTTTTTGGCAAATGGCACCGGCCAGTCGTAAAAGGTGTCGCTTACCAAGAAATGGGCAGAATCCGGATCCGACCCGATTATCTTGCCAACGAATTCAGCCACGCGGCCTTCAAAATCACGCAACATAGTTTCCCAGTAGTCTTCAAAATGAGCATCTCGGTCGAAGTCAAAAGGAAAACCGTCGCTAATAGTTGTTACTTGTGTAGCGTATGTCGAGGCCCGATTCTCGAGCTTCAGAAAAGAAGTCGACTTCAGCATTGCTATGGTGGGCTTTGGAAAGCTTTTGATATATAACAACATGATTACTGATCACAGCTCCTTGATGAATCATACCACTCGACTTGTTCTCAATTGTGGTGAATTTTATCCTCCAAGTCCTGAATAAATTGATCAAAATTTATCACTGAAGAACCATCATCAGTTTCCAGGGCATTGTGCAATATTGCCCTTAATTTACTTGCCTCCTGCCTCAAATTCTTTGAATAAGATCCATTCATGACACTCTTAATCTTCTCAGCAACTTCTTTCCTATCAATTGATTTTCCATCACAAAGATTAATCCCAATCTTTCAATCATCGACCACTAGTTTTCTATTAGTAGGTTGTTCATAAGCAACTGGATAACAAATCATCGGACTCCATCGTAGAATTCCACCCACTATGCGTCAAGAATCCTCCTACGGCTGTGATGAACAAATTCAAGATGAGCAAAAGTGACGGTAATGCCCTTGGCTGCAGCCAGCTTCAGAGCAAGGTTCAGAAAGGGGTTGGGATAGAGATCATGATAGCATGCCCCTTCTTCTCACCCATTAATTCTATTCACTACCTTAGTTTAATCCACAGTCTACAAGATAAGATATTGTAGGATAATATTAAGTGCTGATTGAAGATAAATTCATGAATTTCTTTAATTATATTTTTTTATATGATATACAGAGCCACCTCAGGCTGCAATTCAAGCCAACACGTCTCAGTATTTGTTCTAACTCATTAATTTGAGAATTAATCTTTTTTTTTATTCGATAATCTGTTCATCAATTTAACATAGTTTTCCTTTGTAGATTCCCTTTTATTTTCGAATAAATACAACCGCCAGTTACTGATTGTCAGGCTTGCGCACGTGAGCATGCTGATTATAATTTATGGATGCTAATTCTGGGAAAAAATATTCAGAACAGTTAACCATTTTTTTTTTCAACAAATCCCAGTGCTATGAAAGAATATTCTCAGCCATTAATTTGCAAAAGAAGAAAATAAAAATAAATAAATTTGGATATGTTGTATCTCCGCTTGCATATTATGTTGCTGGAAACAAATACGCCGAATTTTATTTTCTAGATAAGGCTTTCCGAAAATATAATAAAATACACACTAGTTTCAATAATCCCGACCTAAACAAAACACAATTACTGCAAACAAAGCTTTTTCTCTAAATCCATTATAAATCGGTCAAAATTTCTGCTTGAAGATCCATCAATTTCTAATGCACTCCGAACTTTCTTCTTAACATTTTCGGCCTGTTGCCTCATTCTCCTCGAATCAGCAGCCCCACTCATAAATCTCCCAATTTTTTCAGCAACTCCATTTCTATCCATTGACATCCCATCACAAAGACTAATCCAAATTTTCCAATCATCCACCACTAACTTCCTATTAGTAGATTGATCATACGATATCGGATAACAAATCATCGGAACACCGCACCACATGCTCTCGATAGTCGAGTTCCACCCGCAGTGCGTCAGGAACCCTCCAACCGCTCGGCTCGACAGCACCGTAATTTGATCGCACCACAGAACTACCAACCCTCTATCTTTGACTTCCTCCACGAACCCCGACGGTAACACGTCAGCATCAGCTGAGTCACCAGTGACGCCAGCCCGAACCACCCAGATAAAGTTGACCCCACTGATAAGAAGACCGCGCGCCACTTCTTGGATCACGTGCCTACTAGTCTGGACCACGCTGCCAAACGAGACGTATAGGACCGAGCCGGGTGGCTTGGAGTCGAGCCACCTGGCGCAATCCGATTCGGCCTTCATGCTCTTGCTCACCGTGCTGTTAATGTTGGCAAAATTAATGGGGCCTATTGCATATGTCGGGTTGTAGTTGCTTAGAGCGGATAATGTGTCGGATTCTAGCTCGGGAACTGTGTTATGTAGGATGAAATCTGCGTTTTTTACTTGTTCAAATGATGAGAACAGAGTAATGCTGGATTTGTCATCTGGATCTGTGAGTGACTGCATCAAATACTTCGCACTCATCGATTCAACTCCAGGAATGTAGTCTATTTCCAGATTTTGTTTATCATCTGATATATAGTCATATAAAAGTAATTAAAAGTCGGAGACTTGCTGACATGTACATTTCAACATTAAAACTTATTAATAGATACCAAGTGATTGCACATACGTAAGTAAATTTACACTTTCTCGTGCAATTTTAGCTGTATATACAATTATATTTGTATCTCTTAGTAATTTGCATAAAAAATTTATACCCATTAGTAATTTGCAGCTACTATAATTAGGATTGTCTGCAATCAAGATCAAATTAATAGAGTGAATATGTGTTGCTACGTTAAGCTGATTTTTAACAATCCGACACTCGTATATATTTGATGATATTTTGATGCAAAAAATTATTTTAATTATTTTCAAACGCCATCAACTCTTGATTTTTCGGTATAAATTCTTTTTTTCAGAATCATTTTCACTTTGTTTTTTCAGTATAAAGAAATTTAGTAATAGCAGGGGTATCATTTTGTATTCTCTGTTTTTACGGGTAAATACCCAAAGAAAAATAGAGAATCCAAAATGACTATATTCTCTACTTTACAGTAAGTGCGTGCACATACGTACCTTTACAGAGAAAATGACAATTTTGTTTGAGTAGATGCAGGTGGTATATTAACGAAAATGCCAATGCGGGCTCAGTCCAAAACGAAATATGTACGAGGTTGAATTTCTTAGCAATAGCGGCTGACCACTCATAAATAGTATCAGTGACCAACATATTGGGGACCAAATCACATGATTGCTGGATCATCAAATTCACAACAAATTCATCAACGTGAGTTTGGAAATTATGGAACAGGTAAATCCAGTGATCCAAAGCGTTGAGATCTCGATCGTATTCGACAGGAAGACCATCGCCAATTGTAGTGTAATGAATGTCGAGGCCCGATTTTCGAGCTTCAGAAAATATGTCGACTTTATGGTGAGCTTGGGATAATTTGCGATGAACAGATTCAAGATGAACAAAAGTGACGGTAATGCCCTTGGAAGCAAGCTTGAGAGCTAGGCTGATGATGGGGTTAATGTGACCTTGGTATGGAACCGAGATCATGATAGCATGCCCCTTCTTCATCTCCTTCTCAACCATTTTTCTCTTCTTTTCCGTTTGTTAGATGGGAGTATAGGTTGTAAGATTGATTGTCTTGACTGCTTTTTATACATCTAGCTAGTGACTAGTGTACATGTACAATTGTGTGGGTGGCACGTTCAGATAGTCAAATTTTGTGTGCTGACATATCTATTTTTCAAATTAAAATATTGTAATACAATAACCAAACGTTAAGTTTATGCTATTATATGATATATCTATTCTTAAAATATACTGCACACATTAAATAATAATTTTTCATGGAAAAATCAATATTATCCTCCGACTATTTGGATCCTGTACATTTACAAGACCATCATGTGCATTTCTACCGAACGATTTTATAGTGTATTTTGTAACTGCACATCATTATGAGTTTATATTGTGTTAAAACCAAATACAATATAAAATTGTGCGATTTTAATGCACGAAATGATTTTCTGCGGAACACATGATTCAAATATGTCTCATGACTAGTCATAAATATATAATATGAGCTATTTTTTCTTTTATAATTTTGCCGTCAATCGTCCTCAGTCATTGATCATTTTTAGTGGATTAATCTTGATCGTCAATTATTTTGCATCAATTACTCATTTTATTTTTTAGCACCTTTTTTTTTTACCATTTTAGTTTTTAGTGGAAAACTTTGTGGGCCGTCGATCTATGAATTAGTTTGATCTGAGCCGTTGAAATGAAGAACATAAATTCCACAATTCATGGCAATCAACTTAAATCACATTTAATTGCATCTCTACCTTAGCCATACATTTAATTGTTGTTTGGCCGTCAAACTCTATAAATACTCCACTTACAATCCTCAATTTTATCTTCTCATTGTTTTGGTTGCACTTTGTTGGAATAGTTACAAATATATTTTTTATATTCACAATATAGATAGATTGATATGATTTCTTTATTGTAATGGTGTCATTTTTTATGTTTTCATTTTTTTCGGATAGGATCTTTGTAATGTATAAAATTTACTATTTAGTAATGTATAAAATTTAGTATTTAGCTTAATTTGTAAGGATGTAAAATCCATTCTACAAGATTCATTCATTATGTTCTACATAATTTTGTATCACAAAAGTTGTTTTTTCTGAAATTTTGTCACGTCTTTTCTCATTGATCGCCTACACTTAGATATTCTCCCGTCTATCTCTTCTCTTCATTTCAAGAACACATCGAGTGTATATAAAATCACAAGTAATGTGTATGATGTGTAGGAAAATTTATAGTTTTGATGGAAGTTCCAAGACAGTTGTGATAGGACCAGACAAACATGTTAGTCGACTGATGCATTGATAGGAAACCAGCTGAACATGTTAGACAACTGATGAATTAGAATATGTCACATATTGAGGGGGAACTCAATATGTATAAGTTAAAGTCAAGATCAGAAGCGAAGATCAGAAGCGAGGATCAGTAGTTGCAGCAAACCAGAAGACCTATTCTATGGAGACATCAACAGAGTCGATAGGTTGAAGCTAAGACAACCATATCAGAAGACTCAAGGTGATTGATCAATAGAGTATTGATCAGATCAAGCTTGTCAGAAAATGATAAGCATATCTACTTATCCAAGGCATACGATGTAAATCAGACCAGAAGAATGTCAACATAGTTGGCTTTACAAGACTCCGAATAAGTGTACTTGTTAGCCACTAAGGGATCGACACGTATGTACGAATCTGCCGATGCAGGATATGGCGTATCAGGGCAAACAGCTAGAAAGGACGAAATTGCACGAAGACGACATGGCCTTCCTGAGCACGTCAAATCAAGCCTGCAAGCTACCTAAAATAGCCTGAAATTTAAATTGATCTCCAACGACTCTTTGATTTCAAGATCTATAAATATGGGATCAACCTTCATAGTAAGGATACGGAAATTATCATCAAGCTCAAGCTATCCACAATTTCCGCAAGAAGAACACAAAATCAAGAACGTTCTGACGTTCGCGTCTCTTCCTCGTCAATTATGGGGGGACTGTACATGTTAATGATTCCAAAAGTATAATAGATATATATATAACTTCTATTGTATATTTGCGTGGGTAATGGAGTTAATGATAGGTTAGACACACCAAAAACGATGTTATCTTTAAAGGTATTAATTCTTTCCACACAAGTCTAAATGGTTCACAAGTAATTTAACCTTCCAGGATACAAAACATATTCCACGGAAATTCGATAATTACACTCTAACGAATTTCAGAAGCAGAAATCACAAGTGTGTATTTAAAATTCAAAATAGAAGACTCAATATATTAAGAGACTCAACTTTCAGTGTTTAGAGAAACTTGATTTCTCCATGTCTCGAGAAAGTCTAATTCTCGATATCCTCAACTTTCCACACTTCCCCGAAAGATTTATAGATACTTTCGAGGTTTTACCGAAAGGTTACAACTTACCGGAAAGTCATGTTAACCAAAAGGTTGTGACTTTCACTCAACAAAAGGTGCAACTTCACCGAATAGTCACGTTGAACCTGAAGGATTGGAACTTCACTGAAATTGTGCTCTTTCATGAAGAACTCTCTACTTATTATATTATATAAATACATATATATCAACAAACTCCACTAAGAAGAAGACCATGCGCCCACCACAAAATAAGGGTTATCTAAAGAGGGTTTTAGAGAGAGTTTCCCGAGGGATTTCTATTTAAAGAGGGTTTTAACGAGGGAAATAATCTCTCGTTAAAATGGTCATCGGAAACTGTTTAACGAGAAAAAAAAAATACCCTCGATAAAATGCGAGAAATTTACCGAAGACTAATATATGTCAAAATTACCGAAGGGCAAAAATCCCTTGCCAAATATCAGCGCAGAGCCCTTCGTGAAAGCCCTCGTTTCACTCCGTCGCCAAAATTCGTACTGTATTAATTAATTATCTTCAAACAACTGGATCCCACTTCTCTGATTATAATTACTAAGAAATATTATACCCAAATATTATAATCTTCAAATCACACCCAAATTCATTAATTCCACACACATTATACGCACACACTAAGAATATTACAAACCACACTCACTGAAATTAACAAAGTTACACCGAAATTAACAAAATTACACACATTATGCACACACAGTAATAACAAAAGCACATCCTGGATCGTCTTCACCAAATTACAAAAAAACCCTACCAAATATTTTTTTCTCTCACTAGACCAAACCTTCAGCAATGGCGGCCGCTCTCCCCACCCCTCCAAAACCCGACCCGGCCCGCATATCAAACGGCTAGTGGGCCCGTCTTTGGCTGGTCCTCTAAACCCGACAACATTACGAACTAGAACTCCAGTCCGTTAACCGGAATCGGCGGCGGAACTTGCCGGAGATCCTCTCAACACGGTGCCACGTTTGTCTTCTCCTCCTTCTCGCGGATGCGCTCGCCGCTGATCTGCAGGACATTCTGTCCTCGATCTCCACCTTCACCTCCTCCTTCTTCAGCCCTGGCACGTCCGCCTTGAACACGTGCGCCTCCGCCGTCTCCTTCCAGTCGATTCGCGCGGCGGCGAGCTGCGCTGCCTCGCCGCCGCCGGAGCTGCTGAGTTGTAGATCGCGGAATGGGTCTCGCAGATCGAAGGAGAACGGGTCAAAAACTCCTAGAATTAATGAAATTGTCGATCTCTGATTACCAGATCTGGTGAAATTTGAATTATAAGCTTGTGAGAAGTTGATGATTTAGGGGATTTTTTGCTGCTATGTGGTTTGTGAAAGAGGGATTTGGAGGTATTTATATATAGGGTGAGAAATTGCATTTTTTAGATTATAAATTGAATGTTGCGTTGAAGAGTTAGACGGGTCACGAAAAGAAAATTTACCGAGGGTTTTAAAACCCTTCATTAAATGAAATTCTTGTTTCTCGAGGGATAGATACCCTCGTTAAATTGTCTGTGGCCACTTCTTGGATCACGTGCCTACTAGTCTGCACCACGCTGCCAAACGAGACGTATAGGACCAAGCCAGGTGGTTTGGAGTCGAGCCACCTGGCGCACTTCGATTCGGCCTTCAAACTCTTGCTTACGACCTATTAATATTTGAGAAATTGATAGGGCCAACTGCGTAGTTTGGCTGGTATTTGTTTAGAGCAGATATTGTGTGGGATTCAAGCTCATCAACTGTGTTATGTAGGATAAAATCTACCTTTTTTACTTCTTCAAATGATGCGAATAATGTAATGCTTGTTTTGTCATCGGCATCTGTGAGTGCCTGCATCAGGTCCTTTGCATTCATCGGTTCAACTCCAGGAACGTAATCTATCTCCAGCTTTTTGTCATATGATATAATATATTTGCAATTTTACGTGCAACTTTGACTATGTGTGCAAATTTTATTTGTACCTTTTAGTAATTTTCATAAAAAATTTGTATCCATTTGTAATTTGCATTGTTTGTAATCTAAAGAAATGTGAAATAAATCAAATCAATAGAGTGATTATGTGTTGCTACATTAAGATGATTTTTAACAATCCAACACTCCTATATATGTGATGATATTTTGATACAAAAAATTATTTTAATTATTTTCAAACTCCATCAACTCTTGGATTTTCGGTATGAAACAATATAAAATCACTTAAATAAACATTTCTTCTTTTTAGTATAAAGAAATTTATTAATAGCAGGGGTATCATTTTGTTTTCTCTATTTTTATGGGTGAATGTAGGTCCCGAACTGGTTTTGTGAGTGCAGAAGTCTAGAGGGGAGGGGTGAATAGACTTCTGAAATTTTTTCGTGCAAGATCAGGTGTGAAAGCAAGTTGCTTTGATCGAGTCGAAGTGAATCGATTTGGTCGATATCCAATTTCTTGATTCCACGATGGCGGATCGATTCGGTGTCTATCAGTTTAACTGATGTGCGGAAGCAAGTTTTAACCCGTTGAAAAAACCAGTTTTAGAAAATCGATTTCGCTTATGCATTTTCAATCGATGACAAAGTGTCAGTGATCGATCGGTTAACGATGCAAAACCGATCTAGACTTCGAGAATATGTATCACGATAACAAAACAGTGGTGTCTTTATAGTGTAAAGCAGATAAATCAGATAAGCACACAAGATTTTTATAGTGGTTCGGACAACCAGTCCTACGTTCACTCTTCCCTATCAGCAGGGGCACCAACTAACCAACTGGACTTAGTTTAATGTGTTAGTCCAACACAGTGCAACCAACAGATGTTTCAAGAGTTCTCACTCAACCAATCTCAGAAATCAGAAACTAGAAACCCTAGTCTGAAATCTTGCTAAACAAACTTAACCTAATTTTTTGGGTTTGGGTAAAGATTTGTTGTTGTTCCAACTGGAAATCTATCCTAGTATTTGTGTAGCCTAAAGCTAGAAGATGAGATTTCTATGTTAAGAACAATGGGATGAACACTTAGAAATATTCTTCAAATTTGTGTTCTTCGTGCGGAAATTTGCTTGTGCTTGAGCTTGATGATAATTTCTGTGTCTTCACTATGAAGTATGATCCCATATTTATAGACCTCGAATTCAAAGAGCCGTTGGAGAACAATTTATATTTCTGGCTATATTTGGTAGAATTGCAGGGTTGATGTGACGTGCTTCGGGAACGGCATGGTCGAAAGCATGTATGTTTGTCCTTTCTAGCCGTTTGACTATGCAGCACCGAATCCCGCTTTGTCAGCTCCGTACGTACCTGTCCCGTTCTCATTGGTTAACAAGTACACTTATTTAGTGTTTGTTCTACCAACTAAAGTTGACATTTTTCTTGTCTGATTGACAACGTATGATCTGGTGCAACATCAGTTGACACTGGTGTGGTGACTTTGATCGGATAAAACCGATCGATCTACGATAGAGTCTTCGATCTGCAAGTTGTCTTAGCTCAACTTAGCAGACTCGACTGATGTAGGTCTTCTGGTCTTCTGGTAGTCATCTGATCTTGGTCTTCGATTTTTAAACGCTTCGTGTTTTCACCGATCATCCGACTATCGATCTTCCTGACTTATTGTCGATCTTTTGATCTCGTCTGATCTGACCCGAGTTTCTGATCTTTTCCAAGACTTGACCTATTTATATTGAGTTCCCCCTCAATATGTGACCTTTCTTTTACACCAGTTGTCTATACAACTCAACTGGTCACCTTATCCTGATTCTAAGTCATCAGTCAGCTAACATGTCTGACTGGTCCTATTACAATCTGTTTTGGAACTTCCATCAAAACTAACTACAAATTTCCCAACAATTTCCCCCTTTTTGATGGAACTAAAACATTTTTCGGAAAGAATGCTGACAAGATTAAATAACAGAAAAAAAAAAAGAATGTGATATCAGAAAACAATGAGAATTTGTCTTAAGATCATTCAGAAAAGTAGAGTATTTCATTAAAAGATGTAGACAATTATAAGTACATAATGAGAATATCCTAATCTGATCTAAAAAATAGTCTTCTGATTTCTTTTCTTCAAAATCTTTCTTCTTTAGGCACAACACATATCTCAAACAATCTTACCTTGACTTCTGCAGCTTTACTCTCATCGAATATGTCATCTTGAGCAAGGCATTTGTTGAGTGTTGCATTGAAAGCAATCTTGTCTATCTTCCCATCTGGAGTCTTCTTGTAGTCCATGATTTCAACTTCTGGAGCTACTGGGATGCAACTCAGCTTCTTGGCTTCTCTCATAATATTGTTGTAGAAAACTAGATGCTTGTTACTCAACCAATCTCTAAAAGTTTCATCTTTATCTACATTGGTTGGAATAACCTGATTAATATGAGCCGAGATATACCATTCACCTCTGATCAATCTCCATTCCATTACCATATTTTTGTCTGGCTTTACAATTACATCCACATCAGCAGGAAGAATTGGCTCAGTAATATGTGCACCTTCTCATGATTCAGCAACAAGCCCTTTCTTCTTCCTCATACGGTATGACTTGTCAAGGCTTGAAGCTTCTTCCAGCCTTCTTTGTCTGTCCAGCTCTGCCTTCTTCAATTCTTCAGTTTTCCTTATTTCTGCTTCTGATGATCTCTTTTTCTTTGCAGAAATGGCAGCTGGTTTCTTTCCCTTCCTAGCACGTTCAGCTGAATCAGTGGAGGATGAGGAAATAACTTCTTCTAATTCTGCAGTGGCCTTGGCATCTTTCTTCATTCTTTTCTGATCCAGAGTTATCTGGATCCCCGCTACATAATTTTCCACCTGATTTAGCCTTTGTATAGTTTCAGCATTCTTCTCTTCTCCCCCCTTTTTGGTTCCCTCAAAAAAAGCTTTCAGCTCAAAACTGAGGTCACCAATCTACTTTGAGAGATTTTGCTTTAGAGTTTCGAGGCCAGAAGAGTCATCAGAAGGACTGGCCTTTTCGATCAAGGTCAGCATGGAAGATTGAGCTTTATCCACAATAGGACTGACCTTGTCGAATAAGTTCTCAAATTTATCAGCAGCAGAGTTGACCCGGTTTGCAGCACCAGCAAGATCATTTTGTAGTCTGGTCAATTCAGCCATCTTCTTGTTCATCATAAGAGTGAACTGTTGATTTCTGTTTTCCTCAATCCTGGCCAACTTCTCATTTACCTCCACCATCTTATCAGCTGTTGTATCTCTCAACTCTTCAGAAATTCAAGTGCAGTGAGATGATACATATTCTCGTTCAGTTCAGATGGCCTTCTCCAGTTGTCTTGGAATGAAGAAACTCACATCATCGCGAAACATATGAGCCATGTTTGCTCTGAAGGAGTTCTTGATGTATTTCATGAGATTCGCTTCAAACTCTGGAGAAGTTTGTAATATATGCGTTACCTGACCTGCTGAAGTTGAGGGACCCTCAACTTCCATCTCTTTTGCTTGACTCCCTCTAGCAGTCAAGTCAATCACATGTTCGGCTGATTGTGCCTCAGTTGTTGGGGATTGTGCCTCATCTCTCACAACAGCTTCATCGGTAGCTTCTTCGGGTTCTTCAATGATTCTGATCTGCTTGGCCGTCTGTTCTATGTCAGCCATTTGCTCATATATCTCTTCAATATCGATCGGGCCGACATCAGCAAGCTCTTCATCTTTATCAGAATCTTTCATTTTTTGCATTGCTCGACTATATTTGACCATTTTGTGGGTTATTTCTCTGTGCATGGGAGTGTCAGGCATTCCCAATTGTCGTGTAATTAATCCAGCAACATCATCATCAGAGATCAGTTCTGGGGCAGTCTCCACTCCAGCTATCTTCCTGATCTCCATCTCATAATCAAGAAAATGACGAACTCCTCCTTTTTGATCGAGGACAGTGCCAAAATCTTCAATTTTTTTCAATTTGATGTCTCTCCAGATGATCACATCAAGAACAGTGGCCTTGGCATCTGAATTGAGGGCCAATTCAGCATATCTGTCCTCCAACATTTTCTCTAAGCGCCGTCTGATTATCTTCTCAGTGAATGAGAGTTTTTCTGGTTCAGGCTCAGGCGATAGAGAGGAAGAAAAAGGCATAGCAGAGATAGGTTCGTGTTCCGCAACTCGATGAGCGTAAGTATCCGGATGTTTCTGGATTCAATGGATACAAAAGGAATCAGCATACCTGCTGCAGAGGCTCGATCCCGAGCGTGCTTGAGATTCAACCCGTTCCTTTTGAAGGCAGTTTGCTGAGGGTGATGTGATCACCGTCTGAGTCAGATGACTCATCCACCAGCTGTAACGCCTTTTGTTTCTCTTTACCGGTAACATCAGCAGCAGATGCATATTTTGTTTTCTTGGCTACTGGTTCCTTTAGAACAACCCCCTTCTCAGGCTTTCGTGCAACATTCTTCCGTTTCTGACCACCTTGTCCCTTCCTTCGGACTTCAAATTTCGGGTTTAATCGCTTTTTGAAGATCATCATCAGCCAGAGTCCCGGGATTTGCCTGTTGATGATCAGCATCTTCTTGTGAGCCAGTTTGTACGGGGTCATCTCATCTTCACTCCAGTCCTTGTCCCGCATCAGATCAATTAGGATCAGAGTCACCTTGTGCAGCATGGTGATCTTTGCAGAAAGAACAACTCTCCCTTGTTCCACTACGAACTTATCAGTTTCTTTCAGCAGTCTTCTCTTCAGAAAACCCAGCCAGTTGACTTTAGCATTATGAATGATGGCAGTCATAATTCTGGCCTTCTCTTGGGTGACCGCATCCAGGCTGTACGTGATGCCCACAATAACTTTCTGAACAATATCGAACAAGAGTCGATATTTCCTTTTGAGCATTGGTTTCTTGAATCCTTTGGAGTGATGAGCATCCGTGGCCCGGAGAAGATGTTTAATAATGGCACTCTTCTCAGAAGCAAGATAATTGTCGAGCATAATTTCGTCCGCCGGAGCCGGAAGTCTGAAAATCCGGTGCAAGTCGTCGTCGGTGATGTCCAAATGCTCACCCTGGACCTCCGAATATAGTACTCCCTCGTGGTCTCTGAGATTGTAGAGAAATTTCAGAGCCCCATCTAATAAGATCGAATCGGCACTTGCTGAGCAATATGTCTTTAGGCCGCATTCCTTCAGCATCTTTAAAATTTCAAGGGACTCAGAATTCGTGGTGGTCCTGAAATTGACACATATCTCCTCAATAACCTCATCGGCAAAGTTCCTGAAGATTGGATCTTCGGGTTCCGGTGAAGCATTAGATTAGGAGTGGGCAGTCTCTGCAATCTGTCGCACTTTGGGAGCCATTTCTACAAAAAAATTAGAGTGATTAAAAATGGAGTTCCTTATATAATTTCTTCAATTTGAAAAGAGAAACCCTAAATTAATTACCAGATATAAATACGCAAGAGATAGTAATTAGAAATAGCGTATGTTTGATTTGCAGAAAAATTTGCAGAGAAACTTTAAACTTTGAGTGAAATTTGCAGAGAAAATTTAAGTGTTTGTGAATCGTGCAAATGGTGAATAAGGTTTGTTTAGAGAGAAGTAGGGAAAGATAAAGGGTTTTGATTTGAAATCGAAGTGTCGCTTAATCTAGATCAATGATCCAGATTAATCGGTTTAAAATAATTGGAAATCGTGCGGTGAGGAAAAACAAATGATAGCAGTTTTTTGGATTTAAAATCGCGTAATTAATGCATTTAATACATATTCCTCGTGTCCGCATTAAATGCTCTGCAGGACTTACGTCATGAAAGTATGTGTACAGTGAAAATGAATAAGATTTAGGTAAAAACAAAAGATTAATTAGTAAGAAAAAGAACAGAAATGCGTATCTGGTTGACTGATATTGTAATAAGTCAATACCACTTGAAGTCTGATTGATTTCAATTGATCTTAGTTTCTGCCTAGACCTTAGTATTTCCCAACAATGTCCCACTTATCTGATCAGGTTCTTTTTCTTATCCAATCTGATCAGTTCCCCCTTTATCTGATAACCCTTTTCTGATCAGTTCCTGACAGATCTTTCTGATCAGTTGAGATACCTTACTCAACTGATTCCCCTTGCAGTTGTGGTTAGTCTATTAACCAACTGGTTCTGGAGACCAGTCCACCAAACATTTCTGGTGCACTTTCTCCTAAGTCCAGAAGTCCTAGCTCATTACATAGTTCTCTGAATCTGACTTCAGCTTGTGGCTTGGTTAAGATATCAGCTCTCTGCTTGTCAGTATGGATCTTTTCCATTCTGATGTTCTTCTTTTCCACATGATCTCTTATAAAATGATGTCTGACATCCACATGCTTGCATCTTGTATGTAAAACTGGATTCTGTGTGATTGCAATAACACTATTACTGTCACAGAATATGGGCACATTCGTAGCTATAATGTTATAATCCCTCAGCTGCTAACTAAGCCAGAGCAGTTATTCTGCTTCAGTAGTAGATGTGGCAAAAGATGTTTGCTTCTTTGAAAACCAAGAGAACAGTTTGCTTCCTAAGAACTGACATGTACCTGAGGTTGATTTTCTATCTATTCCGCAACCTCCATAATCAGAATCAGAATACCCACTAAGCTCTAGATTATCACCTGATGGGTAGAATAAACCAAGGTTTACTGTCCCCTTCAGATACTTAAGAATCCGCTTAGCTGCTTCCAGGTGGCTTTGTATTGGATTTGCCTGAAATCTGGCACATACGCCTACTGCAAATGTTATATCTGGTCTACTGGCAGTCAGGTATAGTAGAGATCCAATGAGAGCCCTATATTCTTTCTGATTAGTTTTCTGACCATTTTCATCTGGATCCATCTTGAACCTAGTCATCATAGGAATTTTGGCTTCCTTACTGTTCTGAATTCCAAACTTAGCTAACAAATTCCTAGTATACTTTGCTTGACATATGAATATTCCTTCTGTACTCTGTTTAACTTGAAGACCCAGAAAGTAATTCATCTGACCCATCATGGACATTTCAAATTTTCCTTGCATCAGTTTGCTGAATCTTTCACATAGGCTCTTGTTGGGAGATCCGAAAATAATATCGTCTACATAGATCTGAACCATCAGAATATCTTCTCCATCTTCTATTCTGAATAGGGTTCTATCTACTACTCCTTTAGTGAATCCACTGTTTATCAAGAACTGCGATAGTGTATCATACCAAGCTCGAGGAGCTTGTTTCAGGCTATAAAGAGATTTTCTTAAACGGTACACCTGGTTGTCTTTTTCAAAGCCAGGAGGTTGTTCAACATAAACTTCCTCAGCTAGTACCCCATTTAAGAATGCACTCTTTACATCCATCTGATACACAATGAACCCTCTGTGGGCAGCATATGCCAGAAACAACAGAATTGCTTCCAGGCGAGCGACTGGTGCAAAGGTCTCATCATAATCAATTCTTTCTGAAACCTGAGTATGACATGTCTTTATAGCCTTCAGATTTCTCTGATCCTTCAGGTTTCTCTGAGTCTTCAGATTCTCAGTTTCACACTGAGTCTTCAGATTCTAACCTGTTCTATATCTGCCGACTATACACGGTGCAGATATTATCCTGAGCACTCTAAAACTGAATCCTGACTCATCTATCAAGATTATCCTGAACATGTCATACTCAGGGGTTTTGGGATATAATCAAAATCCTCTTTATTAAATTCATTTCCCAACAATTTCCCCCTTTTTGATGATGTCAAAACCATCTTGTTACAAAACTTTTAACCTATACTCAGGTTTCAGTTTTTTCTATTACAAGAATGGTATATCTCTTAATAATCAATTCAGTAATGAATCACCCAAAAATTTCATCACCAAACAACAATAATTAGGCATATCAAATATAAAGACATGTAAAAAGATAATGAGATATTATCTTTGAGCATAAAGATAAAGTTTCATTGATGTATGATAGTCTATTACAGTTTACAATGAACTTATCAAAAGATAAAGACAAAAACATAAAGAATTACAAGTCTTCAGTCTTCTTGATCTTCAGCTCGCCTCCTCATCCTTCTTCAATGGATCTTGTCTGATCAGGCATACTGACACTCATGCTGACTGAGTTCAGTTTCTTCTGACTTCAGACATCCTGACCCTCAGGTCTCTCTTACTTACTGAGTCTCAGATCAGTTTTCTTTACTGAGTCTCAGATCAGTTTTGCTTACTGAGTCTCAGATCTCACTGAGTCTCAGATTACTTTTACACAGGCTATCTGATTTCTTCTTTGTCTGATCAGATACATCTTCAGATCAACATATCAGAATAGCATCTGGTAAGTACATCATATCAGGTTTTGCATATCAGGTTTATCATATATGATCTTGATCATGTCTGATCTCGATCAGTCTCTTTTGCTCATCTTCTGATCTGCAACCTTCTCTTCTGATTTGCTGGCTTTAACTTTTCTTCACTTCTGATTTTTGCACAGCTCATCAATTTAACTCCGAACTCATCTAACTCATCTGATCTCGATCAGTCTCGTCTGCAGCCGCGTCTGATCTTGATCATCTACTTTTGATTCCGTGAGTTCCCCCTCAATTTCGTTCCCCCTCAACTTGTTATCTGTAAATTTTCTTGAATAACACAAGTTGATAATGTTTTGGCATAGAACTAAAATATCCCAACAATTTCTCAATTGATAAAGATGCCAAAACATCAGAATATATGCATTTTTAAAGAATCGGGTTTTTCTTTAAAAAGATCAGTTCAGGTGGTCACTCTGAAATTAGTGAACCTTTTGAACTCCCGCTCTGATACCACTTGTTGGTCCCGGTGGGAAAACCCATTTGCGCGTGCGGAAGGCTCAGAGAAACCTGAAGGCTCAGAGAAATCTGAAGGATCAGAGAAACCTGAAGACTCAGTATGTCTCTGAAGACACTGAGACTCAGAGAATCCTGAAGGCACAGTAAATACTGTAGACTCAGTAATATACTGAATGCTCAGTATATCCTGAATGTTCCGAAGCGAAGAAACTGAGGAATATAGCCGTTGGAATCCAGCTGACGTGGACCAATGAGAGGAAGACAACTAGCCTGAAAAAGCTGCAGAACTTACAGAGAATAGTATGGATTTGAATGTGATTCTCTCCAACGGTAACATTCAAATCCACACTATAAATACAAGTTCTTCCATCAAATTAAGTGTGGAGATTATGCACAAAATACTACAGAGCCAAGAGCGTTATAGTCAAGCATTCCCACCCTAGAACACAAGTCTGTAGATATACAAATACATTCAAAGAAGTGTTCTAGAACCCAACCTAAGCAACCCACGATGTATCTTAAGCTTAGAGAGATTTTCCCATCCTTAGCATTGAGGTTAAACAAATATAAGGGAAAATCTCACCATAGTTGGAGACAACACCAAACCCAAACCCCATTCTCGTAAGAGATAACCAGTGGTAAAGTGAGGTAGTTGTTAGGCAATCCCGAGAGGGTGATAAGTCCAGAGGCTTTGAGAAACTACAGAGGTAGTCAGAAAGCCTTAGGAAGTGTTTGAAGGAATTTCCCTAGAAACAGGGAGAGTGGATGTAGGAGCTTGAGTCTCCGAACCACTATACATTGTTGTGTTGTTTACTGCTTTACGTTCTTATCTTGTCATACGCATTCGATCATAAGCAAAACACAACACATGAGCTTAAAAGGAAAAAATCTGGAATCACCATTCCTTCACCCCTGTTTTATATGCATCGCCCGAAAATGTTTTGCTTCCGTACGCGCAAAATGGGTTTTCCCACCGGGACCAACACAACCGAATGGCTTCCAGGCGAGCGACTGGTGCAAAGGTCTCATCATAATCAATTCCTTCTGATTGTGAATACCCCTTAGCAACAAGTCTTGCCTTATTTCTGGTTATAACATTATTCTCATCTCTCTTGTTCTTGAATACCCACTTGGTTCTTATCACATCTTGATGAGTTGGTCTATCCACCAGTTTCCGCACTTGATTCCTCTCAAACTGCTCTAATTCTTCTTGTATGGTTAGTATCCAGCTGGCATCTTGTAGAGCTTCTTCTATGGTGGTTGGTTCCTTCAAAGACAGATAACAACAATACATGACACTTTCACCAACCTGATGTCTAGTTTGGACTCGAGCATTCGGATTGCCAATTATCAGAACAGTCGGATGGTCACTTAACCAAGTCCTTCTTTTCTGATGTATATCAGTTTGGATATCATCATCCTCATCTGATATTGAGTCACTAGTAGTTGGGAGTGGTGCAGTAATAGGATCCACTTGACATGAACAAGTCTCAGCTGATGTTGGAATCATCATATGCTGATGTCTGTCCATAGGAACATCAGGTGTTCCCCCTGAACCAGATGGTTCAGTTGATACTGTCTCAGCTGTACCAGCTTCTTCATCGACAGTTGTCCGTACCTTTGGGTCTGATTGACCTGGTGAATCAGTAAGATAAAGTTTTGGAACATACACAGTTATGTGATCTGATCCCTTATCTTTAATACTTAACTGATCCATTTTCTGTGCATCAGGTACCGGTTGATCTGGTACTGCTTCTTCTGAGGTAGATTTCTCTTGTTCAGAAGATGTCTCATCAAAGACCACATGAGGTGTTTCTTCCACAACTAAGGTTCGTCTATTGAACACCCTGAACGCCTTGCTGGTTGAGGAATATCCAAAGAATATACCCTCATCTAACTTGGCTTCAAAGGTTTTCAACTGACTCTTCCCATTGTTGTGTATGAAACACTTGCACCCAAAAACATGGAAGTAAGAAACACGAGGTTTTCTGCCCTTCCACAGTTCATAAGGTGTTTTTAAGTGAATCTTAGTCAGAGAGCATCTGTTCTGAGTGTGGCATGCAGTGTTGATAGCTTCTGTCCAAAAATGGTTTGGAGTTGCATATTCAGCTAACATAGTTCGAGCAGCTTCTTTGAGTGTTCTGTTTCTCCGTTCTGCTACTCCGTTCTGTTGTGGTGTTCTTGCAACTGATGTCTCGTGTTGTATTCCAAACTTAGTGCAAAAGTCAGTAATAAAGGAGTTAAGAAATTATGTACCTTTATCGGATCTGATTTTTACAATACTGACACCCTTCTCATTTTGCAATTTCTTGAGCAGCTCGGGTATCTATGTTGTTGTCTCATTCTTCTTATACAAGAATACAACCCAGGTAAACTTGGAATAATCATCCACGATTACCAGAGTGTATTTGCGTTCGCTGAGACTAAGTGGTGTAACTGGTCCAAACAAATCCATATGGAGCAGTTGCAATACTCTGCTGGATGCTGGTCCTGGGATTCCCTTGAATGAAGTTTTAACCTGCTTTCCTTTCTAACATGCGACTCATGTCTAATCCTTAGAAAATACCTCATTCGGGAGACCCTCAACCAAAGACATCCTTGATATCTTGTTAAGAGTTTTAAAGTTCAGATGGCTCATTCTCTTGTGCCAGAGCCAACTGCTGCTTTTGGAACTCTTAACAATCAGACATGCATTTCTTGGACAATTGTTCCAATCTGCAGTGTATATCGTTCCTTTCCTTGAACCAGTTAACAAAATCTGTTGAGTAGCTCGATTCTTGATAGTGCACTGATTAGTGGACGAGAATGTTGGGATTATACTGGAAAGCATGCTTTTACTTTGTATAATCAAACTGAATTTATGTCTTATTTACATAAATAAATTATTTATCACTGATGCTTTAAATATCATTGAATGTTACATATATTTACTGCATAATTGTTCAATAAATAGTACGTGTTACATTGTAGTTAATTTAGTGATACCAGATCACAGAAGATTAAATTAACAGTTCCTTGTAACCAAAAGTACACCATTCACGACCTAGATGGAAATGAACAATCCATCGTGAAAGGTTGAAGTGTAAGGCTCAGATTGGCTTGTCTTAACCAAGAGATTACACTAGTGCATGACTGATGCACTTAATAGGACCTACAGGAGGATAAATTCTTCAGCACTGAACCAGGAAGAATTAGACCTCAGTGGTTCGTTATTTCTTAATCTTCGTCCCTTAAATAGGATCATGTGTGGTTAGTAATTATTGCTTTGACTTATGACGGGTAGAGAATCAATGAGATTCAATACTTTATATCTTGGGCAATATTACTGGTCACATGCGATTGCTAAGATATAATACGAAGAATCGTGTGCGAGTACGCTCGTTTGATTTGCCCCCTTGGGAGGTTCATAAGATTTATCATACCAAATCTTGCAAGTGGAATTTGTTTCCGGTATGGATAATAATGTTGAACCGTTCCTTGACCAAGGACAAAAGATATTAATTAATGGAAAGCTATTTCAGTGGCTTGAATTAATTAATGGGCTGGATAATCTTAAACACAGGAAATAATAACCGGGAGCCATATTAACAGTAATATGGGTTAAGATGGATAGTGCAATATTAATTAAGTAGTGGGATTAATTAATATTTATGGGCTTGAATAATATTGTGGCTCAATATTAGATATTCAACATCCATTAGAAGGTCCAATCTTAATTCTCCTAAAGGCCCCTCAAGTAGCCCAAAGATAAAGTCCAATAACTGAAAAAAGTGTTTAAAATAAAATAAATTATTGTTGCCTATTTTTTCCTAATATTTCGAAAATAATAAATAAAAGAGGGAGAAAGATTTTCTTTGAATTTTGTTATGGAATGAGGATAAGTATTCTTGGAATACAAGATTATCTCATTAAATTCAAGAAATCTCCCACTTGGTTATTTGTTAAGAGATTTTCGAAAATTTTGAATAAATAAGGAGAGGAAAGATTTTCTTGATTTTCTTGGAAAGATATTATGGAAGATATGTATTCTTGGAATACAAGAATATCTCATAAATTCAAGAAGATCCAAATCTTGGATTCTTACTCCTTATTATTTTCGAAAAATACCATAA
Organism: Stenogyne calaminthoides; assembly: GCA_037126765.1. NCBI lineage: Eukaryota > Viridiplantae > Streptophyta > Magnoliopsida > Lamiales > Lamiaceae > Stenogyne > Stenogyne calaminthoides. Next base: position 2,579,510 of record JBBCBC010000010.1, read on the forward strand.
CAAGAGGAGTTGAGATTTTTGTGGAATATTTAATTATGGAGAAAAGAATATATGGGATATATTCAAGATTTCTTGGAGATCAAGAAAAAGATTTTCCCATCTTTATTTCCACATAAAATTTCGACCAACCCCTCATTATAAATAGGGGATGAATGTTTCATCCCCAGGTGAACACGAAAATTGGTTTTTCGGAAAAATATCAGCGTCGATAAAATATCAAATATTTTAAAACGTCGACAGATTGTGTATTTTCGAAAAACCTCAATTGTGAGTGTGCAATTCCATGTGTTGGAAAAATTAGAAATCCACAAAGGTGGTGCAACATAATTTTATTTTTCCTTTTGTTAAATTGTTCATGAGTTCCTTCCAATCAATTGTTGAACAAGTGCAAGGAATACTTGAGAAGGCTTTTTGGTGTGTTCGTGTGAATCAGGATCCATCTTCTCAACGGTTGTCACTCAGAGAGGTTAGTTCACATAAACCCAGAGCAATTCCGCATGCGTAGGATTTATGTGAACTGTTTATATGCATGATTTGTTGTTGAATTATTATTTGAATTAATATAGGATTAATTCATGCTAGTAATAATTGTTATAATTAAATTTGTATTTAAATATTCATCCCGAATAGATCCGGGCAATTAATTCCCCAACATCTGGTATCAGAGCCTTGGTTTCGGGCTCTGAGTTTTAAATTGTAATTTAATTCATTTTCATTAAATTTGAAATTGGATAGTAGAATTGCTAGATCTTTTTTGCAGGTATCCAATTGTCATGGTATTTGATGAATGTTCATATTTATGCATGCATATAAATTGTTTTTTTTAATTCGATTCGTTCGAATTCGTTTTGCCTCGTGAGAAAATCCACGAGTAGATTAGGATTTGTTTGATTCGTTCAATGTAATAGACTAGTCTAGATCTAGGTTTATTTATTTTTGTAAATAAATTATAACCGGATCGGAAAGCGGAGGCGAGACGAAGAATTAAAAAACAGATCTGAACTGGGCAAGATTACTGGCCCGGCGTCGCGTCGCGAAAATGTGCCAAGGGAAGCACGCGACGCGACGCGACGTCTTGTGGGTGCACACGGACGTGGGGCGAGGCTGGCCGTGGCCGAGATCGAAATACAAGATCGGGACTTGTGGGCGGCCTCGTCTTGCGGCGGCGCGATCTTGGCGGGATGGCGATGGCACAAAGGGATTCGGCATGGGCGCGACCGGTACGCGGGTACCGCCGAGATCTATCGAACGCCGTTGGGACGAGATCTATCGGCGCTTAGGGCGCCGACGACGGGCGCCGACGACACGACACGTCGAGGCGAGGGCGTCAAAGGTGCGTCCGACCCATGGTGTCGATGGCGATGGCGGGGCTTGACGAGGCATTTTTTAAGATGGTCAAGTGGGAGCTTTTTTACTAATGACGATGAAAGGCTATGAAGACGATTTCTCGAGATCAAGACATGACAAAAATTAACCGTGACAATTGGATATATGTGCCCAATGTGTTTAATTTTTTGTTTTGATGTTTTGTATTTTTTTGTGCTTATTTAAATTGTGTTTAAATATGCGATGTATGAGAATATGTTTTGGAAATATCTCACCTTCGAAAATTACTAAGTATGCTTAAACAATTAATTGACAATTTTATTCCGGATAATAATATTGAATTAATTTTGACCTCCATGATTTATTTATTTGTGAATTCTTTTGGAGAAATTCCCCATCGACCAAAAAAGATGGCTTTCACATGAATAAATTCCAAACGGATGATTGTGGATTATTATTAGTGGTGACGATGACCCTCCCCACGAGGCTCGTTTAAAGCGAAATAATAATTCTGTATTTAATCATGGTTATTACTTAGGTATAAAATTGATATGCATATACTTCCCCGAAGTCCCTGTCAATTTTATATTGGTCAAGTGGGAGCCAACTATTAATCTGGATATTAAAGGTTTGTAACTGTTTTCTTGTTTGTAACCTGCTTGAATGTGTTTAAATAATGACCCACCCCACGTGGCTTATTTAAACTATTTTGAGATGTTGGCTGATGCATGCTCATATTTTTTTTTTTTAGATTATAATATGATTCATGTGGTCGAACCTTGTGATATATAAGTGCTTATGCATATAGTTATTTATTTCAGTTCAACATGTCGTAACTTTTTAATCCACTGCTATTATACTTAAAGACAATTGTATGGGAAACTATGTTGATTGGAAACGAAAAATTATGATTGTCCTAACTGCACAAAAGCACAAGTGGATTCTTGACACACCCAAAATTCAAATGAGCCAACTGATGAGTAAAAAACGCGGGGCTCGTCAGATCACCTTGCGAGAGATATCACTGAAATTGGTGGAGGGCAACCCCGTAAGGGATTACGTCCTCAAAATTGATGGCTCATCTGAACAAACTTGAGGACTTGGGTGCAGATTATGATCTAGAGACCCAGATCAATTTGCTACTCCACTCTCTGCCCAAAAGTTTTGAGCACTTTGGCCTCGCTGGCTGATTTATAGTAAACTTTTGTCGCGGCAGATACGTTGATGGGGCACAAAACTCAAGCTTTGAACGGCAAGTGGTCCATCTTCATCTTCTAGGCCAAGGGTAGGCAAGAAGAAGAAGAGGACCAAAAGCCACAAGCAATAAAACTCAACTGTTGCCAAGGGCAATGGTAAGATGAGGAATGCTTGTGGTGTCAAGGAAAATCCAAAGAGGAAGTGCTTCAACAGCGGTAAGGACAATGGAGGTTTGCCTGTTCCAACCCCAAAAGGGTCGGAAAGAAAGGTAATTCTCACGCACTAGTTGTTGAAACTTGTTTAGCGGCGTATACTTCTCATTCGTGGGTAGTTGATACGGGATCCACTGATCATGTTTGTTTCACAGGTTCAAGCTGACCCTACAACTTAGTGGGAGTGAGATCCTCATCACACCGGGCGATCTTCTGAGAGTGGCGGTGAAGCGATGGGAGAAGTGCACCTGTCTTTTGAAGACAGAGTTTTAATTTTAAGAGATGTTCTTTACGTTCCTAGTTTTAGAAAGAATTTAATTTCGGTTTCTAAACTTTACCTTGATGGATATTCGGTTACTTTTGATAAATTTATTACCATTTCTCTTTATGATAAATTTATCTGTCATGGAACGTTGTCAAATAATCTCTATATAATTAATAAAGGCACACCACTCACTTAAATGCATCCTATAACACATCAATCAAGCTCCGATAAAAGAAAACATTCATCAGACGTGAACGAGACATTCTATGGCATCTAAGATTGGGACATATTAATCCAAAGAGGATCCAAAGGTTGGTAGAAGACGGTTCACTGGAGTCTCTCTAAGTTGAACCAATCCCAACCTGCGAATCATGTTTGGAAGGTAAAATAACCAAGAGGGCATTTGGAGCCAAGGGGAATAGAGTCAAAGAAGTGTTAGAAATCGTTCACATAGACGTATGTGGTCCAATGTCAATCAAAGCAAGAGTAGGTTATGAGTATTTCGTCACTTTTATTGATGATTACTCAAGGTACGGCTATATTTTCCTTATGAAGCATAAATCTGAGACTTTTGACAAATTCAAAGAATTTAAGGCTCAAGCAGAGAATCATAGGGAAAAACGTATCAAGTCTCTATGATCCGATCGTGGAGGCGAGTACCTCAGCGATGAGTTTTTGAACTACTTGTCAGATGAAGAGATTGTATCCCAGCTAACTGCACCCTGAACCCCTAAACAAAACGGGGTTGCAGAGCGAAGAAACATAACTCTTTTAGAAATGGTTAGATCAATGATGAGTTATATTGGATCTACCCAAGTCGCTTACGGGGTCATGCCTTGGAAAAAACAACTTACATTCGAACTTGGTGCCATCCAAATCGGTTCCCAAAACTCCCAAAGAATTGTGGACGGGCGCGAGCCCGTTTGAGACACATGAGAAATTTGGGGTGTCCTACCACGTGTTGGACAAGGAAGCCGGAAAATTGGATCCTCGATCGAAATTAAGGTTGTTTATAGGATACCCTTTAGGAACAAAAGGGTGTGTTCTATGGTCCCAAGATCAAAAGGTGGTAATAAGCACCCACTTTAGATTTTTGGAAGAAGACTATATGAACGAAAGGAGACCCGTAAGTGAGATTACCTTAAATGAGCTAAGGGGGCTAACCTCGGTTAGCAAGCCAATCAGACAAGATGGCATACCAAACGACACACTTACACAACCGAACCTCGTCAGAAGGGAGGGTTGTGAGACACCCGAGAGATTCATGGGGATAGGAGAGTCCTCTGGACTTGATTCCCGACAAGACGAATCGACCCATGGACATATGACTAGACAATCCAAGATAAGGATCGCGGTTTCTTGGCAAACAAAGAATGAAAGTCTAAATGGGTTCTATGGATCATAACAGAATGTGGGAGCTAGTCGAACCACTTAATAGGGTCAAACCCATTGGTTGCAAGTGGGTATACAAGAGAAAAAGAGGACCGGACGGGAAGGTGGAAACCTTCAAGGCAAGGCTTGTGGCGAAAGGTTATACTCAGAAAGAAGGGATCAACTATGAGGAAATTTTTTTTTTCCAGAAGCAATGCTCAAGTCCATCCGATTCTCTTGTCGATTCTCACAAGATCTCGACTTTGAAATCTGGCAAATGGATGTCAAGACGGCTTTCCTTAACAGAAGTCTTGATGAATAAATCTATATGCAACAACCCCAAGGCTTCATTGAAAAAGGCCAGGAACACCTAGTTTTAAGCTCAAGAAGTCCATTTACGGACTCAAACAAGCATCCAGAGCTTGGAACCAATGTTTTGATCAAGTAATAAAGTCTTATGGGTTTGATCAAAACGAGTTCAAAAGTTGTGTGTACAAAAAGCGTGTCAGAACTGCATTGGTATTCTTAGTACTATACGTAGACGACATTCTGCTCATCGGGAACTATGTAAAGGTGTTATCAGATGTAAGGGCATGACTTTCAAAACAGTTTGATATGAAGGACTTAGGGGAAGCCGGGCACATCCTTGGGATCAAGATTACTCGAGATCGCAAGAAAATGATGATAGGCTTATCGCAAGCTTCATACATAGACATTGTCTTGAAGCGAATCAGCATGCAGGATTTCAAGAAAGGCTTCGTACCTTTCAGACATGGAATCCATCTATCCAAGGAAATGTGCCCTAAGACACAAAACGAGATAGATGATATGAAAGGCATTCCTTATGCTTCGGCTGTCGGAAGCCTTATGTATGCAATGCTGTGCATGAGACCAGATATCTGCTTTGCCGTTGGCATGGTGGCAAGATATCAAAGTAACCCGGGGAAAGAACATTGGACGACAGTTAAAAACATTCTGAAGTATCTGAAAAGAACTCGAGATACAATGTTGGTTTATCAGTCAGATAGTCTAATCCCCATCGGCTACACGGACTCGGATTTCCATTTAGACTTAGATTCCAGAAAATCGACCTCCGGTAGTGTGTTTTGCATGGGGGGAGGAGCCATGACATGGAGAAGCGTTAAGCAGAAACACATTGCCGATTCTACCATGGAAGCCGAATATGTAGTCTGCCTATGAGGCGAAAAAGAAGCGATTTGACTCAAGAACTTCCTAGTGGACTTGGATGTAGTTCGAATTTGCCCAAAGACAATCAATCAACTTTTATTGTGATAATGCCGGCATTTGCAAATTCAAAGGAACCAAGAGCCCACAAGGCCAGCAAACACATTGAAAGGAAATACCATCTTATACGAGAAATCGTTAAGAGAGGAGATATAGAGGTGGCAAAGATCGCGTCAGAAGACAACCTAGCAGATCTATTCACAAAGGGTCTGCCTCATAATACATTCGAGAGACATGTGGAAGGAATGGGTGTCAAGACCGTTGCCAATCTGCTTTGAGTATAAGTGGGAGATATTATTAGGTTCGTGTAGGTGACATTAGATGTCACGTATTAGGAACTACACAAGAAATGTTGTAGTATACTTAAAAGCAGACTTTGAGTATAAGTGGGAGATTGTTGGGATTATACTAGAAAGTATGCTTTTACTTTGTATAATCAAACTGAACTTCTGTCTTATTTACTGAAATAAATTATTTATCACTGATGCTTTAAATATCATTGAATGTTACATATATTTACTGCATAACTGTTCAATAAATAGTACGTGTTACATTGTAGTTAATTTAGTGATACCGCATCACGAAGATTAAATTAACGATCCTTGTAACCAAAATACACCATTCACGACCTAGATAGAAATGAACAATCCATCGTGAAAGGTTGAAGTGTAAGGCTCAGATTGGCTTGTCTTGACCAAGAGATTACACTAGTGCATGGTGATGCCTTTGAATAGGACCTCTGAGGAGGATAAATTCTTGACCTTGAACCGGAAGAATTAGACCTCGATGGTTCGTTATTTCTTAATCTTTGTCCCTTAAATAGGATCGTGTGTGGTTAGTAATTATTGCTTTGACTTATGATGGGTAGAGAATCAATGAGATTCAATACTTTATATCTTGGGCAATATTATCGTCACACATCTTGATTACTAAGATTTAATGAAAAAATCATGTCTGAAAGTACGCTCGTTTGATTTGCCCGCAGGAGAGTTCATAAGATTTATCATACCAAATCTTGCAAGTGGAATTTATTTCCGGTATGGATAATAATGTTGAACCGTTCCTTGACCAAGGACAAAAAATATTAATTAATGGAAAGCTATTTCAGTGGCTTGAATTAATTAATGGGCTGAATAATCTTAAACACGGGAAATAATAACAAAAGTCATATTAACTTGATAATATGGGTTAAGATGGATAGTCTTGATGATTAATATGTAGTGGGATTAATTAATATTTATGGGCTTGAATAATATTGTGGCTCAATATTAGATATTCAAAGTCCATTAGAATGTCCAATCTTAATTCTCCTAAAGGCCCCTCAAGTAGCCCAAAGATAAAGTCCAATAACTGAAAAATGTGTTTAAAATAAAATAAATTATTGTTGCTTATTTTTTCCTAATATTTCGAAAATAATAAATAAAAGAGGGAGAAAGATTTTCTTTGAATTTTGTTATGGAATGAGGATAAGTATTCTTGGAATACAAGATTATCTCATTAAATTCAAGAAATCTCCCACTTGGTTATTTGTTAAGAGATTTTCGAAAATTTTGAATAAATAAGGAGAGGAAAGATTTTCTTGATTTTCATGGAAAGATATTATGGAAGATATGTATTCTTGGAATACAAGAATATCTCATAAATTCAAGAAGATCCAAATCTTGGATTCTTACTCCTTATTATTTTCAAAAAATACCATAACAAGAGGAGTTGAGATTTTTGTGGAATATTTAATTATGGAGAAAAGAATATATGGGATATATTCAAGATTTCTTGGAGATCAAGAAAAAGATTTTTCCATCTTTATTTCCAACTAAAATTTCGACCAACCCCTCATTATAAATAGGGGATGAATGTTTCATCCCCGTGAACCTAAAAATTGTTTTTTTGGAAAAATATCGGCGTCGATAAAATATCAAATATTTTGAAACGTCGACAGATTGTGTATTTTCGAAAAACCTCAATTGTGAGTGTGCAATTCCATGTGTTGGAAAAATTAAAAATCTACAAAGGTGGTGCAACATAATTTTATTTTTTCTTTTGTTAAATTGTTATTCGCTTCAGTTCCTTCCACGGATTGTTGAACAAAGAGCGAGGAATACTTGAGAAGGCTTTTTGTGTGTTAGGTGTGTGAGCAGGATCCATCTTCTCAGCGGTTGTCACTCAGGAGGTTAGTTCACATAAACCCGTAGCAATTCCGCGTCGTAGGATTTATGTGAACTGTTTATATCATGATTTGTTGTTGAATTATTATTTGAATTAATATAGGATTAATTCATGCTAGTAATAATTGTTAGAATTAAATTTGTATTTAAATATTCATCCCGAATAGATCCGGGCAATTAATTCCCCAACAGAGAACTCAACACTGAATCCGTTGTAGCAGAATTGTGAAATCGATAACAGATTATGCTTTAAACCAACGACATACGAGACTCCAGTAACCTGTACATCATCATTCTCTAAGGTTCTGAATCCTCTGGTAAAACCAAAGTTATCATCACTAAAGAGTACACGTGGGCCTTCTTGTTCTGTGTATGAGCTAAGGAGATGTTTGTTTCCAGTCATGTGTCTTGAGCTGTTGGGGAATTAATTGCTCGGATCTATTCGGGATGAATATTTAAATACAAATTTAATTCTAACAATTATTACTAGCATGAATTAATCCTACATTAATTCAAATAATAATTCAACAACCAATCATGCATATAAACAGTTCAAATAAATCCTACGCATGCGGAATTACTATGGGTTTACGTGAACTAACCTCTCGGAGTGACAACCGTTGAGAAGATGGATCCCGTTCACACGAACACACCAAAAAGCCTTCTCAAGTATTCCCTTATCCTTGTTCAACAATCCGGTGGTAGGAACTCGTGAACAATTTAACAAAAGGAGAAATAAAATTATGTTGCACCACCTTGTGGATTTCTAATTTTTCCAACACATGGAATTGCACTTGGGGATGAAAAATTCATCCCCTATTTATAATACAAGGGGTGGCTGATTTTTTCCCTAGGAATAAGATGGGAAAAATTTTTTCTTGATCTCCAAGAAATCTTGAATATATCCAATATATTCTTTTCTCCATATTTAAAATATTCCACAAAAATCCCAACTCCCTATATTAAGCGATTTTCGAAAATATCACATTAAATAGTGAAGAAATAGGATCTTTGACTTTTCTTGAATTTATGGGATAATCTTGTATTCCAAAAATACATATTCCATAAAATCTTTCCAAGAAAATCAAGAAAATCTTTTCTCTTTCTTCCTTCAATGTTTTTCGAAAATTATGAAAAAATTAGCAACAATAATTTATTTTATTTTAAACACCTTTTTCAGTTATTGGACTTTATCTTTGGGCTACTTGAGGGGCCTTTAGGAGAATTACGATTGGACCTTCTAATGGACTTTGAATATCTAATATTGAGCCACAATATTATTCAAGCCCATAAATATTAATTAATCCCACTACATAATTAATATTGCACTATCCATCTTAACCCATATTACTGTTAATATGGCACCCTGTTATTATTTCCCGTGTTTAAGATTATCCATCCCATTAATTAATTCAAGCCACTGAAATAGCTTTCCTTTAATTAATATCTTTTGTCCTTGGTCAAGGAACGACTCAACATTATTATCCATACCGGAAACTAATTCCACTTGCAAGATTTGGTATGATAAATCTTATGAACCTCCCAAGGGGGCAATCAAACAAGCGATTTGCACAACGATTCTTCAGATAAATCTTAGCAAATCGACGTGACCAAAGAATATTGCCCAAGATATAAAGTATTGAATCTCATTGATTCTTTACCCGTCATAAGTCAAAATAATAATTACTAACCACACACGATCCTATTTAAGGGATGAAGATTAAGAAATAATGAACCACTGAGGTCTAATTCTTCCTAATTCAATGCTGACGAATTTATCCTCATGCAGCTCCTATTCAGTGCATCAGTCATGCACTGGTGTAATCTCTTGGTCAAGACAAGTCAATCTGAGCCTTACACTTCAACCTTTCACGATGGATTGTTCATTTACATCTAGGTCGTGAAATAGCTGCATTTTTAGTTACAAGGACCGTTAATTTAGTCTTCGTGATCCGGTATCACTAAATTAACTACAATGTAACACGATCGCTTATTGAACAATCATGCAGTAAATATATGTAACATTCAATGATATTTAAAGCATCAGTGATAAATAATTTATTTCAGTAAATAAGACATAAATTCAGTTTGGTTATACAAAGTAAAATCATACTTTCCAGTATAACCCCAACATGAGCATCCACTATCGATGTACTAGATAGTTTCTTGTACACCTCCTTTATTGGCCAAACCCACGCGAACCTCGTTTAGGTACCCCAAAGAGAATCTTGGTTTAGAAATACCTTTCGGGATCCAAACAAATCTGGCACCCTTGTTGAAAACAGAGGGCTTAATTTGTCTCCCATAAGCATCTACATAATCATACGTCTCTTGATATGCAATTTGGTCAGTATGATTATGTTGGGAAATAAGGGGTTCCCGGATCTATTCGAGGTGAATTTAAATACATATTTAAATTAATTAATTAATTACTAACATGAATTAATCCTAATTCAATTCAACATAATAATTAATCAATAAATAAACATCATGCGAACACGTATTTCACGTAAAACCTAAGCATGTGGAATCTAGGAATTACGTAAACACTAACCTCTCGTAGAGACAACAACTGAGATGATGGATCAACCCAAAGTACATTCTCAAATATATCCCACGTCCACGAACGCAATCCGGTGGGAGGATTATCAACGAATGATTTTAATCTTTAAAAGAAAAGAAATTTTTTGGCTACCACCTTTGTGGATTTCTAATTTTTCCAACACATGGAATTGCACTTGGGGATGAAAAACTCATCCCCTATTTATAATACATGAGGTGGTCGAAAATTTAGCCCTAGGAATAAGATGGGAAAATCTTTTCTTGATCTCCAAGAAATCTTGAATATATACAATATATTATTTTCTCCATAATTAAAATATTCCACAAAATTTCACCTCCTTATATTATAGATATTTTCGAAAATCTCACATAAGTAGGGAAGAAATAAGATCTTTTTCCTTTCTTGAACTTATGGGATAAACTTGTATCTCAAGAATACTTATTCCACAAGATCTTTCCAAGAAAATCAAGAAAAAATCTTTTCTCTCTCCTATCTTATTTTTTTCAAAAATAATTGGAAAAAAATTGGGCCAAAATATTTTCTTCTCATTTTCATTAATTGGACTTTAGTTTGGGCTATTTGAGGGGCCTTTAAGAGAATTAAGATTGGACCTCCAATGGGCTATGAAGCTTTAATATTTAGCCAAAATATTATTCAAGCCCATTAATATTAATTTACTCCACTATAAAATTAATATTGAACTATCCATCTTAACCCACATTACGACTTCACAATAATATGGCTCCCAGTCATTATTTCCCGCGTTTAAGATTATCTTAGTCCATTAATTAATTAAGTCACTGAACCGACTTTATATTAATTAATACATTTGTCCTTGGAGTAAAGACAGCTCAACATTATTTTCCATACCGGAAATAAATTTCCACTTGTAAGATTTGGTATGATAAAAATTTTGAGCGATAAAGATTTTGAGTCCACCAAGGGGACAAATCAAGCAAGCCGTACTTGCACGTGATTCTCCGTATTAAATCTTAGTAATCGTCATGTAATTAATAATATTGCCCAAGATACAAGGTATCGAATCGCATTGATTCTCTTCCCATCATAAGTCAAAGCAATAGTTATTAATTTCACACGATCCTATTTAAGGAACAGAGATTAAGAAATAACACACCACTGAGGTCTAATTCTTGTATATTCAGTACCGAAGAATTTATCCTCTTGTAGGTCCTTTTCAGTGCATCAGGATGCACTAGTGTAATCCCTTGGTCAAGACAAGTCAATTCGAGCCTTACACTTCAACCTTTCATGATGGGTTGTTCATTTCCATCTGGGTTGTGAATTTGTACTTAGTCAGGAGAAACTGTTAATTTGATCTTCTGTGATCTAGTATCACCAAATTAACTACAACGTAACACGTACTGACTTTATCGAACGAGTATGCAATAAATATATATAACATTCATTCATATTTAATGCAACATGTGATAAATAATTTATTTCAGTAAAATTAAATAAGAAATTCAGTTTGGTTATACAAAGTAAAAGCATACTTTTCAGTATAACCCCAACAGATTATTAGTGTGAGCCGTAGATGAATCAGAAGACTTGAGATTTTTTATTATATTTATCTTCTTTTAATCTAGTGGGGCTCAGGTGCAGCAGCCCTAGGTTTCTGATTGTAAGGGTAGGTACGACTGCTACCATTAAAAAATCCATATCTTTTTTGCATTGATGGTCTTAGCAGTTTACCCTTAGCTTGCTTGTTAGGCAGCTTGACCTGATTAGGTTTCAGATCAGATTTTCCCTTGAGAGGTAGTCTTTTCTGATTCCTAATATGCTGATCAGGTTGAGGTCTCTTAAGAAGAACAGGGTTCTTCTGTTGATTCCTCGGCTGATGCTTGATCAGTTGGGGTCCATTTCTGTTCCCTTTCTGATCAGACACTTGCCTTGCCTGGTCAGCCGATCCTTTTCCTTTATCTGATTCAGGTTTTGCTTTTCATGTATCATGATCAGAAACTCGTTTGATTACACTTTTCTGAAGTGAACCAGATGGGGCTTTTGAGGATGCAGAAGGGTTTTCATACCCAATTTCCTTCTTATTAGTTAACGTTCGAAAATAGTTGTTCAGATCTTGAACGGTCTTAGATGATTTCGTGAAAATCTCAATTTTCTTACCCAAACTATCCTCAGTAGTTTTTAGACTCTCATGCAGTCGGAAGAGTTCATCAAACTTAGCTTGGAGGATTTTGAGATCATTAGCTTGCTGTTTGTTAATGACTATCTGTTCCTTAATACTTTTATCCTGATCAGAAGAACTGACTTTCAGAAGCTCCAGTTCTGTAGTCATTTTCTAAACAGTCTCAACTGATTTCAGTTCAGTTGCTTTTCTTGCAGCATTTTCTTTAGCAAGCTGATTGTTCTCTGACCTCAGCTTATCGTTCTCAGCTTCCACTATGGTATAAGTGTCTACTGCATTAGAGAGATCATCAAGCAATTGCTCATTGTAGAGCTGCAGGTCAATCTCTCCAAGCAGATGTGCTCAGCACAACAGGTGTGGAAACAAAAAATACAGAAGGTTTAGAGGATACCTCAGAATTATCAGCATCTTTGTCCATGAGGCAGATGTCGTCATCAGATGAGAACATCAGATCGTCTATGTTATTGAAATCATCAGCATTGCTCATCAGGCAGAAGTCTTCTACAAATGAGTAACCATAATCCTCTTAAGGTAGATAAGAATCATCAATCTCAGATGTATCAGCAACCATGGCTTTTCTGTTTCTGTATCATTGCTCTCTTCTGTTCCGCTTGTCTTCTCTTTCTTTTAGAGTCAGGTCAGGGCAGTCTGCACTGTAGTGACCTGGTTTCTGACAGTTGAAACACGCTCCACGTTCCACGAAACTTCTTCTGCCAGGTGAGTCATTCCGTCTGTAGAATCTGTCAGGTGACTTTCCTGTTTGTCTGTGATCAGAATTCCTCCTTTCTGATTTGTTGTCTCTTCTGTCATCAGATCGTTCATCTCTTTTCTTATCCTCTCGGCGATCCTCCCTATGATCATCTCTTATGTCATCAGATCTATTTCTTTCTTGTGATTTGTCAGTTGACCTCCTATCTCTTCCCCTGTTGTTCTTGTTGGGGAATTAATTGCACGGATCATTCGGGATGAATATTTAAATATAAATTTAATTCTAACAATTATTACTAGCATGAATTGATCTTATATTAATTCAAATAATAATTCAACAACAAATCATGCATATAAACAGTTCACATAAATCCTACGCATGCGGAATTACTATGGATTTACGTGAACTAACCTCTTGGAGTGGCAATGGTCTCGTCGATAAGAATGCACCAAAAAGTCTTCCCAAGTATTCCCTAGTCCTAGCTCGTCAATCCGGTGGAAGGAAGCTCGCGAACAATTAACAAAAGGGAAAATAAAATTTGTTGCACCACCTTTGTGGATTTACTAATTTTTCCAGCACATGGAATTGTACATGGGGATGAAGAAATCATCCCCTATATATAGAGATGTGGTGGAAAATTTTTCCACATGGAATAGCGAGGAAAAAATATTTTCTTGGTCTCCAAGAAATCTTGAATATATCTCCTATATTCTTTTCTCCATAATTAAAATATTCCATAAAAATACCACCTTCTCTTGTTATGGTTATTTTCGAAAAAAAATAAGGATAAAGATTCCAACATTTGGATCTTCTTGAATTTATGAGATATACATGTATTGCAAGAATACATATCTTCCATAATATATTTTCAAGAAAATCAAGAAAATCTTTCTTTCCCTTATTCTTTCCAAATTTTCAAAAATTGTCATATGATAACCAAGTGGGAGATTTCTTGAATTTAATGAGATAATCTTGTATTTCAAGAATACATATCTTCATTCCATAACAAAATTCAAAGAAAATCTTTCTCCCCTTTTATTCATATTTTTAGAAAAAATGAGGAAAAATATCAACATAATTTATTTTATTTTTAAACACCTTTTTCAGTTATTGGACTTTATGTTGGGCTACTTAAGGGGCATTTAGGAGAATTAAGATTGGACCTTCCAATGGATCTTGAATTACCAATATTGAGCCACAATATTATTCAAGCCCATAAATATTAATTAATCTCACTACATAATTAATATTGCACTATCCATCTTAACACATATTACAGTTAATATGACTCTCGGTTATTATTTCCCGTGTTTAAGATTATCTAGCCCATTAATTAATTCAAGCCACTGAAATAGCTTTCCATTAATTAATATCTTTTATCCTTGGTAAAGGCACGGTTCAACATTATTATCCATACCGGAAACTAGTTCCACTTGCAAGATTTGGTATGATAAAACTTATGAACCTCCCAAGGGGGCAAATCGAACAAGCGCACTTGCACACGATTCTCCGTATTAAATCTTAGCAATCGCATGTGACCAATAATATTACCCAAGATATAAAGTATTGAATCTCGTTGATTCTCTACCCGTAATAAGTCAAAGCAATAATTACTAACCACGCGCGATCCTATTTAAGCGACGAAGATTAAGAAATAACGAACCACTGAGGTCTAATTCTTCCTAGTTCAGTTCTGAAGAATTTGTCCTCCTGTAGGTCCTCTTCAGTGCACTAGGTCGGGATGAATATTTAACGAGATATATTCGGGATGAATATTTAAATACAAATTTAATTATAACAATTATTACTAGCATGGTGTACTTTTGGTTACAAGGGACATGCACTAGTGTAATCTCTTGGTCAAGACAAGCCAATATGAGTCTTACACTTCAACCTTTCACGATGGATTGTTCATTTCCATCTAGGTCGTGAATGGTGTACTTTTGGTTACAAGGGACTGTTAATTTAATCTTCTGTGATCTGGTATCACTAAATTAACTACAATATAACACGTACTATTTATTGAACAGATATGCAGTAAATATATGTAACATTCGATGATATTTAAAGCATCAGTGATAAATAATTTATTTCAGTAAATAAGTCTGAAATTCAGTTTGATTAAGTAAAAGCATACTTTCCAGTATAATCCCAACAATCTCCCACTTATACTCAAAGTCTGCTTTTAAGTATACTACATCATGTCTCGTGTAGTTCCTAATACGTGACATGAAATGTCACCTACACGAACTTAATAATGTCTCCCACTTATACTCAAAGCAAATTGGCAACGGTCTTGACACCCATTCCTTCCACATGTCTCTCGAATGCATTCTGAGGCAGACCCTTTGTGAATGGATCAGCTAGGTTGTCTTCTGATGCGATCTTTGCCACCTCTATATCTCCTCTCTTAACAATTTCTCGTGTAAGATGGTATTTCCTTTCAATGTGTTTGCTGGACTTGTGGGCTCTTGGTTCCCTTGAATTTGCAACTGCTCCGGCATTGTCATAATAAACAGTGATTGTGCTGGGCAAATTCGAAACTACATCCAAGTCCACTAGGAAGTTCTTCAGCCAAACCGCTTCTTTTGCTTCCTCGCAAGCAGCTACATATTCGGCTTCCATGGTAGAATCGGCGATGCATTTTTGCTTAACGCTTCTCGATGCCATGGCTCCTCCCCCCATGCAAAACACACTACCGGAGGTAGATTTTCTGGAATCTAAGTCTGATTGGAAATCCGAGTCCGTGTAGCCGATGTGGATTAGACTATCTGACTGATAAACCAACATTCTATCTCGAGTTCTTTTCAGTTACTTCAGAATGTTTTTAACTGCCGTCCAATGTTCTTTCCCCGGGTTACTTTAATATCTTGTCACCATGCCAAAGGCAAAGCAGATATCCGGTCTCGTGCACAGCATTGCATACATAAGGCTTCCGACAGCTGAAGCATAAGGAATGCCTTTCATGTCATCTATCTCCTTTTGTGTCTTAGGGCACATTTCCTTGGATAGATAGATTCCATTTCTGAAAGTTACGAAGCCTTTCTTGGAATCCTGCATGCTGAATCGTTTCAAGACAGTGTCTATGTATGAATCTTGCGATAAGCCTATCATCCTTTTCTTGCGATCTCGAGTGATCTTGATCCCAAGGATGTGTCCGGCTTCCCCTAAGTCCTTCATATCAAACTGTTTCGAAAGCCATGCCCTTACGTCTGATAACACCTTTACATCGTTCCTGATGAGCAGAATGTCGTCTACGTATAGTACTAAGAATACCAATGCAGTTCCGACAAGCTTTTTGTACACACAACTTTCGAACTCGTTTTGATCAAACCCATAAGACTTTATTACATGATCAAAACATTGGTTCCAAGCTCTGGATGCTTGTTTGAGTCCGTAAATGGACTTCATGAGCTTACAAACTAGGTGTTCTTGGCCCTTTTCAATGAAGCCTTGGGGTTGTTGCATATAGATTTCTTCATCAAGACTTCCGTTAAGAAAAGCTGTCTTGACATCCATTTGCCAGATTTCAAAATCGAGATGCGTAGCAATCGATAAGAGAATCTGGATGGACTTGAGCATTGCTACAGTTGAAAAGGTTTCCTCATAGTCGATCCCTTCTTTCTGAGTAAAACCTTTCGCCACAAGCCTTGCCTTGAAGGTTTCCACCTTCCCGTCCGGTCCCCTTTTTCTCTTGTATACCCACTTGCAACCAATGGGTTTGACCCCATTAAGTGGTTTGACTAGCTCCCCACACTTTGTTATGATCCATAGAAGCCATTTCGGCTTTCATTGCCTTTTGCCAAGAAACAACATCCTTGTCTTGGATTGCCTCATCATATGTCCATGGGTCTGATTCGTCTTGTCCGGGAATCAAGTCTGAGGACTCTCCTATCCCCATGAATCTCTCGGGCTGTCTAACAACCCTCTCAATACGATGAGGTTCCGGTTGTGTAAGTGTGTCGTTTGGTATGTCATCTTGTACAGTTGGCAATGAGGTTAGCCCCCTTAGCTCACTTAAGGTAATCTCACTTCTGGGTCTTCTTTCGTTCATATAGTCTTCTTCCAAAAATCTAAAGTGGGTGCTTATTACCACCTTTTGATCTTCGGGACCATAGAACACACCCTTTTGTTCCCTCGAGGTATCCTATAAACAACCTTAATTCTGATCGAGGATCCAATTTTCCAGCTTCCTTGTCCAACACGTAGGCGGACACCCCAAATTCTCATGTGTCTCAAACCGGGCTTCTTACCCGGTCCACAATTCTTTGGGAGTTTTGGGAACCGATTTGGATGGCACCAAGTTCGAAATGTAAGCCATTGTTTCAAGGCATGGCCCCAGAATCGACTTGGGAAGATCCACATAACTCATCATTGATCTAACCATTTCCAAAAAGAGTTACTGCTTTTAAGCTCTGCAACCCCATTTTGTTGAGGGGTTCCGTGCGATTAATTTGATATACAATCCTTCATCCGACCCGAGTAGTTCAAAACTCATCGCCGAGGTACTTTCGCCTCCACGATCGGATCGTAGAGATTTGATACGTTTTCCCTATGATTCTCTTGCTTGAGCCTTAAATTCTCTGAATTTCTCAAAGGTCTCGATTTATGCTTCATAAGGAAAATATAACCGCATTCCTTGAGTAGTCATCAATAAAAGTGACGAAATACTCATAACCTCCTCTTGCTTTGGTTGACATTAGACCGCATCGTCGTGTGAACGATTTCTAACACTTCTTTGGCTCTATTCCCTCGGCTCCAAAATGCCCTCTTGGTCATTTTTTTACCCTCCAAACATGATTCGCAGGTTGGAATTGGTTCAACTTGGAGAGACTCCAGCAAACCGTCTTTCACCAACCTTTGGATCCTCTTTGGATTAATATGTCCTAATCTTAGATGTCATAGAAGTGTTTCGTTCACGTCTGATGAACGTTTTCTTTTATCGGAAATAATTGATGTGTTATAGGATGCATTTCGTGAGTGGTGTGCATAGTTAATTGTATAGAGATTATTCGACAACGTTCCATGACAGATAAATTTATCATAAAGAGAAATGGTAAGAACTTTATCAAATGTAACCGAATATCCATCAAGGTAAAGTTTAGAAACCAAAATTAAATTATTTCTAAAATTCGGAACGTAAAGAACATCTCTCAAAATTAAAACTCTGTCTTCAAAAGACAGGTGCACTTCTCCCATCGCTTCACCGCCACTCGTAGAAGATCGCCGGTGTGGATGGATCTCACTCCCACTAAGTTGCTGGGTCCGCTTGAACCACTGTAAAGTGAAACAAACATGATAAGTGGATCCCGTATCCACCACCCATAAATGGGAGGCATACGCCGCTAAGCAAGTTTTAACAACTAGTGCGTGAGAATTACCTTTCTTTCCATTCCTTTTGGGTTTGGAACAGGCTATCCTCCAATGTCCCTTTTCACCGCAGTTAAAATATTTTCCTTTTGGTACTTTCTTGACACCCATCCAGTTAGCTGTCTTTCTCTTACTTTTCTTAGTGATGAGTTTGCTTTGGATCTGACCACTTTCCTTTTCTTGAGTCTTGCCTTCCATTGGCCTAGATCTTGAGAAAAGACTTTTGGTCACCAATGCTTCGTCTTTCTTTCCTAAATGCTTCTCTATCTTCTCCAAAGCTTCTTGTAGAGTGTCTATAGTAAACATGTGATCGCTCATCACAAAACTACAGTAAAACCCATCGAAGCACCTTGGAAGAGTTAGCAAAAGAAATTCAATTTGAGCCTCATCATAATACTTAGTACCGAGATAAGCCAGTTTTTCAAAATAGCATTTTATTCTGAGAACATGCTCCCTTACGGGTGTTCCCTCAGCCATCTTTAGCCTGGCCACGTCGTCGTTTTTAAACTAATTGATCATGCGGTCTTTTGTTAAAAATATTTCTTCAAGACTTTGCATAATTTCTGCAGCAGACTCAACACCTTCATGAATGTGTCTCAAATCATCAGACAGTGAAGTCAAGATTACACGTTTCATGGGTTCATTGTCTTGCTCCCAAATATTATGCAAGTGTCTTTCCGCATCAGCTGATCCATCAGTAGGCATACGGGGCTTGGGTACATCAAGAACCCAATGATGTTCTTGTGCAAGTAGGACAAAACTCATATTTCGTTTCCAAACAACATAGTTGTCACCAGTTAATTGGTGTTCTTTGAGTGTATATAACAGTGGATTAAAAGGTTGCGACATGATGAACTGAAATAAATAATAATATGCATAAGCACAAATATATCACAAGGTTAGATCACATGTGTTGGGATATTTTAGTTTTGATGAATTATGCCAAAACATTATCAACTTGTGTTATTCAAGCTAATTTACAGATAACAAGTTGAGGGGGAACGAAAGAACAAGTTGAGGGGGAACTCACGAAATCAGAAGTAGATGATCGAGATTAGACGAGGCTGCAGACGAGACTGATCGAGATCAGATGAGTTAGATGAGTTCGGAGTTAACTGATGAGCTGTGCAAATCAGAAGTGAAGAAAAGCTAAGCCAGCAAATCAGAAGATGAGCAGATGAGACTGATCAAGATCAGACATGATCGAGATCATATATGAAGATGAGCAGATGAGACTAATCGAGATCAGACGTGATCGAGTTCAGATATGCTAACCTGATATGCTAACCTGATATGATGTACTTACCTGATGCTATCCTGATATGTTGATCTGAAGATGTGTTGGTCTGATCAGTCGAGATGATCAGATCAGGCAAAGAAGAAATCAGATAGCCTGGGTAAAAGTAATCTGAGACTCAGTAAGTAAAACTAATCTGAGACTCAGTAAAGAAAACTGATCTGAGACTCAGTAAGTAAAAGAGACCTAAGGGTCAGGATGTCTGAAGTCAGAAGAACTGAACTCAGTTAGCCTGAGGGTCAGTATGCCTGATCAAACAAGGTCCGCTGAAGAGAAGTCTGCTGAATCAAGAACCCTGAGTAACCTGAGACTCAGAGAAACCTGAAGGCTCAGAGAAACTGAAGACTCAGTATGTCTCTGAAGACACTGAGACTCAGAGAACCCTGAAGACACAGTAATTACTGAAGACTCGGTAATTACTGAATACTCAGTATAAACCTGAATGTTCCGAGGCAAAGAAATTGAGGAATATAGCCGTTAGAATTCAGCTGACGTGGACCAATGAGAGGAAGACAACCAACCTGAAAAAGCTGCAGAACTTACAAAGAATGGTATGGATTTGAATGTGATTCTCTCCAACGGTAACATTCAAATCCACATTATAAATACAAGATCTTCCATCAAATTAAGTGTGGAGAATATGCAAAAGATGCTACAGAGCCAAGAGGGCATATACTCATGCATTCCCACCATAGAACACAAGTCTGTAGATATACACATATATTCAAAGAGTGTTCTAGAACCCAATCTAAGCAACCCACGATGTATCCTAAGCTTAGAGAGATTTTCCCAACCTTAGCATTGAGGCTAAACAAATGTAAGGGAAAATCTCACCATAGTTGGAGACAACACCAAACCCAAACCCCATTCTCGTAAGAGATAACTAGTGGTGAAGTGAGGTAGTTGTTAGGCAATCCCGAGAGAGGGTGATAAGTCCCGTTGGAGTGTGAACTCGTTAAATATCTAGAGGCGAGCCAGAGAGGGTGATAAGTCCAGAGGCGAGCCCGAGAGGGTGATAAGTCCAGAGGCGAACCCGAGAGGGTGATAAGTCCAGTTTGAAGGAATTTCCCTAGGAACAGGGAGAGTGGATGTAGGAGCTTGAGTCTTCGAACCACTATACTTTGTTGTGTTCTTTACTGTTTTATGTTCTTATCTTGTCATATGCATTCGATTATAAGCAAAACACAACACATGAGCTCAAAACGTAAAAATCTGGAATCACCATTCCTTCACCCCTGTTTTTATATGCATCGCATGTCATGTTTGCTTCCGCACGCCCAAAATGAGTTTTTCACCGGGCCTATCAACATGTTTCATATTGAAATCTCAAAAAAATATGAACATGCATCAGCCAACATCTCAAAACAATTTAAATAAGCCACGTGGGGTGGGTAATTATTTAAACACATTCAAGCAGGTTACAAACAAGAATAGTTACAAACCTTTAATATCTAGATTAATAGTTGGCTCCCACTTGACCAATATAAAATTGACAAGGACTTCAGAGAAGTATATGCATATCAATTTTATACCTAAGTAATAACATTATTATATACAGAATTATTATTTCATTTTGAACGAGCCTCGTGGGGAGGGTCATCGTCGCCACTAGTAATAATCCACAATCATCCATTTGGAATTTATTCATGTGAAAGTTATCTTTTGACCGTCCCGTGGGGGGAATTTCTCCAAAAGAATTCACAAATAAATAAATCATGGAGGTCAAAATTAATTCAATTTTATTATCCATAAAATTGTCAATTAATTGTTTAAGCATACTTAGTAATTTTCGAATGTGAGATTTTTCAAAACGTTTTCTCATGCATCGCAAATTTAAACACAATTTAAATAAGCATAAACATCAAGACAAAAATTAAACATATTGGGCACACATATCCAATTATCACGGTTAATTTTGTCATGTCTTGATCTCAAGAAATCGTCTTCTTAGCCTTCATCGTTCGTCTCGAAAAGCTCCCACTTGACCGTCTTAAAAAAATGCCTTGTCAAGCCATTATCATCGACCCGCTCATGGTCGGAGTGCCGCCTAGCACTCCCGGCCGTGTCGAGTGGCGTCGTCTTGGCGTCTTATTGAAAGCACCGGTACCCGCGTCGCCTCGAATCCGCCCATTCGACAACAAGCTTGGCGGGTGTCGGCGGCGCCCAGCAAGCGTCCAAATAAGACGCCCAGCATCTTGATCCATGTCATGCCGCCCTGCATTCGTCTGCCCGTCACATCGGTAGCCGATTACCTCTTGCCGACCCGATCCGTCCCGGCCTTTCGGCGGCGGCCTCGCCCCACGCCCATTTAACTCGGGACGACGCATTGCCTACGCCCGATTCGGATCCGTCTTTTAATTCTTCGTCTCCGCCTCCGTTTCCGATCCGGTTACAATTTATTTTACAAAAATAAATAAACCTAGATCTAGACTAGTCTATTACATTGATCAAATCAAATAAATTCTAATCTACTCGTGGATTTTCTCACGAGACAAAATGAATTCGAACGAATCGAATTAAAAAACCACAATTTATATGCATGCATAAATAAACACATTAAATTCCATGACAATTGGATACCTGCAAAAAAGATCTAGCAATTCTACTATCCAATTTCAAATTTAATGAAAATGAATTAAATTACAATTTAAAAATCAGAGCCCGAAACCGTGGCTCTGATACCAGTTCTTGGGGAATTAATTGCACGGATCTATTCGGGATGAATATTTAAATACAAATTTAATTCTAACAATTATTACTAGCATGAATTAATCCTATATTATTTCAAATAATAATTCAACAACAAATCATGCATATAAACAGTTCACATAAATCTACGAATGCGAAGTTACTACGGATTTACGTGAACTAACCTCTTGGAGAGGCAATGGTCTCGTCGATAAGAACACACCAAAAAGTCTTCCCAAGTATTCCATAGTCCTTGCTTGTCAATCCGGTGGAAGGAAGCTCGCGAACAATTAACAAAAGGGAAAATAAAATTTGTTGCACCACCTTTGTGGATTTACTAATTTTTTCAGCACATGGAATTGTACATGGGGATGAAGAAATCATCCCCTATATATAGAGATGTGGTGGACGATTTTTCCACATGGAATAGCGAGGAAAAAATATTTTCTTGATCTCCAAGAAATCTTGAATATATCTCCTATATTCTTTTCTCGATAATTAAAATATTCCATAAAAATCACACCTTCTCTTGTTATGGTTATTTTCGAAAAAAATAAGGATAAAGATTCCAACATTTGGATCTTTTTGAATTTATGAGATATACCTGTATTGCAAGAATACATATCTTCCATAATATCTTTCCAAGAAAATCAAGAAAATTTTTCTTTCCCTTATTCTTTCCAAATTTTTGAAAATTGTCATATGAATAACCAAGTGGGAGATTTCTTGAATTTAATGAGATAATCTTGTATTTCAAGAATACATATCTTCATTCCATAACAAAATTCAAAGAAAATCTTTCTCCCCTTTTATTCATATTTTTCGAAAAAATGAGGAAAAATAGCAACAAAATTTATTTTATTTTTAAACACTTTTTTTCAGTTATTGGACTTTATGTTGGGCTACTTGAGGGGCCTTTAGGAGAATTAAGATTGGACCTTCCAATGGATCTTGAATTATCAATATTGAGCCACAATATTATTCAAGCCCATAAATATTAATTAATCCCACTACATAATTAATATTGCACTATCCATCTTAACCCATATTACAGTTAATATGGCTCCCGGTTATTATTTCCCGTGTTTAAGATTATCTAGCCCATTAATTAATTCAAGCCACTGAAATAGCTTTCCATTAATTAATATCTTTTATCCTTGGTAAAGGAACGGTTCAACATTATTATCCATACCGGAAACTAGTTCCACTTGCAAGATTTGGTATGATAAAACTTATGAACCTCCCAAGGGGGCAAATCGAACAAGCGTACTTGCACACGATTCTCCGTATTAAATCTTAGCAATCGC
This sequence comes from Stenogyne calaminthoides, assembly GCA_037126765.1. Taxonomy (NCBI): domain Eukaryota; kingdom Viridiplantae; phylum Streptophyta; class Magnoliopsida; order Lamiales; family Lamiaceae; genus Stenogyne; species Stenogyne calaminthoides. The sequence continues at coordinate 2,603,386 of JBBCBC010000010.1, forward strand.
ATGTGATCAATAATATTGCCCAAGATATAAAGTATTGAATCTCGTTGATTCTCTACCCGTAAATAAGTCAAAGCAATAATTACTAACCACACGCGATCCTATTTAAGGGACGAAGATTAAGAAATAACGAACCACTGAGGTCTAATTCTTCCTAGTTTAGTTCTGAAGAATTTGTCCTCCTGTAGGTCATCTTCAGTGCACTAGACATGCACTAGTGTAATCTCTTGGTCAAGACAAGCCAATCTAAGTCTTACACTTCAACCTTTCACGATGGATTGTTCATTTCCATCTAGGTCGTGAACGGTGTACTTTTGGTTACAAGGGACTGTTAATTTAATCTTCTGTGATCTGGTATCACTAAATTAACTACAATGTAACACGTATTATTTATTGAACAATTATGCAGTAAATATATGTAACATTCGATGATATTTAAAGCATCAGTGATAAACAATTTATTTCAGTAAATAAGTCTGAAATTCAGTTTGATTATACAAAGTAAAATCATACTTTCCAGTAAAATCCCAACAATTCTGATAATCTCTGTAGAACTTTCGATATTTACCCAGTTGTATGTTAGATCTTTCAAGTTTTCTGGTCAGCAAAGCAATCTGTTCTGTCTGACTTATGATATTTTCAACCGGTTCAGTAGACTTTGAGTTGCTGTCGGGTGCTTTGAATGCAACTGCTTTCGATGTGGCAGGTGTGACTTCAGCAGGCGACTCATCATCTTCTTCTTGCTCTCTCTCAATCAGATCAAACTCATGTGCTTTAAGGCTCAGAAACAGGTTGCTTGGCTTCATCTTTGCAATATCTTGACAATCCTTTATCATAGTAACTTTCATATCCCATTTCTTTGTCAGAGATCTCAAGATCTTGTAGTTGATGTCTTTGTCTGACATTTCTCGTCCCAGTTCCCTAAGCTTGTTGACAAACATGGTGATTCTTCCATCGAGCTGATTTATGATTTCATTTGGCAGCATCTTAAGTTTCTCAAACTTCACCAGTTCGGCTTGCAATCTGCTGTCTTTAATCAAATCATTTCTTCACACATCTCAGCAAGTTTATCCCACATCTGTTTGGCTGTCTTGAGATACTTGATCTTCTCTCTAGTTATCTTGTCCATCGTTTTTATAATAATATGTCTGGCCACAGTATCCAGATTGGATAATTTTCTCTCCTTCGGCAAACATCAGAGAATGACTCTTTCTGATTCTGGCTCCAACTTGAAATTCTGGATCACCCCTTCAGCTGGATTGTTGTAATAGATAATGATGGGTCCTTGTTCAAGAACTTCCATCATTCTGCAGCTTATAACTCCCAGATGGTTGCTCATAAGTATGGTCCAGTCTGCATACTCATCGATAGAAAACTTAGGCAGATCATGATACATACCAGAGGTATTATCCATGCTGATTGTGAGTTTTGAAAATAAATGAATTTAAAAACAGTTTTTTCAAGATCTGTTCAAGTGACCACAATGGTTCTTCCCCAAGAACCGATGATACTCAAAGCCAGTGGTCCGTAGAACCACTGCTCTGATACCACTTGTAGGTCCCGAACATGTTTTGTGAGGGCAGAAGTCTAGAGGGAGGGGTGAATAGACTTCTGAAAACTTTTCGTGCAAGATCAGGTGTGAAAGTAAGTTGCCTGATCAGAGTGCGAGTGAATCAGTTTGGACTGATATCCAACTTACTGATTGCCTGATGGCAGATCAGTTCGGTTTCTATCAGTTTAACTGATGTGCGGAAGCAAGTTTTAACCCGTGTGAGAAACCAGTTTTAGAATCAGATTCTGCTTGTCTGTTTTCAATCAGATGACAAAGTGTCAAGCTGATCAGATCAGTTGCTTGATGCAAAACTGATCTAGACTCAGAATATGTATGCGATAACAAAACAGGTAGTGTGTTATAGTGTAAAGCAGATAAATCAGATGAGCACACAAGATTTTTATAGTAGTTCGGACAACAAGTCCTACATCCACTCTTCCCTATCAGCAGGGGCACCAACTAACCAACTGGACTTAGTTTAATGTGTTAGTCCAACACAGTACAACCAACAGATGTTTCAAGAGTTCTCACTCAACCAATCTCAGAAATCAGAAACTAGAAACCCTAGTTTGAAATCTTGCTAAACAAACTTAACCTAACTTTTTGGGTTTGGGTAAAGATTTGTTGTTGTTCCAACTAAAAATCTATCCTAGTATTTGTGTAGCCTAAAGCTAGAGGATGAGATTTCTATGCTAAGAACAATGGGATGAACACTTAGAAATATTCTTCAAATTTGTGTTCTTAGTGCGAAAATTTGCTTGTGCTTGAGCTTGATGATAATTTCCATGTCTTCACTATGAAGTATGATTCCATATTTATAGACCTCGAATTCAAAGAGCAGTTGGAGAGCAATTTGAATTTCAGGCTATATTTGGTAGAATTGCAGGGTTGATGTGACGTGCTTCAGGAACGGCATGGCTGAAAGCATGTATGTTTGTCCTTTCTAGCTGTTTGACTATGCAGCACCGAATCCCACTTTGTCAGCTCCGTACGTACGTGTCCCGTTCTCATTGGTTAACAAGTACACTTATTCAGTGTTTGTTCTACCAACTAAAGTTGACATTCTTCTTGTCTGATTGACAACGTATGATCTGGTGCAGCATCAGTTGACACCTGGTGTGAGACCTGATCAGATAAAACTGACCAGTCTACCTGATAGAGTCTTCTGATGCAAGTTGTCTTAGCTCAACTTAGCAGAGTACTCGACTGATGTAGGTTTTCTAGTCTTCTGGTCTTTTTCTTCTGGTAGTCATATGATCTTCAGGTCTTCTGATTTTCTGGCTTCATGTCTTCACCTGATCATCTGACTATCTGATCTTCTGACCTGACTTGTCTGATCTTTTGATCTCGTCTGATCTGACCCGAGTTTCTGATCTTTTCCAAGACTTGACATATTTATATTGAGTTCCCCCTCAATATGTGACCTATCTTTTACATCAGCTGTCTATACAACTTAGTTGGTCACCTTATCCTGATTCTAAGTCATCAGTCAGCTAACAGATCTGACTGGTCCTATTACAATCTATTTTGGAACTTCCATCAAAACTAACTACAAATTTCCCAACAGTGAAAAACAGAGAATTCAAAATGACTATATTCTCTACTTTACACATACGTACCTTTACAGAGGAAATGACCATTTGTTCTTAGTAAATCCAAGTGGTAGTATATATAAAGAAAATACCAATGCGGGCTCAGTCCAAAACGAAACATACACGAGGTTGAATTTCCTGGCAATGGTCACAGACCACGCATAAATAGTATCAGTGACCAACATATTGGGTGCAACGTCCGATGATTGGGAAATCAAATTCCCAACAAATTCATCAACGTTAGTTTGGAAATTACGGAACAGGTAGATCCAGTGATCTAAAGCGTTGAGATCTCTATCGTATTCGACCGGAAGACCATCGCCAATTGTAGTGTAATGAATGTCGAGACCTGATTGTCGAGCTTCAGAAAATATGTCGACTTTATGGTGAGCTTGGAATAATTCACGATGAACAAAAGTGACGGTAATGCCCTTGGAGGCAAGCTTGAGAGCTAGGCTGACGAAGGGGTTAATATGACCTTGGGATGGGGCGGAGATCAATAGCATGCCCCTTCTTCTTCTCTTTTTCAACCATACTTCTCTTCTTTTTCTGTTTTTAAATGGGATTGTAGGTGGTAAGATTGATTGTCTTGACTGGTTTTTATACATCTAGCTAGTGTACATGTTTGTACAATTGTGTGGGTGCGTGGCACGTTCACAAAGTCAAACTTTGTGTGTTCATTTATCTATTTTTTAAATAGACACACATGAATGAATGAGATCGTCTTACTATTAGATGAGACATTAATTGAGTATTTGTGCTTTGACACTTTATAAGGATTGGGTGTGATTTGTGTTAGATTTTGCCCCATCTTTGCATTTGACCATCTCATATAATTCTTTGTCTTTTTGAAATTAAAATGTTGTAATTCAATAACTAATTTATAATGTACGTTAAATTTATGATATTATACGATATATATATTCTTAAAATATACTACACAGTCACACATGGAATAATAATTTTGCAAGGAAAAATCAATATTATCCTCCGACAGATTTGGATCCTGTACATTTACAAGACCATCATGTGCATTTCTACCAAACGGTTTTATAGTGTATTTTGTAACTGCACAACATAATGATTCTGTACTGTATTGAAACCAAATACATTATAAAATAGTGCGATTTTAATGCACATAATGATTTTCTGCAGAACACATGATTCAAATATGTCTCATGACTAGCTACAGGGCCGGTCTTTTAATAAGACCAATGAACCGAACGATTCAGACCTAGAAATATATCAAAATTTTAGGGGCCCATTTTTTTATACCTTATATATATATATATATATATGTGATTGTACTTTTTTAAGTTTATTGGTAATAGAATGGGCATAATTGAAAAGGACTAAATTCTATAAGAGAATCAAGATTCTAATTTAAATAATACTAACAAAAAAGGAATATAAGAGAATCAAGATCCTAAATTAAATAATAATAAAAAAGAAAAAAAAAAGATAAATATGATCTGAAAAAATATGGAAGACGCTGGAAAAAAAATAGGAATAAAAAGAAAAGAATGAGAAAAAATTATTGAGAGAATGTTTGAGTAAAATGTTATGTTTTTTGTTTTTCAAGGAGGATTTTTTAAATTTGATTTCTTCCAAGTCTCGAGTTCAAAAACTTAGGATCAATTGTTTACCATCGAACAAGTAATTTTGAGTTTATTGTTATTATATTTCTAAATAGTTGATATAATAACTTGGAGCATGTTATATGTTGATTGAAGATTGATTATGGATTAAGAATTTGGAATCCTAACCATTGCTTATTGTTTTATGTATGACTTTAATTTTTATTTTAAAAGTTTTTATTGATGAATTAGATATGAATTGTTTGTTTAATTCTTTACTTTTAACCAAAGTTGAAGCTCATTAAAACTTACCTCCGATCAACTATGTCACGGGAAATAATGAATGAGTTATTTATGCTATCACAAGAAATGAATTATTGAAGAACTTGATTAATACTTTTGCCGCAAAAACTATTTGGCGAGTTGTATTTATGTAATCTTTTGGGATATAATTGTTATATTATTTTAAGTGTGATAATATATTTTGTAATTTTACATTATTATACTTTTAAAAATTATCTTATGTTATTTTTTAGTTCGTAATGTGAAGAGGACCTTGTTTTATAGTTCAATCCAGGCCTCAATATTTTTAGGACCGACTCTGAGTAGCTAGTTCATACTAAAACCACGACAACATCTGGGCCTACCTAAACCCCAATTCAATTGGAAAAAATGTTGAATTTAATATTAAATCCCTAGACTCTAGCAAAAACAAAAAAAAAAGGAAAAAAAACATGTCTATGTTTAGTGTAATAAATAATTATAATATGCAACTTAATTTTGATATACAAGTCATCCGTTCTCATTTATTGATTTATACATCTACATTTAATTTAATTGGAATATATTAATTGTTTTAATGATCTGTTTAATCACATCTGGCACTAACCATGGGTTTATATATTCGGATACGACACATTTTGTTTGAATTTTTAAACCCAAAAATATTTAATTATTTGGTTGCACTGGTGATACGTGGAACATTTATTTGGGTTGTTGTATATTTATATTAAAACGTTCTGACGTTCACGTCTCTTCATCGTCAATTATGGGGGGACTGTACATGTTAATGATTCCAAAAGTATAATAGATACATATATATAGAATATGAAAAAGTGACGGGGAAGCTGAATTGCAATTTTATAGGACCACTTTGCAACGGAAATGATATCACAATGTTAATGGTTAAAAAAGTAAAACAGATAAATTGAATATGAAAAGTGACGGGGCAACCGAATTGCAATTGTAGGACCTTCTTGCAACGGAATGATATATATTACCACGTCTGAATGAAATTTCATATCATCTAAAAAAATTGATGAAGCACAGCGAGTAAACCATTCAATATGTATGGAATTAATTTTTTTACAAAATTTGAATTCAGAATGGTGAACGTTAGAAATAGACTAATTTAAAAAAAAAGGCCGACTCTTTTTTGTCCTTTTTAACTTGCACTTTTTTTATATCATCGAGACATTCAACTCACATTTATGTCCTTATTTGACATTTCTACCCGTACTTCCTTATTCCCATTCCCCCATCATATTGTCATTACCATTTCCCACATCATCTTTTTTATATTATCCCAATCCAAAACACCCTTCCCAAACATGACCCGATCCGGATCCAGATCCGACCCGAACCCCACCCGAAACTTGATTCGGACCTGACCCAGACCTGACCCGAACACAAGCCCGAACCCTGACTAGGACCTGGGGGTCAAAAGACAAATCTGAAAAGTTGAAGTGGGTTGAATTGAAGTCAATTGCACAGATCTAGACTCCATGCAACTGGTGCACTGGAGAATTTGTCTAGATTTATATTTCATAAAAGAAGACTTTAAGAAATTACCATCCGACTTGCATTGAAATCAACACTAAATTTCTGAACTAAAATTAAAATACATTACTGCAAATAAATATTTTTCTTCAAATCATTTATAAATCGGTCAAAAATTTTGACCTATAAATGATAAAATCTAGTCAAAAGAGAAATTAGAAAAGTTGAAGCGGGTTGAATTGAATCCAGTTGCAAGGATCTAGACTTCGTGCAACTGGTGCACAGGAGAATTCACCTAGATTTATATTTCCTAAAAGAAGACTTCAGGAAATTGCCATCCGACTTGCATTGAAATCGACACTAAATTTTTAACCTAAAATAAAAATGCATTACTGCACAGAAAGCATTTTCTCCAAATCATTTATAAATTGGTCAAAGTTTTTGTTTGAAGATCCGTCAATTTCCAATGCATCCCGTAGAGTCTTCTTAACATTCTCTGTCTCTTGTCTCATTCTCCTTGAAAAAGCCGTCTCACTCATTAACATTTTAATCTTTTCAGCAACTTCGTTTCTTTCCACGGATATCCCATCGTCACAAAGACTAATTCCAATCTTCCAATCATCTACTACTAATTTCCTATTAGTAGGTTGATCATAAAATATCGGATAACAAATCATCGGAACGCCACACCACATACTCTCAATTGTCGAGTTCCACCCGCAGTGTGTTAGGAACCCTCCAACTGCTCCACTCAAGAGCACCATAATTTGATCGCACCACGGGACTATCAACCCTCTATCTTTAATTTCATTCTCGAACCCAGATGGTAACACGTTAGCATCAACTGAGTCGTCAGCAATGGCGTCAACTCGAACTACCCAGATAAAGTTGACTCCACTAAGAAGAAGACCATGTGCCACTTCTTGGATCACGTGCCTACTAGTCTGAACCAAGCTGCCAAATGAGACGTATAGGACCGAGCCAGGTGGTTTGGAATCGAGCCACCTAGCGCAATTGTATTCGGCCTTCAAACTCTTGCTTACGACGCTATTAATAATATTTGAGAAATTGATAGGGCCAATAGCATAATTTGACTGGTATTTATTTAGAGCAGATATTGTGTCCGATTCAAGCTCATCAACTGTGTTATGTAGGATAAAATCTGCATTTTTTACTTCCTCAAATGATGCGAATAATGTAATGCTTGTTTTGTCATCCGCATCTGTGAGTGCCTGCATCAAGTCCTTTGCACACATCGGTTCAACTCCAGGAACGTAATCTATTTCCAACTTTTTGTCATCTGATAGGAGTATATAATTATAGACAAGTAATTTATTATTCAAGGAATTAATGAATTGTGAAATTAAATAAAGCAATTACATAGTCATTATATATAATTAGGATGTTTGCGTGCAAACCATTAAAATCAAATCATATAGTTATTTTTTGTTGTTGATCCATGATAGAATTTCGTATCATTTGTAAGTTCAAATTTATAGATAGATGTAGAATTAATTTTAATTTATATTATTTTCTTAATACATTTTAACTAAAAACTAATATTTTTTTCCAAAACTTAGTCCAAATTTTTTTTAGGTTAATTCTAAATAAATACACGACATTTTGATCAAATATCAATTTAATCACGACCTTCAAGATTTTTGTATTAAAGCCCAACCTTTGATATTGTTGCAAATTGATACACATTTTTTTTTCTCCGGGCGCAAAGAGGTGACGTGGCTCACCGAAGCATGTGTATACTTGTCAGTTAGAATGATACATATTAAATAATATTTTTTAAATTATTCCACATAATATTACACATTTTTAAAATAAATTAAAACAAAAAATAATAATTAAAAGAAGTTAAAATCTAAAAAAACAATTAAAATATAAATAAAAATAAAATTTATATCCATTTCATAAAATTGACCAAATCTCAATAAATAATTCACAAATTTAGTTTAAGGAGGTCGACCGCAATAAGAACAACAAGTGAGGGGTTGAGGGAGTGACAATAGACAATGAGTGGATTGAATGTGGGAAGAGAAACTAAGGGATTACATTTAATTTTGGAACATGAGAATATATTTAATTTTGAAACATTGACGACGATAATTAGTTTTTATGGTTTGGAATTTAGATATAAATAATTTATTTTATTTTTTTAGATTTTATTTATTTTATTTTTAATTCACTTTTAAAATATTTTTTATATTTATGATTTAGACATTTCATCCTACATGTAGTCTGACGTAACAAAAATAATAGTTTTGGCGAGTCACATCGTCTCTTCACGATCGTTGGAAAAAAACGTGTATTAATTTGCAACAACATCAAATGTTGGGCTTTTATACAATAATTTTGAAGGTCGTGATTACATTAATATTTGATCTAAAGGTCGTGTATTTATTTAGAATTAACCCTTTTTTTTATATTCAACTTCCGTGAATTTCGATTTTTCTTTCAAATAATTAACTTTAACGTCACCTTTTAAAAATATAGCTACTTGCAAACTGTAATTGTTTATTGCAGTTGCTTTTAAAGTTAGAGAGTATGTGATAAAGTTAAGATGAAGGGATATGGATAACAATAATGATTTACTAAAAATAAAATTCTTCAAACGAGGCCATTGAGTGTTACACCCCTGTCACAGAGATAATAACCGCCACAATCTAAATTGTCAACAATTATTATTGGTCTCTCGATAACCCCAATTCTATTTTTAATGAATCCTTTATTTAAATAGACTCAAATCTAACCCTCAAGTGCTAATTTATTCCGTAACTCATATTGAAAAATTCTAGACCGTAAATAAAATTTTGTTGCATAACAATTTAATATATAAAAGAGGAGTATCACTATAAGAAAATAGTGGATTGCCTACGGAATTTTTCAATATACCTACAAAATTTTCAACGAGAATAATTTCATTCTCAAATAGTCTTATTACTTACGACCTGCCTACGAAACTGTAATTCATATGTAAATTTGTTTGTAAGTGATTTTTAAACTAGAAATATAATTGTCTACGGAAATGTAAATTGCTTAGGAAATATTTGTGTAGTTAATTTATTTGTCTATAAAAATTACAAATGTTTAGGCATTTTGCTCGTAGGTAATTTGTTTGCCTAGGGAAATATTTTTTTGGTAATTTTTTTATAGATTATGCTAAAAATTGGTAGGCAAGTGGTAGATAATCCTCACTTTTTAAGGACTAAATAATTTTTGTGGGAAAATTTTGTAGCCATTTGAAAAATTCATAGGCAATTTTTTTTTTTTTTGGTAGTATCAATATGAGAAAATTATATATATACGTTTAAAATAATAGATTGTGATTGAGAGGTAAAATTGTTCTTAACCAAAAATAAGTAAAGAAATAAGGGAGATGGCGCTTCTACTTTTTATCCAAATACAACTTTTGTTTTAGAGTATGTATTAGTGTGAAAATTTTCATGTATGAAAATTTATAAAATTGTCCTAAATCAACCATCTACGCCTTAGACACTAAATGATGAACTCTAAATTATGACTTATTCAGGTCGGGTGAACCATGAACCACTCAATTTTGTTTTACTTTCACCAATTACAGAATTTAATTGTAAATTAAAAAAAATTCATGTGAGAAAATTTTTATACTAGACTTTGTCTTTGTTTTAATAGCTAGAAACGATAATTTGAAAACACTCATTTCAACGTTTAATTATTAGAATTAAAAAATGAAAATGCAGAACACTGACTAAATGTGTGGGCACATACCTTTACACAAATAATGACCATTTGCTCTTAGTAAATCCAAGTGGTAGTATAAAGAAAATACCAATGCTGGCTCAGTCCAAAACGAAACATACACGAGGTTGAATTTTTCCGCAATTGTCGCAGACCATGCATAAACAGTATCAGTGACCAATATATTAGGGACCAAATCACATGATAATTGGATCATCAAATTCCCAACAAATTCATCAACGTGCGTTTGGAAATTATGGAACAGGTGGAACCAATGATCTAAAGCGTTGAGATCTCGATCATATTCGACCGGAAGACCGTCGCCAATTGTAGTGTAACGAATGTCGAGACCCGATTTTCGAGCTTCGGAAAATATGTCGAATTTTTCGTTGATATTGGTATGTTGAGCTTGAGATATCTTATTATGAATAAATTCAAGATGGACAAAAGTGATTGTAAGGCCTTTTGAAGCAAGCTTGAGAGCTAGGCTCACAAAGGGGTTGATATGACCTTGATATGGAACCGAGATCATAATAGCATGCCCCTTGATATCCTTCTTTTCTCCCATTTTTTAAAAATTGGATTATGGATTGTAAGATTGTTTTTGGACTGCTTTTTATACACCTGACTCAATTTTTGTTGCCTAATGGTACAAATGAAAGAAGACGGAGGCTAGTAAAAAAATTATTTTATAAACCTTTCAACAAAAAAAAAAATTATAAAATAATAATTCTGATGTTACTGGCTGATGCTACAATATTACATACGATATATGCAAGGCGGTTTGAGTGGATTTTTGTAATTTTATTTTTGTTTCGCGAGGTCCACACAAAGTATCTATTGCTTAATTTCTAATTTCAAGATCGGGCAGGTGTCTTTCTTATGTAAATTGAACATATTATCATATCAAGTTTAATATTTAACATTAATTATAAGATCCTTTTCAAGATCGGGTATATTCTTTCTTACGGAAATTAACCATATTTTATAGCAATCATTAAGTCCAATTAATAAATAAACTAGTAATATTTAATAGAAGATCCATTTTCGCAGATAGTATGTAACTTGCAAATTCTTGCTTTTACTACCTTGGCTTCTATTCATGACATTACATACTTGGCTCTTTCTATGGAACACACTCCTATTCATGACTTTATATACTTGGCTCTTTCTATGGAACAGGTACGAGCATTGCAATTCAGAAAAGACAATTTCAGGCCCGCTTGGTATGATTTAGAAATGAGAATGATAATGATAATGAGTATCATCGAGTGATCAATCACCATGAAATTATTGATTGCATTATTATTGATTGGTTATAAAATTAACAATAGGTATCATATGAGGAGGGTTGAGTGAGTAATGAAAGTAGAGTTGAAAGAATTTCGTCTCATCTAAAAGTCCGAACTTGCAGAGAGGGTGAGAATCAATTCATTTATTTAATTTCCCTCAACACTCCGCCTCACTCGTGGGCCGAATCATTGCCTATGCAATTTGGGGAGGAGGCCCAACGAGTGGACAATTTAAATGGGTGGAGTGCTTTCCACGGGAATCGAATCTAGGATCTGGGCTGAGCCAAAGGCTCTAATACCATGAAAGAATTATGTCTCATATAAAAATTCGAACTTATAGAGAGGGTGAGAATTAATTCATTTATTTAATTTCCCCCAGTAAGGGTAATCAATTACTTACTTCTATTCTCATTACAAATACATCAAAACTATCAAGTAGTATTAATAGGAATAATTCGCATTAACTCTTTTATTACCCTTAACCAAGCTGCCCTCAATCTACGAGAAAAAAAAAATCACAAATGGTCATGTAACTTTGCCCGAATCCATTAACGATCCTGTAAATTTTTACTTTATCAATTTTGGTCCTTTTGGTTTCAATTGTAGTCCTTTTCGCCAAAAAATTGAAAATTTTGACCGGAAAATGGCCGAAAATATGATGTAGCATATAAAATAATGCGAAAAAAAATATATTGAAATGACGGGTTTAGTGAGAGGAAGAAAATAGTATAGGTTTCGACTCTCGTCTCAACTTAATCACTCGAAATTAGTCACGATAATAAATGAAATTTGTGATTTTGGAGTTGTCATTCACGGTGGAGGTGTAACAAAAACATGAAATTGATTAAGGTTTTGCTTCCTTGATGTAAGACAGTTCAAATGAGAGTGGTGACAACCGTTGACGTGACCAGAATAAAAAGTTAGGTTAATTTTCCGATTAAATTTGAAATTATCCGGCGAAAATGACTAAAATTGAAACTAAAAGGACCAAAATTGATAAAATAAAACTTATAGGACAATTTGTGAATTAAGACAAAGTTACATGACCATTTGTGATTTTTTTCTCTTAAATCTACACATGCAAATTAAATTTATTATTGAGGGTAAGAATGTTATATCATTTATCTACGAAGTAGGTCTACGGTGAAACTTGTTCATAGTATGAAATTTATATCACTACACTTACAAACTAATATCAATATACTTATCAACTGATATCATTACACTTATAAACTAAAATCATAATATTAAATATTATAGGTACTAAAAAATAAAAGTAATAATATTATTTTATAAGTGTAATGATATGAATTTCATACTATAAACAAATTTCATAGGAAAATTTGTCTTATCTACGTGATGTTATTTTTTCGTGTTTCACCCAATTTTTGCAATGCCGGCTATAATGCCTAGGTGTGTGAAAAATACCAAAAATTCAATATACATCGCACCTATCATATTAGAAAACGATAATTTTGGTATATTGAGAGTTTAGTTACGACATTCAATTTTACTATGATAAGAGTAAAGTAAAGTCACGTGGATAGCTCAAATGGTTAATGTTTCACTACATAAGACCCCGATTATTTTAGAAAACTATTGTAATTGATTATTTTTAAAAATAATTTAAAGATATTCTGAATAAACAAAGGCTCAATTGTGTTCCAATTCTCCGTATGTTTAACTAACAATCTCAACCAATAAAACGATTAATACCTTAGCCTATGCAATTCAATTTCTTTTCCTAAAGTTTCAATAAGTTGGGTTCGAAAAAAAATAAAAATTCAATATGTTACTTTTATATCTATTCCATTTTAATTATAAAGACGGTTAAGCGTGTGTGTATACTTCTATTATTATTACATAAATTACATGTTTATACTTTTAAATTAGATCTCAGTAATTTCAAGAGTCGGCCGCCCTGAAATGAAAATACATTATTGCTAAATACAGAGTTTTTTCTCCAAATCCTTCACAAATTGATCAAAATTTCTTCTCGAAGACCCATCAATTTCTAATGCATTACGAAGTATCACCTTAACATTTTAGCCTCATCCCTCAATCCCTCCGAAACATCTCCATTCATAAAACTCTTAATCTTCTCAGCAACTTCATTTCTATCAACAGATGCACCATCACAAAGACTAACACCAACCTTCAAATCATCAACAACTAGCTTCCTATTCGTCGGTTGATCGTACGATAACGGGTAGCAAATCATCGGAACGCCACACCACATGCTCTCGACTGTCGAGTTCCATCCACAGTGCGTCAGGAACCCTCCGATCCCCACATTTGAAAGAACCTTAATTTGATCACACTACGAAATTATCAACCCTCTATCTTTACTTTCATCCTCGAATCCAGATGGTAAAACATTAGATTCACGAGCAATCCAAATAAAGTTGACTTCACTCAGAAGAAGACCATAAGCTATTTCTTCAATCACCATATCTTACTAATTTTAGATATGCTCCCAAAAGAGACATATAGAACTGAGCCAGGAAATTTGGAATCTAGCAACGTGGTGCAGTCCGATTCGACCCGTAAACTTTTGCTTACAGTTGGGCAGTTAATTCTTGAGAAATTAAGAGGGCCAATTGCATAATTTGGCTGGTAACTGTTTAGAACTGATAATGTCTGGGATTCAATTTCATGAACTGTGTTATGTAGTACAAAATCTGCCTTCTTGGCTTCATTTATTGCAGTGAAATATATTTTGGTCATTATATGGTCTAATTGCCTATAAGCTAGCATCAAGTCCTTCGTTCTTATCGACCGAACACCAGGAATGTAGTCTATTTCTACCTTTTCATTTTCTGTACAAGTCAAAACAAGTATGTGAAATTAAAATAACTTGCTCATACTAGTTAATTCGAATTATTTCATTTTTGGCAAAATTTTATTTAAGCAGTTAATCGTGCAATAAGTTTATATTTTGAGTGTATTTAGTTGTTATACGTAATAGTTGTGAAACTAATGTTAAAACTATTTTACATTTTTCTCCAAATTAAAATCTCTTATTAATTTTAATTCCCCAGCTAGTCGCACTCTTGATAATTAAATTAACTTTTAAGTAAATCTGGCAGTGAAACTTATTTATAGTGTAAAATTTATATCATTATATTTGAAAATTAATTCTACTATACTTATTAGCTCATACCACACACTTATCATCGCACCACGCAAAAGGCCGAAAATCCCAAAACTGTAGGATCATCTTAGATTTGCTATACTCTTCCAAATTCATGTGTGATTAAAAATCCACTCTTTTGACATCTAATTCTAATTATTTGAAAGATATTTTGCAATTAGAAACAGGATAAGAATATAAAGTTCGAATTACTAGATGTTAATTAAATAAAAGACTTTAATTTAATCTCCAACATTAATAAAACAAACTGTGGAAAACAGTCGATACCTTTTGTTGGGATATGGCCCTTTTGTATGAGAAAATCCTTATGATAAGCCACCGAAAACACGAGGGCCGGCTGAGTCCACAAACAAACATTGACAAGCCCATACTTGTGGGCCAGCCATAAACAGTATCCGTAACCAAGAAATGGGCGGGGTACGGGTCGGCCCGGATAATCTCCCCAATAAAATCATCAACGAGAGCTGGAAAATCCTGGAACAGGGAGATCCAATACTCTCCAACATGTCGATCGCGATCGAATTCCAACGGAAAACCGTCACCGATTGTCGCGTATTTTATTTCAAGGCCCGATTCACGAACTTCGGAAAAGAAATCGGTGATGAACGGATTGGAGATGAACGAAGGTTATGGCGATGCCTTTGGATGCGAGATGGAGAGCTAGATTGATGAAGGGGTTTATGTGGCCTTGGAATGGTAGTGATATCATTATTGCGTGCGCTTTTTTCTTCTTATCCCCCATTTTTTCAGACTTCAGTTCAGAGTAGGCATTCATTTTTGGACTCTGCAAACTTTTTCTACTATGATACTCCAAATTGTGGAGCTAATAGGTATTACCACACGTGCCGCAACTCAAATTCCCCTGACTTCAGATTGCAAATAATATTTTAGGTGATTAAAATACACAATATAGTATTGGTGTATTGGTGATTGATTGAGAGGTTTTGCCGTTTTGGAGATTAAGAATAGAAAAAAGTATGTGGCAGAGAAGGCTAACTCTTCTATCCAGACAACAGCAGAATCATATATTTTATAATCATATAACTTATTATAATAAAATAGATAATTTATTTATATTGAACAGTGTAATTATTAATATAAAAAAATAATTTAACAATCCAATATAAATAAATTACATCTTTAGTATAACAAGTTGTAACATTCTAAAGTGCACACTGTACTATGTGTGCATGGTGCTCTGGATGCAAACGAGACATACTCGTTAGAGAATAATAATATGACTACATCTTGTATGCATCCAGGTGCACAGTGGAATCATGTAATTTATTATATTCAAAGATACAATTTATTTACACTGAATTGTATAACTTGTTGTTCATATGGTGTTTGGTTTATTCCATCATTTGCAGTGTCATCAACTCTTCATCATATCTGAAGTTGCATAAGTACTTGATAGACTACTAAGTGTATAAGGGTATGTTCGTTTCGCGACTATCACAGCGGACTTTGGACTTTACAATCTCAAACCCTAATTCGTTTTGAGATTTAAAGTAAGGATTTTGAAATCCTATTAATCATATTCTATCTCATAACCTACTACTACTCTACCTTTTATTCTTTCAATACACTCACATCATCTACTTTTTTATTCTCTCAATACACTCAAAATAATATAATAATATCACATCAATCATCTTTTTCACCATCCTACCCTAGGAAATTCCATAACAAACATACATCTGACATACATCTGTTATGACCCTGGATGAACCCAAATCCCCGCAATGATATTGTCCGCTTTGGGCCGAGCCTGCACGGATTTGTTTTTGGGAGATTCCCAAAAGACCTCTTACCAATTGAGATTGTTTTCATCTTAATAAACCCCATGATCCTCCTATATTATTCCGATGTAGGATATTATTTGATACCCCAACAATCCTCCCCTGATCCTCCCATATTATTCCGATGTGGGATATTATTTGATACCCCAACAATCCTCCCCTCAAACAAAGACCACCGAGCCTCCTCAAACTAAAATACCACCTACCAGACCCCCGTTTTTTCACCTTGATACCCCAACAATCCTCCCCTCAAACAAAGACCACCGAGCCTCCCCTCAAACGACCCGCTCTATCTAGGTCAATACCGCCTAGTCCATAGAGACCCCCGTTTTTTCACCAAGGCTTCACCGTCTTATTTGTTTAACACTGGGGACTACTCCACACCGTTTCGTCTGGGATCATGGCTCTGATACAACTGTTTGGTATGATATTGTCCGCTTTGGGCCGAGCCCGCACGGATTTGTTTTTGGGCATCTCCCAAAAGGCCTCTTATCAATTGAGATTGTGTTCATCCTAATAAACCCCATGATCCTCCCATATTATTCCGATGTGGGATATTGTTTGATACCCCAACATCATCAAGATTTTGAAATTTTAGGACTTCAAAATCGAATTTTCCACACCCATTATAAGCGCGAAACAAACATTATGTAAGTGATGTTTGTAAACTCTACTTTATGAATAGAATAGAAGCACCGTATAAGTGATGTTTGTAAACTCTTCTGGTCTTTCAGAAATAAAGACTAAAATCATGTTATCGATTTTTTTTTATATAAAAACTCGATTCAATACAACATAATTTTATGTTTGTTATTCACCTGCAAAATACAACATAATTTTATATTTGTTATTCACCTGCAAAATACAACATAATTTTATATTTGTTGCGACTTGCGAGTTCATCCAAAAAAAATTAAATTATACTCGTATTTAAACATTCACAGTCTATCCACCTGCAAAATACAACATAATTTTATGTTTATTACGAGTTCTCCTGCAAAAATTAAAATTAAACTCGTATTTAAATGGTCACAGACAATCCACAGTTTTTGTCAGTTTTGACTAGGCGCGGAGGAAATACCGAAAATAATGGTATACCGCACTTACCGTACTGAAAAATATCGATTTTATCGAAATTTTCGGTACGGTACCGAAATAAAATTTCGGTATACCGGAAAAATTTCCGGTATACCGAAAATACGGTATACCGGTATATATTGAATTTCGGTACGGTATCAGTATGTAATATTGACATACCGAAAATTTCGGTATGCCGAAATTTCGATATACCGAATTTTCGGTATGATATTTTTCGATATCGAAAATTTTGGTACGGTAACTGTATGACAATAAAATTTTCGGTATGTTGTACCGTCCACCCCTAGTTTTGACTAAGAACTTAATAAATCCATCAGCAAACATTTATTTCAATGTGCCTTTTAAGATTTTGAAATAGGCAAATTCTACCGTGCATCATTTGCACCATAATTTTAGGAGCTCTATTTCTAATTTTTTTCAGTTTTAGTTTTAGTTTTTTTTTTTTTCAATTTCAGTTTATTTTTAACTTTAATTTCAGTTTTAGGTTTTTTTTTTCCCTTTTTTTTCTCGACCCGGTCCCAAACTCTATCGGAGTAGTTCATAGTTCACTCGACCCGAGTGGTTTATGGTTCACCCGGCCCGAATAAGTCATAATTTAGGGTTCATTACTTAGTGTTTATGGTGTAGATACTTTATTCAAATTTAAATTAAATTCAAGTGCACCAATTGTATCTTGTGCAAATGGTGCATTCGAGAAGTAATCTTTGAAAAGTTATATAAACCATTTTAGAGCACAATCATAATTTCAATAGTGTTTGTTTAATTGGACCAATTCAGCCACCTTTAATGGGCCCGAGGATGCACCAGCCCGTTATCCTTCTGCCAAAATAAAAGATCTCACACCCAATAAAACATGTCAAAAGACAACAAGTCAATGACATTTGTCAAAGGAAAATTGGTGTTTTTACCCAAATTTCATAAGAAAATGAAATTTTTACCCACTTTATAAAAAATGAATCTTATACCCAAATTTAACATAAAAAAAATTAATTACTTTTAAGTTAAATATATTCATCTTTCTATTTTATTATTCATTTCTCACCTACACCACTTATACTATATATTTACTCTATCTACTCTCTCCATCCTACTATTTTCATAATCTATTTTCAAAATTATGGTAAATAACTTTAGTAATTTAATTTTTCTTTTTAATTTCATTTTTTCATCATGTATTTCAGTAATTTCCATGCATGAAGATATAAAAAATGTTTGTCTCGCTGGATATAATTTTTCCTATCGAAACAATATTCTAAGTTTGAATACTATCTCGATAGATATAAAATTTGTCTCGCTGGGTATAATTCTCTCCATCGACATAATATTCAAAATATGAATATTTGAATATTGTCTCGATATATACAAATTTTATCTCGCTGGATATAATTCTTCCATATCGGGATAGTGTTTAAAGTATGAAAAACTTTGCATATTGTCTCGATAGGAAGAATTATATCCAACGAGATAAAATTTATGTATATCGAGACAATATTCAAATATTCATACTTTAAACACTATCTCGATAGAGAAGAATTATATTCAACAAGACAAAATTTATATATATCGAGACAATATTCAAATATTCATACTATTAACACTATCTCGATAGAGAAAAATTATATCCAGCGAAACAAAATTTATATATATCGAGACAATATTCATACTTTGAATAATGTCTCGATGAGAAGAATTATCCAGCGAGATAAATTTTATATTTATCAAGATAGTATTAAAACTTAAAATATTGCCTCGATAGGAATTATATTCAGCGAGACAAACATTTTTTTTATATCTTCATACATGAAAATTAATTAAATACATGATGAAGAAATGAAGATAAGAAGAAAAAATAAATTATTAAAATTACCATAATTTTGGAAAGAGATGATGAGATAGAGTAAATATGTATTGGTGTAGGTGAGAAATGAATAACAAAAGAAAAAGATGGATATATTTAAATTAAAAGTAATTGAGTCTTTTTATGTCAAAATTGGGTAGAAAACTCATTTTCTTATGAAGTGGGTAGAAATCCCATTTTCCAAATTTCCGTTTACAAATACATTATTATCATAGAAGAGATGATTGTAGGTCATTGATTATTCAATCGGGGTTTATTTATCTATCAATTTTATACTTCAAATCATTGACAAAATGGTCAAAATTTATCTCCGATGATCCATCTTCCCCTTCCATCGCACTATGCAATATCATCTTCACTTCATCAGCCTTTTGCCTCATGCCTTCAAGAACATTTTCACTCATAAAATTCTTAATCTTGGCAGCAATTTCTTTCCTATGAATGGACTTTATCATCACAAAGATTAATTCCAATCTTCCAATTATCAACCACTATTTTTCTATTAGTAGGTTGATCATGTGCTATAGGATAACATAACATCGGAACGCCACACCACATGCTCTCCAGTGTCAAGTTCCATCTACAATGCGTCAAAAATTCCCCGACAGCTGGATCAGAAAGAACCCGAATTTGATCACACCACCCAACGACGAGCCCTCTATCTTTAACTTCATCCTCGAATCCTTCTGGCAAAACATTGGCATCACGGGAACCTAGGATACCCTCTCGGACTATCCAAATGAAAAGACCGTAAGCTATTTCCTCGATTACTTGCTTATTGATATGAACAAAGCTCTCGAACATGACGTACAATACTGAGGCAGGGGACTTGGACTCGAGCCAACGGGTGCAGTCCAATTCCGACCATAAACTCATATTAACAGTTTTTGTGACAAGATTTTGGGAGAAATTAATAGGGCCAATAGCATAATTATTGGACTGGTATTTATTCATAGCAATGAGTGTTTGAGATTCTAATTCATGCACAGTGTTATGTAGGATAAAATCTCCCCTTTTAACTTCCTCAAATGACATGGATAAAGCTTTTATCATCAAACCTTCTGATTCGGATTGACTTAAAAATGGCATGAGATCTTTGGTACTAATTGACTCCACCCCAGGAATGTAATCTATTTCCTCCTCAATATTATCTGAACATGGTATTAATGATATATTAGCTTCAGAACAATTTATTGATTATTTTGTACAAGTCTGTCTCAATATACCTTTCAAATAAATAAAAATAGGTAAAATCGTTTTTTTAGTCCAATAAGTTTCACTACTACGATGTTCGACCAGATGACTTTCATTAATTTAAACATGACAAAAGTTTCATGATGAGGGCGATACGATTTCGTGAGGCGAGATATAACTTAAAGATAAATCACATCCATCCCTCTCAAATCAATGCCCAACTTACGCCTCTGCCTCATCGCGAGGCCAAATGCCTCACGCAAATGTGTCTCTTTAAACATTGCTATAGAAACTTTCGATTAATTAATTTTCAATATTTCAGCCCGATAATCGGTTGTATGAGATGAAATATTCAATTGACCTATTGAACTTTGCCACGTGTGCAAATAAGACTTGTCATATCAGCAACATTCAAATGTTTCACCTTCTATAAGCCGATTACAAAACTAAAATTTCGAACAAGTATTAGATTTAATAAATAAAAAAATTATTACTTGATAAGTATTTTTTTTCACACATTTATTTATTTATTTTGAAGGGTAGGGAGAAGATTGATTTCTACATACCTTTACATGGGAAATGATTCTTTTCTCATAAGATCCAAGTGGTAAAGTAAAGAAAACAGATACCAATGCAGGTTGGGTCCAAAACGAAACATTCACGAGGTTATATTTCTCCGCAATTGCTGCTGGCCATGCACAAATTGTATCCGTAACCAATAAATCAGGGCCAAAAAAAGGATCCGATTGTACCATCTTCGCGACAATTTATCCGCGAGGGCTGGAAAATCGCTCATCGTCGTGTAACGTATGTCAAGATCTGATTGCCGAGCTTTAGAAAACAAATTGACTTCATTTGTAGTGCAATGAAGGGCTTTAAATAATTTGTGATGCACAATTTCGTGGTGAACGAAAGTGACAGAAAAGCCCTTGGAAGCTAGCTTGAGAGCAAAGCTTACGAAAGGGTTGATATGGCCTTGGTGTGGGACACTGATCATTAAGGCATGTGGCTTCTTATGTCATCTTGATCACCCATTAGTTCATTTTATATGTTGTATGAGTTATGTAAAATCATCAATGCTAACACCAAATTTATAGGCCACCTTGTGTGGTAATTGGGTTTTCAATTATTGTAGTGATGGATTTAGAATTGATTAGAAAATACAATGTCGTTAGTATATTTTACTGGGTCATACCAACCCCCAATTGTTTACTTCAAAGTTTCACATCGCATGTGTCACATGTCTGGTCCAGTTTGTCTTCTATTATTTGTATTATTTGGGGGTTGGCCTGTTTATGCCTTTTTCTTCCTTAATTTTGTGGGTTCCATGTGTCTTTCATTTATCTTCTTTTTAACATTGTCCGATTTCTTAATATTAATTTTTTGAGAACATAGGTAGCCTTGTTGTTGGTTTGCAAGATTCCAGAATGGTTCAATTCTTTTCTCGGTGCACTATAGTTGGATTTGAATCATGTCATTATTTATTTCTAGATAATGTATATGTAAAAAAGTCTTTGGAGTAAAATATTCACCGGCGGCTTCTTCATTTCTCTATCTTCTTTTTATTACCCTTTGTAAAATCAAATTGACCTCAGACATTCATAAACTTCTCTACCATAGTATATAGGCGCAGATAAACCAAATTTCAGTTTAATTGTTACTAAGGAAATTAAATAAACTAATTATTTATACACATAAGATGAAATTCTTTCATAGGGTATCAAAGTCTTCATGCTAAAGCCCAAGCTAAGAGTTCAGCCACAAGTTCAAACTTTTAAGTAACGAATGAGCAAGATAATTCAGTCCACAAGTGAGGGGGAGTATTAAAAAAATTAAATAAACGAATTAATTTCATACCTCTCTATAAATTCGGACTTTTAGATGAGAAAAAATTATAGTACTTACCAAGAAAGATCATACTTATAGAATTTATCTTTCTCAAACATATATCCCAGGAGGCTAAATTCACAAATATAAAGCATAAATACAGATATTTGTATCTATATTGTAAGAAATTTTCAAATCTCAAGCGACCGCCCCTTAAATCCATCCGTCTATTAATATGGGATTATGCCCTGTCGCAATATAACCTCTGTTTTACGCCTCTCATGAGTCTTAGCCTTCACATCCTCCACAAATTTGTCAAAATTCACTTTCGATGTTCCATTCTCCGAAAATGCATTCTCCAATTTCTTCCTAACCACTTCAATCGTCGTCCTTAATACACGAGACGTCTCTCCACCAATCAAAATCCTAATATTCTCCGCAACTTCGTCGCACGAAACGAGCTTCTCACGACAAAGATTAATCCCGATTTTCCAATCTTGCACGACCAGCTTCCGATTAGTAATCTGATCACCCAACAAAGGGTAACACAACATGGGCACACCCGCCAATACGCTCTCCAAAATCGAGTTCCATCCACAATGCGTCAAAAACCCCCCAACAGCAGAATGTGATATCACAACACTCTGTTTGCACCAGGGCACCACCAAACCCCTGCCTCCCACATTTTCTCGAAATTCATTCGGTAAAATATCCGTCTCCTCAGAGCTCACTATCCCGGGCCTTAGAACCCAAACAAAATTAATTCCACTAAGCATGAGCCCGTTTGCTAGAGTCTTGATATCATCTTTACTGATGTTGGCATAGCTTCCTAACGACGCGTAAACAACTGAGCCAGGAGGCTTGCTGTCGAGCCAGCTGCTGCAGTCTGATTCGGGCCATAGGTTCATTCCCACGGCCCGGTTCGTGACGTGGGATTGGATTAGTGGCCCGATTGCGTACGTTGGCTGCCTTTCTTTCAGTATGGAAATGGGTTCGGGTTCCAGTTCTTCCACGGTGTTACAGATGATGAAATCGGCTTTTACCGCGTCTGCTAAGAATTTGTCGAAAAATCTGTTCACAACGTTGGATTTGGAAATATCAAGCTCTTGAAGATATGATATTAGGTCACTGGGCTCGAGTGGCGCCACGCCTGGTATATAATCTATAGTGTCCTTGCGGTTATCTATATATAGTGAAACCATATATATAAGCACATCAGTTAAAATAACATACTTGATACTTCTTCCTCCGTACTGTTTTTTATTGACTAGTTCAAACAATTTTCTTCAAAAACAAATTAATTATGAACAATCTAATTACACATTTGTAATTCATATAGGCAAATTACTTACACAAATAATTTCCTAGACAATTTATATTTTCGCAGTCAATTATATATTTGTAGTTTAAAAATAGTCTACATAATTAGAAAATTTTGTAGAATTTAAGAACGAAATTATTTTCGTTGAAAATTTCGTAAAATATTGGAAATATATTGAAAAAAAATCAAGGCAATGTACTATATTCTTGTAGTGTCTCGTGGTCCCCTAATATTATTGATCAGTGTCTTCCTGTACTAACGTTTGATGTAACAAATCATCTGAAATTTTAGTCTTGACAAATTGCAAAGTCTTTAAAATACTGTTTATGAAGTCTTGCGATCTTGCACTTTGTGCATATGGATGTATATTGTGCACACGTTTCAATGTAACAAGATGCAAATTTTAGTGCAACAAATTACAAGTCTTTAAAATATACTATGAAGTGCACAGTGCACTTTGTGCATATGGATGTATAAAAGAATGGCGTACTTTTTACATTTCACTATTTTTTATCGGAGTACAAATGATGACTTGAACTCATGACTTCACGGTATAAATAGTAATGTTCTAACTACTTCACCTATTCACTTTCGTCATTTAAAACAATTAATGATATACGTATTAGAATAAGAATTAGTGATATACTATATTTATTCATCAACATAAGAAAGTCAAACCGATGATATATGATTTTATTTTATTTTCGAACCCATGATATATGATATACTAGGAGCTCTGCTTTTGCTAGACTTTGTACACGAGACAAACTTCGTGTACTAATTAATTCACTTTTGAGCAATCATTTACGTTTGAAGGTCATTGCTAGTAGATGAACGATATAGTATATATATCCTACTCATTTATCTTTGTGTTTTGTGATAAATTGACAGTTAATAACTTAATATTGATTTGTATTAGTTAGTTACTCCTGCTCCTGCCTATGGAGTATTTGATTCTTGTATAAATTAGAAACCAATGGAGTATTTGATTCTTGTACTTTCTTTAAAAAAATTGCTATCCTATTAAATCATGAAACAAGAGGTTGGACATTAATAAGGGAGAGTACTGTACCTTTTGAGCCGCAATGACCATTTGTGATCAACAAATGGAGGTGCAAGTACAAGTTCCAAACTAGAGCAGGTTGAGTACAAAAAGAAACGAACACAAGCCCATATTTCCGAGCGATATCATCTCCCCACGTTGAAAACGTGTCAGCAATTAAACACGTGGGTGGGAGATCCGAACCCGCGAGCTGCTCCACGAGCTCATCCACGTGCGCCGGAAAGACATGCATCCGCCCCTCCAAGAACTGTTGGCGGTGCAAAGACCGGTCAAACGACAACGGAAACCCGTCGCTAATTGTCCTGTACCGGATATCCATACCCGAATTACGGGTTCGGGCGAATATGTCATCGCCTGATTCTAATTCTTCTTGGGTGTTTCGGGCTTTTTGGATTTGGTGATGGATGTGGTGGGTGTTTACGAAAGTGATGGTGAAACCCTTTGATGCGAGCTTTAGGGCTAATTGAATTGAAGGGTTTATGTGGCCTTGAAAAGGAGGTGCGATTATGAGTATATGATCATTAATTTCTCTCATTCCGGATATTCAAACAGTTCTTCTATATGCAATTTGTTTGAAGAAATGTGCGTGTATATATATGAAGGTGATGATAAGTATGTTAATTAAGTTCCGTGCATGATTCAACTTGTGTTTTTCTTCTTTATGACAAGTTACATCGTGACATGAGTTTCACGCCTCGTTTGACCCTTTACAAATTTTATATTCCCAACATTAATTTTTTTTAGCTCTTTCATTGCATGAAATGCCATGTGTCAAAGTGCGTATTGATCAAATTTTGTGGGCGACAAATTTGTCATTGAGTACTACCTCTTAATCAAAATATACGACATTTTTTATGTTATGATCAGAAAGTAAGTAATAACGAATTGTTGATTAGCTAGTTTATAACATTATACTCACACATGTGACATGTCACTCGTTTAAATAATAAAATATCATAGATACAATGGTGATAGGATGTCCAAAATATTTTCTTTAAAACTCACATAATAGTTTGAACTCATGACTTCATAATAAATACTTCCTCTGTTTCAAATTTGTTTTTCTGTTTACGATCATACCCTTCATTTTGTGAGCGATTTTTGTATTAGTAAATGAAATGATAAATTAATTTTTAAGGAGGGGTACGATAGATGTGCAAACAGTAAATAGGAAAACGAGTCCGGTACGGAAGTAGTACAAAACATGGTACTTCAATTCCTTAAGTTATTCCTGATGTCGAAGATAATGGATGTGGGCAGTGAAAGAATTAAAAAGAAGGCCTCACTCCAATTTTGATTGAAATGCCAACTTACAAAAACAGGGTCAAAAGACTCGAAGCTACATGGGCCGCCACCCTGGACCGAGCTCTTATCGGTTCCTAACGTCAAGGGTTTTAGAGATGGTCAGATAATATTTTATTTATGAAAATGTTTGAATATTTTAATTAAGACAAAAAACTTGATAGGCGCGGTTAAATACTATAAAAACTCCTGTTATTTAAGATCATTTATTACATAACAAAAACTACATTTGTTATGTATAAAAACTATCATTTTGTTATAAACAAAAAACAATCATTTGTTTAGAAAATGTTTTATATTTTTAAACAATGAAAAGTTTTTGTATGACATAATGATGATAATTTTTACACATAACAAATGATAGAATTTTTATGCGCTAACCCTGCTCATATGAGTGTTTCTCTTTAACTAAATTATTGGGTTTAAAACTACAAATTTTAAAGCAATCGAATAATAGAAAAAAAAATCTTTTTTTTTAATTTTTATGATTACTTGGTATCGAATTTTAGGAGCACACTCCTAACTCTCAAGTCTACACCACTAGGTCAACCCTTGGGTGTAAAAAAAAATTGTTATTCTTAGTGTACTCACGGTTCTTATGGTTGGTCTATCACGGGCTCAGATGGTTTTATTCAAAAAAAGAAAATGTGCATCATTTGGCATGTGCCCCATTATTTCTTGATGAGTTGGTATCTGTGAAACTTGTTCATCGTGATATATATATTTTTTTTTACAGGCATACTCTTTAATAATGTAAGTCACACCCTTTAGTAATATAAGTCACACCCTTCAATTATCACTACGATACCCTCTGCTATAGTA
Source organism: Stenogyne calaminthoides (assembly GCA_037126765.1). Classification (NCBI taxonomy): domain Eukaryota; kingdom Viridiplantae; phylum Streptophyta; class Magnoliopsida; order Lamiales; family Lamiaceae; genus Stenogyne; species Stenogyne calaminthoides. The sequence goes on from JBBCBC010000010.1 coordinate 2,630,345, forward strand.
TAAGTCACACCCTTCACTTTTATGAGTAATATCCTTTATAGTAAAAAGTCACACTCTTTAATAATATAAGTCACACTCCTTAACCAATTTTACAGTTTTCTCCAGTTTTTAACGTTTTTTTTTTTTAAACAGTTTATTCCATTTTTAAGTTCCTTTAACCAGGACACACATGACATATGTGAAAGAATTACATCTAATCTAAAAGTTCGAACTTGTAAAGAGGTGTGAAATTAATTAATTTATTTAATTTCTTTAACACTCTTCCTCACTCGTAGCCTAAATTGATTTCTTACTCCATCATTGGGAGGAGGCACATCGAGTTGACAATTTAATATGAGAGGAGTTGCTTTTAGCAGGAATCGAACCCAGGAGATGGGCGTGAACCATGAAAAAATTATGTCTCATTTAAAAGTCTAAACTTATAGAGATATGTGTAATTAATTCGTTTATTTAATTTTCCTAACAATATCTTTTAGTCTCATTATCAATTGGAACAGTAACCACACCGTAATGAAAACACCGCCACAACAAAAAGGAAACAATCACCCCACCACAAGGAGAACAACCACAAAAGGGAATAAATTCTCTATTCATGTCTCGAATTCAAGATCTCGAGATCTTAAATATCTAGAGATCTTAAATGTCACTTAATCAGTTTTTAACGGTTTTAATTGTGCGATAACTATATCATATAAATGAAAGTACAGAACAGAATAGAAGTAGCCCATGTTTTCATCGTGCCTTGCCGACATATGTGGACGTCTCTACTCGCTGTCCCTTTCTCTGACAATACGTTTCTGTTCTACTTAAAAACAAACGAACAAGGAAAAACATAACAAACAATTTGAAGGATGAAAAACACCCTCATAGTTTATAAAATGGCATCAAAGTTTAAGTTTGTTTACTTTAAATTTGGTGAAAAAATGAGCTAAAAACGAAGGGTATAAATTACAAATCACATCTGATTAAATTATCTAAAGAATAATTAAAGTGTGCTGAGAATAAACTAACTGTGAACAATCGCAATCCTGTTCAAGTTACCCAAAGAATCTTATACTTTGAATAAATTACAATTACATCCGATTTTGTTGAAAACCGTCAATTATAATTCCATTAAATAATTATTGCAATCAACTATATATATACATTTTACGATGTAGTATTTCATTATAACAAAATTTAAACAATGTATAACATGAATCATCATAATATACTAAATAAAGAGAAATAATAAATAACTTTGATATAATATGTAATCTAACATTACAATTAATCAATTATAGTAAGAAACTTGCAAAAAAGATTTTATCTTTCCTGCAAATGGAAAGGGTTACCATAAGTAATTCTGTAGTGCTACCCCACTTGCAGTTTTTTATCCATAAACTTTTTAGTTAACAATTTTGACTAACCATGATTCCATATGCCACTTGATGTATTATTATGATGAACCATTAAATTATAGAAAATGAGCCATATGAAATTGTAGAAAAATATAGAGGTCACTGCAAATGAAGCTTTCATTTATAAAGGCAGGAGCTCTAGCTGTCGGTCAAACATTTATAATGACAGGAGCTCTAGCTGTCGGTCAATTTTCAGTATATCAGTATTTCATTTTAGAAATACGCCACCAGTTGCATTTTCAATATAATATAACTAATATTGTTTTATAAAAATAATTAATATTTAATTAAAATAATTAGTATTTAATTTAAATAATTAATACTGGTTACCTGAAACCTTTAATTAAAAAAGTGATGCATTTGCCTTCATTTTAATGCAAGTTGTTTTAATATGTGCATCACACCCTCAGTATATAAATAATTGTAATTTTTTTTTTGGAATAGGTATATCAGTGATTCAGTTATGATAATTAATATTAGTCTCGATCAAAAAAAAATTGATAATTAATATTAGTGGATATTAAGTATTTATTATTAATTTGTACAAGGAAAATGTAACGATGGATAAATTCGTAAATGCTCTATATACAATAAAAGAAAATCAAATAGATAAGTTTATCCCATTCGAACAACTGTTTACAAGTTTCACTACAAAAATAATAAACTTCCAATTGTAACATTTTTCTTTAATAGGAAGTACTAATTGCAATTCTAAATGTTTTTTAAAACACAAAATCTCTCATGCAACTTGTTCATATATAACTAGTCTGTATCCCCGCGTATTACGCGGGACTGTAAAATTAATAGTCAAGAGAATTTTTTTTAATTTAAGGTGATGATGGATGTTTCGAATGGTTAAAATATCAATTTTATAAAATAACACGAATGAAAACATAAAAAATTAGTGGCAAAGATAAACATAAATTAAATATAAGAAGATAATTGGGAAACGGTGAAAAGATTCAGACATGAACATGCGTCCCGCAAAATTGAAAAAGAAAAGAACTTATAGATTTTAAAAAAAGATATGAAGAATAGATATGGTGTTTGAACTATTGTTATTTCCACAAAAATTTATAAAATTTTGTTACAAATATATCTTTTTGAAAAATATCAATCACGAATACAAAGCGAACGCCGTAGAAATCTGCAATGGAGATATAGAAATCTGCGAAAAAAGAATAAAGGAATTGATTAGATGTGAAAAATGGGATATGTTTCAATTTAAATTTAAAATTTAATATAAAAACGTAACTTCTTCTTTTCTTTTACAAATCCAGAAAGTAAATTTAATCACGAAAATCTCATAAACCAAACCAAATTTCATGTCAAATAAAAATACCAATCCAAATCAAATAAATTGGATCTAGAAATCCAATCCGATTAATCCAATATTGTTACTAAAATAACGCAAAATCCAATTTTAAGATGAGAACGTTAATGAACAGTCTCAAACAACCATCTGAATTTCAGTTTCATTCTAAAAATTAAAAGGTAAGATGTTATATCTATATCCAAAAAAAATTTAATCAACCAAAATCTGTTTTGGAGTCCACTTCTAAAAATAAACACCATAAATCTTCCAGTGCAATTTGAACTTGCAAACATCAACAATAAAGAAGACAACAAAAAAGACGCAATTGAACCGAATTAAAAAATTCTTAAAAAAATTATTGTTGAATAATTAGAGAGGGAGCAATTGTGATGAGCATTGAACCGTGTAGGATTAGTCAAGATAAAAATTTGTATGGGCGCGGTTAAATGCTTTATGAAACTCCGATTATTTAAGATCGACTTTTACATACAAAAAACTACATCTGTTATGTATAAAAACTATCATTTGTTATGAACAAAAACAATCACCGTTTAGAAAATCTTTATATTTTTAAAAAGTGAGTTTTTTGTCATAATGAAATGATAGTTTTACACATAACAATGATAGAAATCAAATAATGTGAACCCTGTCACATGAGTGTTACTTCTTTAGACAAAAACTTGTATAGACCAGGGTTAAATGCTTTATGAACTCGGTTATTTAAGATTCTTTATTACATACAAAACTACCTATTATTATGTATAAAAACTATCACTGTTATTAACAAAAACAATCATTGTTTAGAAAATGCTTTATATTTTTAAACAATGAAAGTTTTTAATGATAATGATGATAGTTTTTACACATGATAAATTAAATGTGTAGCAAGCACGGATTCTCACATGAAATTCTTTTTTTGAGAATAGATTAGGAGACAAAAAAAATATATAGACTACATGTAGAAAAGAAAGATATGATAACCGTCAAATATAAACAATAAAAATATATATATATATAAATTGTTGTCGAACAAAAAATACTAATTCAGTTACATATGAGATTCTTACTTTTATTAAATCTGGCTGCGACCGGAGATGTAAAACTGTAGAAATCTACAGTGAAAGGGAAAGAAAGAATATACAGAGCGATTATATGTGGTAACGGATGAGAGAAAAAAAAAACTGATAAAAATTATTTTTAAAAAAGAGATAAGTTTAAATTTAAAATTTAAATTTAAAATAAATACAACTTCTCCTTATTTTTATAATTAATATATAACTTCCCATGAATGGATAAAAAAATTCGATTTTTAGAAAAATTGGAAAATTAAAACATGACTTTTGAGTAGTGCCACGTAAAAGTAGGAAAACTCTGAATTAGAAGAAAGAGTGTTATGAAATTTATATCATTATACTTATAAATAGGAATTGTAGACTCAAAAATTTAATCGAGGGGGGTTTAATTTATAATAAAGTGTAATTAAATGCATTTTCTAATTTTTTATAGGAAAAATGTCAATTCAGGGCCTGAAATATGGTAAATCTATCATTTTAAGACCTGAAATATTTTTTCTATCGATTCAAGACTTGAAATATAGAAAATTATCAATCCAGAGCCTGAAAAATAGAAACTATCAATTTGAGGCTTATAATTTTTTTTTTGAATAAATTTTAAGACCATGTTTGACACATATATTTCATGTTCTTATTTCATGTTTTTATTTTTTTTATTTTTAGGGTTTAGGGTTCATGGTTCAAGGTTTAGGGTTCAACGTTTAGGGTTTAGGGTTTAGTGTTCAGGATTTAGGGTTTAGTGTCAATCATGGCCTTAAAATTTATAAGCCTCGAATTGATATATAGTTTCTATTTTTTAGGCCCTGTATTGATAGTTTTCTATCTTTCAGGCCTTGAATCGATAGAAAAAATCTTTCAGGCCTTAAATTGATAGATTTATCATCTTTCAGGCCCTGAATTGATAAAACTCATTTTTTATATATATTCAAAAATTATTTAGACTAAATATTTTTATAATACCTTTATATATACATATTTAATATGTGAATTATAATATCTTTCTCTCTTTCACTCATTTTCTTCATCTGAATAATAAGACTTGAGTTTATCTTAAATTGAACAATAACGTATATAAAAAAAAAATTATATAGGAAAAATGGCACATTTAAAAAAAAAATGCAATGTTTAGGATTGAACAGACTAACACAATTGTTTTTAAATTCCACCCTCACACCATTTAGGCACGAAACAAGTTAATAATATATACTCCATCCGTCTCAATCTTAAGGAAACTCTTTCTATTTTTTTGTTCCGATTTTAAGTGAACCTTTCCTAAAATGAAAATATCCACTTTATCACTTTATCACATAAAATACTAATAAACAACTCTTTTTATTCCCAACACTTTATTATTTTATCACTTTATCACATAAAATACTATTACCTCAATCCCAAACTCGATTGCCACATTACTGTGTGCTCGGGTTTTAAGAAAAAATATTAAAGTGATAAAGTGTTGGGGTAGAAAGAGTTGTTTATTAGTATTTTATGTGGTAAAGTGATAGGTAGTTGGGGTTAAAAATGTATTTAAAATAATAAAGTGACTTTTAAGGAGAGGTATAATAGACCTACATCTCCTCTATTATAATATTTTATCATTTCAAATACTAATAAAAAACTCGCTCGCTAAAACACGTGAAAACAGTAAACGTGCACGTTATTCCGAGACGGAGGGAGTAAGGTCATGTTTGCAAACACAAGTGCACAGGAAAAATCACTTAAAATTTTAAAAAATTGAGTCTTGGAGCTTAAAAAAAAAGCACTTCTCATTAGAAAAATAGAGAGTGCAAACACCACCTAACTAGTATTTATAAGTATAACATTTAATGTTATGATATCAATTAGTAAGTGTAATGATATCAGTTGATTATAAAACATAATTATATTAATTTATAAATATAATGATATAAATTTTATATTATGAACAAATTTTAATTATATCTTTTAAAAATACCATGAGTGGTAAATCAATCCATTAATAATATTTCTCTAGATATTATTCTCTTTTAACGGGAATGATATAGAGCCCACCAAAAAGAAGACTATAATTAATCTTCCACATTTCACGTGGTGACGATGTGACAAACAAGAACATAAGAAAATTTATTTTTTTTCTTAATCACCATATATGTATATATTTAGATATTTTGAATTTCAATTTTATACCATAATTGCACCAATTTAGAATTGGTGCAATTGAATTTTTTTTTCAACTTTTGGTTTTTAGTTTTTTTTTTTTTTTTTTTTACCCTACTCGGACCCAACCCGACTCGAACTCGGCTTGACTGGTTCATGGTTCACCCGACCCGAATGGATTTAGGTTTTTTTTTTCCATTTTTTTTAAATACCCGTTCCGGACCCAACCCGGCCAACTCCGAACCCGGCCCAAGTGGTTCATGGTTCACCCGACCCGAATGGTTAATGGTTTAGGGTTTAGATTTAGAGTTCATGGTTCATCTAAAACCTATACCATGAACCTTAAACCCTAAACCATTAACCATTCCGGTCGGGTGAACCATGAACCACTTGAGCCCGATTGAGTTGGGTCCGGAATGGGTATTTAAAAAAACTGAAAAAAAAAAAAACCTAAACCCATTTGGGTCGGGTGAACCATGAACCCGGCCGAGTTCGGTTTAAATTTCCAGGTTGAGCCGGGTATATAAAGCTAAAAAAAGATTGAAAAACAAAAGTTGAAAAAAAAATCAATTGGTGACATTGCAATTATGGTATAAAATTAAATGAAATTCAAAATATCTAAATATATACATATATGATGATTAAGAAAAAAAATAAATTTTTTACGTTCAGACCGCCACATCGTCACCACGTAGGCGGTGGGCAAGACTATTATAAATCTTAATTTGGTGAAATATTTATATCATTCTCGTCCCTTTTAATTGGGCATTTATTAGAGGAAGAGTGAAATGTCTCTTTTATATTGTTATTTGTTCACATCAAGGTCTACAAATAAATCATCAGTCAAGCTTATTATGAAACGAATTATTATTGAAACAAGAAATATAATTCAACAATAATTAATATTTTAAATTTAAAAAAAATTATGAAACGAATTATTATTGAAACAAGAAATATAATTCAACAATAATTACTATTTTAAATTTAAAAGTGCGTGTATTCTCTAAACTCATGAAAGAAGAGAACCCATAAGTAGAGAATGGTGGACTAAAATGATTACTTTATGAGGACCCTTTATTATCCTGTTTTTCAGAGATTTGAGACGCAGTCGTCCCTCCTCTGCTATCCCTTTCCTTTACAACCTCAAATCCAACCTTTTAGATATTAGTAAAAAAAAAAAGCAAAAAACACGACGAAAGAATCCAACAATGGCGGAATCTCACAGAAAACCTCACGCGATCATGATCCCCTACCCTTACCAAGGCCACATCAACCCATTCGTATCACTCGCCCTCAAATTAGCCTCTCGCGGATTCACAATAACCTTCGTCAACACTCAATCCGTTGACCGCCGTATTTCCCGAGCCCAAACGGGGACCGAATGCGTCGACATTTTCGCCGGAGCGCGCGATTCCGGCCTCGACATCCGCTACGCCACGGTTTCCGACGGATTTCCCCTCGGATTCGATCGGAATCTGAATCACGACCAGTTTGTTGAGGGATTGATTCATGTTTTCTCTGCTCATGTGGATGAATTGGTGGGTAATTTGGCGGAATCAGATCCGCCGGTGACGTGTTTAATTGCGGATACGTTTTACGTTTGGGCGTCGGCGATTGCTCGGAAGTACAATTTGGTTTGCGTGTCGTTTTGGACGGAGCCTGCGCTCGTTTTGTCTCTGTATTATCATCTGGATCTCCTCAAGGAATATGGCCATTTCGGTTGTAAAGGTAAGTATCAATTTTGATTTTCCGTCGCTAGATTTTTACTATTAATTCACTAATTATTAGCCCTGAATTAGGTTCGGATAATGTGAATTTAATTTATGATAATTTGTCTAATTGACCTGAAATTTAATTAAAAAAATGATCTGTGTGTAATTCGAATGACGTGAATTATGGTCAGTAGTTTCAAGCTTATGAGGTCATGTTCATGGAGTAGAAACGGCCAGTTATGAATGCAGAGGCATTTATCGAGTTAAAATCGACCTTTTTCAGTTTGGAATTGTTGAAGTGTTGATTCAAAAATCAAGGGGAGAATTTAAATCGCAGATTTCCTGGTTTCGATTTCCAATGCGCAACTGATGGCGGTGATTCAGTTACGATTCGGCGATTTTTGTGATTAATGGACACTTAATCCTGCCGTTGACTCAAATTACTAACTAATCTCAATCGTTAGATTTTTATAATTGAAAAGGAAATCAAAAGTTACCCAGTTTACGGGCTTCCATCATTCATAATCCAATAATTCCAAATTGAAATCATGTTGAACCTCGAATTTGGAATCATTTGGGCCCCTTTGTAATAATTCATAGATGGTGTGACAATATACCATTCATTTTGCAAGTGATAATTGACATGTTAGTGTCATTACGTATTATGGACCAATATGCTATGCATAAAATGTTGGATAATAAATTACAAAATAGGCAATCAAGCCCTTTTGCTATGTAGTGAACCAAATGAGGCCAATATATAGGAAATAAAGTCTAAGCCAGCCTCACCAGTCCACACAATTAATTTGCATTTTATGTATATTTTAAAACAATATTAATCGTTTCATTAAAATTTATTAATTTGTCACCAGTAGTTGTTTTATACAAATGTATTGTTAACTATAAAGTAATAATTCTAACCAAGATAATGTAAAATGCACTTGCTATTTCTTTCAGACAGAAGGAACGACGTCGTAGATTACATACCAGGAGTGGGAACAATCAAACCAACCGATCTCACGTCCTACCTCCAAGCTGACGACACGTGTACGGTGGTGCACCGTGTGATTTACAAGGCTTTTGAGGATATAAAATTAGCTGATATCATAATCTGCAACACTGTTCAAGAACTTGAACTTGATACCCTTTCAGCCCTTCACACAAAACAGCCCACTTACGCAATCGGCCCAATTGTGTCGGGCTTCACTAACCAGCCCGTTACCACGAGTTTATGGTCCGAATCCGATTGCACCCCGTGGCTCGATACAAAGCCCAACGGGTCTGTTTTATACGTCTCGTTTGGTAGCCATGCTCGAACCACTAGTAAACAAGACATTTGGGAAATAGCCCATGGGCTTTTGATGAGTGGGGTAAATTTTCTGTGGGTGGTCCGGCCCGATATTGTGAACTCGGTCGAGACCAATTTTTTGCCCGTTGGATTTGAAGATGAAATGAAGGGGAGGGGGTTAATTTTGCAATGGTGCAGCCAAATTAAGGTGATTTCCCATCCTGCAATCGGAGGATTTTTGTCGCACTGCGGATGGAACTCGGTGCTGGAGAGTATATGGTGTAGGGTCCCTTTAATATGTATGCCTTTATTCACGGATCAATTTACTAATCGGAAATTAGTGGTTAATGATTGGAAGATCGGGATTGATTTATGCGATAGGGAATTGATATGTCGAGAGGAAGTGGAAGAAAAAATCAAATATTTGATGAGCGGGAAACCTTCTGAGGAGATGAGGAATTCAATTAAGGAGGTGAGTGGGGCATTGAAGAATGCAGTGACTAGTGATGGGTCGTCTGAGAGAAATTTTAACGTATTTATTGAAGATATAAAGGCCCAAATGAATAAAAAAGATGGGCTGGGCTTTGGTGTACAAGATCAGTCTCAGAGCAGGCCTCGTGATTGGGCCCCCACAGTAAATCTTTGTGAGCAAACAATTTAGTGCTTGTTTTGGTGATATTATTTAATAGGCTAAAATTAGGCGGTTGCTTCAGATTTTTGACTTGTATGCTTTCAGTGGGAAAAAAATTCAATCCAATTTGAACACCCTTTTACTTTTATTTTTGTCAAATCACTTTTTTATGTAAGTGGTATTGACTTATTTGTGTTTAGGTTGTGTCTAGGATTTCGCTTATATTTAAATCAAACTAGTTTATCTTTACTACATCTTACTTCAGTATTAAGCGCAATTACTCGATTAATAAGATAAGTATACAGTATGTCCATTTTTTCGCATGTACTTTATCTATTTCTTAGCACATTCAAAAGTTCCATAGTCTGATGCTTTAAATATAAGTATAGATATTAAATTGTCATGGCTTGATAGTGACATGATTAATCTGAAAATTAGTAGAATTATAATAAAATTCATGATTTGATCTGGGATCCTGTAATTCAAACTCATCAAGGCTAGCAGAAATCCTTGGGATTGACACATTTTAAAATCTTAATCCAAATCATTTAAAATTATACACATGATTTCTCTTTCACCCTCTTTGACTTTGATGGGGAAAAAACAACACATAAGACATTTTAGGATGTCGATTTGTAAGGGTTATACAGAAAGACTTGACTTACTATTCAATTCTGAAGTTTGTTACATTACTTTTGGTATACGATACAAGTATTTCACTCTATCAATCGCCACTTACTTTAAAGATGAATAAAAATTCGATTCTATCTGCTTCATTTTCGTATTCCACTTGTTAAATCCTGAACACATGGATCGAAATTATGATTGTTCATTAAATTATTTTTAATATTTTACATGTCATTCATCAAAACTATGAACATTCCGATAAAATACAAGAGGAAACCATACATACATTTACCATTGAGAGAAAACTCATCAAAACTATAAACATTCCGATAAAATATAAGAGAAAACCATACATACATTTACCATTGAGAGAAAACGGTAACGGGCCAAATGGCAAGCTGCAGAAGGGTATTTTTTACTCCCCAATTACATAAAAACCTATCATGAAGTTTGGTATTACATAATACATCATTGAGATACATATGAAACGGTTTCACGATGAGACGAAATATGAAATATAAATTGAACATTGATACTTTAACACTTTGGGAGGAGTATGTTGAATTTGTGTTAAGTTGTACCCCTTCTCATGTCTCACGTCTATGAGTTTTTGTGAACATCAGTTAACTAATTTACCCAAAACATCCTCAACAAACCGATCAAAATTTCTTTGAGAAGATCCACCTTCAGTTACTGCCTTTCTCAGTATGTTTCTCAGTTTCTCAACTTCCTTCTTCAACCCCTCATTCCCCATCAAAGCCCCTATCTTCTCCGCAACTTCTTTTTTCGTAACAAATTCCCCATCACACAAATTTATCCCGACTCTCCAATCATCAACCACAAGTTTCCTATTCGTAATCTGATCAGTAAACAACGGATAAGCAATCATCGGAACCCCACACCACACACTCTCCATCACTGAATTCCACCCACAGTGCGTCAAAAATCCCCCAATTGCCGGATTCAACAGCACCTCATTCTGATTACACCACGGAACTATCAATCCCCTTTCTCTCGTACCATCTTCAAACCCTTTCGGCAAAAGCCCGTCATTGTCTACAGATTCCACAATCCCGGTCCTTAAAACCCAGATAAAATTAACTTCACTCATCAGCAGCCCGCCAGCAATTTCAGCAATCACACTCTTATCAATCTTCGCAAGGCTGCCAAACGAAACATACACAACCGACCCGTCAGGCCTCGAATTCAGCCACTCCGTCGAGCCCGATTCTCGCAACAAGCTCCTCGGAATCGAGCTTTCGGAGAAATTGTCAGGAAAAAGTGGCCCGATCGCGTAAAACGGGCCCTGTTCCTGTAAAGCTGAAATCGTCTCTGCTTCGAGATCTTCAACCGTGTTGCAGAGGATTAAATCCGCGCTTCTCACTTCTTCGAACGCTTTGAACATAATACTGTGCACCAATTTTAAATCCGAATCGTGTAAATAGGACATGAAATCTCTAGTGTTGATTGAGGGGATTCCGGGTACATAATTAACGGATTCGTAACGGCCGTTAACGGGGACGTGGCCGTTATCTCTCAGAAGATGCAAGTGATAGTACAGCGAGAATACTAACGCCGGCTCCGTCCAAAAGGAGACGTTAACCAAACCGTGTTTCTTCGCGATTTTTGACGGCCAAACGGAGAGCGTATCAGCAATTAAGAAGTAATTGAAGTCTGCAGGGGAATTAGATTGAATAATTTTGGCAACGAGTTCATCTACTTTATCGGGAAATCGGAGCAGAAAATTTTGCAAATGTAGGTCAAAATTGGCGGATCGGTCAAAATTGAGGGGGAATCCATCGTTGAAAGTTGTGTAGCGGATGTCGAGACCGGAGATTCGAGCTCCGGCGAAGATGTCGGTTTCGGTGGGGTTTTTTTGAGAATTGGAGATCTGGTGGTGAATGTGGTCGAGATGGGCGAAGGTGATTGTGAAGCCGTTTGAAGCAAGTTTGATGGCGAGATTGAGGAAGGGAGTTATGTGGCCTTGGAGGTGGAAACTCACCATTATGGCGTGTGGTTTCGGGATTCTGTTAGTTGCCGCCATTGGTGTTTCTTGCTTTGCTTTAGTTTGAGGAATGAATGTTTACAGCAGTGGGGGTGAAGAATGAATCCCCAGGTTGGAAGTGAAAAATGTTGTGTGGCTATTGTTGTATTTGGGAATTGTTGCGGATATTGTGAGGCTTTATTCTCTGGACTGAAATTGGGAATCAAAAAAAAAAAAAACATAATAAACAAAAATTCATGTGAGATTGTGTCACGATAAGACACTTTACAAATTATAGACTTGTCCAAAAGGTTTCGAACTATTAGTCGGACAGTTACAATTTGACATGTCTAAACCTAAATCGGAATCAAAACATTAAATATAATTGTTGATGGAGATAATATTGTATTATAATTATGTATTTATATTTATATTTAATAGTTTAGAATTTTGTTTATGTTTTAATTAAGTTAGTGGGTGATTTTAGCTTATCGATTATAAATAGGTGTCTCAAGATCATTGTAAAGGAGCTTCGATGATTTATGAAAAAAATGAGATTATTCTCATATAAGATTTAATCCTTGCAAATTGTATCACGTTTTCTGTGCTGCGTCAGTTGGTATCCAGAGTCTGACTATGCTCTTGTTACGATGTCACCAACAGTTGCCAAAGGAAAGGGATCCGCGTCCCAGAGAGGAGTTTCAGAGTCATGTGAAAGTATCAATGATGACACTAGACTACGATACGGATGAGGAATTTGATTTTCTCTGGTTTCAATTGACTGCCTCGATGGAATTTTCGACAGCTATTGCCAATGGGACGAACACATGTCAGATTTGTTGGCGCCGTTGCCGCCACCATTTCCAGTTTTGGCAGCCCTGATTGTCGCTCAATAGTGCCGCCATCGGATTTAGATCTGACGATCCCTGTTACTCCGCTTGTTTCCACAATGACATCACCAACATCATTCAGCTTCACTATGATATCACCACCATCACTTCAGAGGCCACCCGCCTCTTACTATTCCTACCGCTCAGCCACCACCACCGCACACCAATTCACACCACAACCACCATCGCGACTAGTCCCCCGCCAGATCCGTCGCCCCAACCCCGCACCTACACCAGCGCAATGCACTGCCGCTGCGTCGTGCGTGGCACAGCCACTGTCGCAAGCAAACCATGTCCCACCTTCATTTACAGATCGCGCCACCGCCCAGTTTCGCCACTCCGGCAACTCTGCCCATCCGCTTTTGTCGTCCACCACCACGAATTTCGCCCCTCACTGTGTGTTTGGAGACTATGAGGGTATGTTTGTTTTGGGCTTATAGTGGACCGGGAATCCTGGACTTTGAAATCTAGAATTTTAAAATTCTAATGAATAATAAAATTGTATGTTTGTTTTGAGATTTTATATGGTAAGATTATAAAGAAGTTGATTGATTTGTTTGGACTTTGAAATCTAGGATTTTAAAATCCTAATGAATAATAAAATTGTATGTTTCTTTTGATTTTTTATAGGATATAATTATAAAGAAGTTGATTGATTTGTATTATTATATTATTATTGTAATGATTGAATGATTGAATATTGTGTTGAAAATTGTGTAAAAGTGATAATATTATTATTAATGGGAATAAGTGTAGATTTAGGGTTTAGGTTAGGTTTTAAATTAAATTTTGAAATCCTGATTATAGTATTGTATTAAATGAGTATGTGAAATTGTAAAGTCCAAAGTCCGTCTGGTATTGTATCAAAACAAACATACCCTAAGGTTGCGTTTGTTTAGGGATTTAAGTGTGCGGAGCAAGTCAATGTTTTAGAATCTAGGGACTTAGAATCATTAATGAATAGTAAATGTATGTGTTTGTTTTGAGATTTGAGTAAGGTGAGATTTAACTTTATGTCAAATTAATGTTTAATAATGATTGATATTGTATTATTATATTATATTGAGAAGAGTAATAAAGTGTATAAAGTGTGATGTATTGGGAAGAGTAATAAAGTGTATAAAGTGTGATGTATTGGGAAGAGTAATAATAAATTTTATAGATATTTGTAGGTGTGGATTGAATGTGGGATTTGAAAACCAGACTCTAAATTTCAAACTCAGATGAGACGCAGGGGAAGAAATGTTCTGAAATCCGCGTCAAGTGTGGCCTCAAAATAAACGCGAATTTATTACTTTTAGCTATAAAATCCCTTTTGACCTAACTCTTAGATACAATATGTTTTTAATATTACTAGTAGGTACAAATCACCTTGTATATTACCTACTATGACCTCAAAATCCCTTTTGATGCAAAATGTCAATGTTTTAATAATTAATCCCAGGTGATCGAATCCCAGACAGACCACCCATCAATGTTCAACCCCGGTCGGGCCGGTTCAACCGAACCAGTTCAACCGCTTTTACATGTTTAGTTAAAAAAACAAAATAAGTATACACCTACAAAAATTTAAATATATATTTTATAACTTTTCATATTATATTTTATAAATTTTGTCTCACCTCATACATTTATCTCACATCGAAAGTGTTGGAGAAAAATGTGAGAGGAATATAAATTTAAAATTTTAAATATTTAATATAAATTAATAATTTAATTTTTTATTTTAAAAAGAAAAAAATCGATTATTTCCGGTTGAACCGAGTTTTGACCGGTTCAACCTGAAATCCTGTTATATAGGTGTTTTTAACCAAGGGTTCTGCGTGGGATTCGATTCAATTAATTGAACCCTAGAGGAGTTCAACCCGGTTTTGAAAACATTGCAAAATGTATTAAAAATAAAACAAAAAATGAGTTATATTCCTAAATTAGAAAAAAGGTTACCTGCGTCCCCATCCCCACTGTCCAAGACACCAAAGTTTTCATTCTTCTGCAAAATCCATCTCAAAGTACAAGGTAGGTGTTGCAGAGATGAAAATTCGAAATTCAAATTCAAATTTTGGCTGGGTTGTCCATATTTCTCTTGTGGGTTTCGAAATTTGGGATTCTTGCTTCGGGTTCCGATCTATTCCGGGCAACTTCAACAGGGATAGAATATTCCGGCGAATCAGACGGACAAAAAATCCGGCGAATCAGACGGAGAAGAAGAACGAAGCATAATTCCATAAAGCTGCGATCGAGCAATCAGACGTGGGCTTCGATTTCTCTGTTGTGGCTTCGATTTTGGGGGTTGAAGCTTCGTTTTTATCTCCTTTCCATCGAACTTGAAGAGGGGTAGAAGATTCCGGCGATCAGACGGAGAAAAAATTCGGCAAATCAGACGGAAGAAGAACGAAGAAAAATTTGAGTGGGTTTGCAATCTAATTTCGCTTTCGTTTCTGTATTTTCGCATTGATCTCTTAGTTCGTGAGATAAATGTTACTTCGAAATTCGAATCATATTTTGTTGATTAATTAAGATTGTTCTTACTCCGGTCTTGGATTGCAACAGTGGATGATACTTTGATCCTGATTTTCTGATAATTAGTTCTCTTGTTTTGAAACTTACCCATTCCAATTTTTTACAACTGAGCTATTTTATTCCTTTTTAGTTCAGTGGCTTAAACTCTTAATTGCTATTGTTGTTTTTGTGTTTTATTTCTGGTTTTGAATTTGGAGATGGATGAAGATAGTGGTATTCTGGATTTTCTTGGTTTATTTGGAGATGGATGACGGTGGTGGCAATCTGAATTTGGGATTTTTGGGACTCTTTTTTTAGATTTTGATGTGTTCATGTTAAATGATAATAAAAAATATGTAATTTTGAGATTTTCAGAAGATGAGGTCAGTTCTCAGAATCCGACGGAGTAGTCAGAGGACGACGAAGAAGATGAGTTGTGTACAGATCTGAATATGTAAATTTTGAGTTTTTTTTTAGATGAACTTGTTCATGTTTGTGATGAATCTGTTCACATTGAAAGGGTTCATGTCGAAAGGATGAAAATTTTTAATTTTTTGATTTTTGATATAAAAATTTTAGATTGTAATATTTTTTTTTATTGGAATTTTGGGAATGTGTAATATTTTAAAATTATATTTAACATGAATTTTGTATTTTTTTTCACCATAATAATTTTGAAGAACATTTCTATAAATGAGTGTGTAAAAGATGAAAATAGAAAAATATAGAAATTGAGAGGGGAAGACAAAGAAGAACACTGAATAGGAAGAGAGATAAGAAAAAAAAAGAAAAGGAAGAGAGAGAAGAAAAAAAAAACATAATAATAAATAAGGGTATTCTTGTAGTTTTCTATCATATTTTGCATTTAGGAGTAATTTTAAAAAAAAGATTAGAACTAAGAGTAAGTTGGAAGTGGGCTTTGGAGCGGAGGGTGAGCCACGCAATAAACGCAGCCTAAGGAATTACCTGTCATTGGAGACTATGGGGAGTCGGGCGAATTTCACGCGGCTTCCCTAACTCCACGATCCAGAATCCATCCAATTGAGCCTTTATTTGAGGTCAGTGAGTACAACGGGCCTCCTAATATTACATGAAGTCAAGTTGGGCCTTTAATTATTTTTGATGAGGAAATTGGATTGACTCAGCCTAATATTTATTTTGGGCTTGCTTTGAGTGGACGTATTTTGTCTCGTGAAGAGGATAATGCCAAAATTGGGCTTGGTTTTTGGCCTGCAGTAAATAAATATTATTTCTTCATTAAAAATGATACTTATTTTGCTACTTCTCTTAAACCTCTATTTGCCTATCGTCTCAAAACTTTTGGGCCACGTTCGTACTGCAGATGTGTTTGACGTAAAGTTTCTTGAGGAGTTAATTAATTTTGCTTTTGCGTTTCCTGGAGATGAACGTGTTGTCGCCTTTATTATACTGCTGGAGATAATATTATTGCAGATTCGAGGACAAATCTTTTCGAAGAGAGAGAAAATGATGGAGATAATATTGCATTATAATTATTTATTTATATTTATATTTATATTTAATAGTGTAGAATTTTATTTATGTTTTAATTAAGTTAGTGGGTGATTTTAGTTTATCGATTATAAATAGGTGTCTCAAGATCATTGTAAAAGGAGCTTCGATGATTTATGAAAAAATGAGATTATTCTCATGCAAGGTCTAATCCTTGCAAATTGTATCACGTCTTCCGTGCTGCGTCAGCCATTTTGTTTTGCGTTTCATGTTTTGGAAAATCGAAACCGGTGATTTAATGATTCGTACCACCAACTTATATATATTTTTTTAAAAAATTAAATATCGCGACCCAACAAACAAAAAATAGATTTGTTGGCGATCAATGGTATAAAAAATAGTCGTTTGTTGAAAACTGGCGGTTTCAAACTGAAACCAGCCAAAAACACTTGGAGTTTCAATTCAACAATGAGGACCGTCAAAAGAATGACAAGCCCTAACCAAAGAATGAGCCACAACATTAACATTGCGACTAACATGACATAAAGTAAAATAAGTATTACCACTCAAAAGAGACATACAATCTTCCACAAAATTTTCGAAGGGAGATATATAACGTGATCGCACTTGCACAACATCAAAACATTCTTCACACCCACTTTAAAAATCGATTTATCAAGGCCTAAATTTTTCGCTCGCAAAATCCCTTCATAAAGTCCTCTAATCTCGGCTTATCCCATGCAATTTCCCACGCAGACGTAAAGTTCGTCCTGAGACAAATTCTCCCATAAAATCATGTAAGACCATACTGATTATCGTCTTCCAAGTATCGTCGAAAAAAGCAGCATTTATGTTGAGGTTTAGATAGTCGTCTGGAGGCCCAATGGATCACGGACCCGGATACTCCACAGTATTTTACGGTGCATTTCTCACTGTAAACCATTAGATCACACAACTTTCCACCATAGCTTTCCACGAATTGGCTGAAACTTAGTAAGGTATAGCTTTCCACCATAGTTTTGACAACGGAATATCGATCACATCATTCGAAACTCCAGCATCAGACAACAGATGGTACATTTCTTTGGTCTTAAATGCGCTACTACAAGGATCTTTGTAGCTCCAATAAGAACCGAAATTTCAATAATTTTTTAAATCATTTCGTAAGGCATATCCCTTTCTCAACTCATGCCAAAATTTAATAGACTCATTCCCAAAAATAAGAGAAATATTATTTAAGAAATATTGTCAATTCGTGAATATCCCACCACCAAAAAGACCATTTATCAACATCAATGAATTAACGTTCAAAGATCTCACATAGACCTTAGAACACTGATACATATACTTCTCCTCCGAGATCCATCTCCACACCCAATTGAGTCTATCTTCCTAAACCTCTCTTCACACCTATTTGAGCAGCAAATCATTATTACACACAACTATCTCTAACTCTCAGAACCACCCCAAATTCCCACCCCTCCCACCCCCCCACCCCCCCCAAAAAATAAATAAATTGTGTTCATATTTTATAATAGTTTTGATAACAGTCATAGTGGCTTTAAAGAAAGAACATAAATATAGTAGTACTATAATTGACAAGAATGATTTATTTATTTATTTATTTTTTCGAAAGAAAAACATTACGAACAATAAAAACACGTATTGAGAAGACCATCTACAAAAGTCGGAGGCTCAACCCAACACATAGGACTCCCATAATCTTGAGCCGCCCTAGCTAACGAGTGTGCCGTAGAATTGACATTTCGACTAACCCAAATAACCGAATAAAGAGGATTATGTTGTAGAATATCCTTACCAACAACAACATAATCTCCGAACGTGGATTCATTCATCTCTCTCGAATCATAAGCATCGTAAACATGTTTGGCATCCGATTCAATGATGACCCTTTCAAACTCCATCGTCACTGCCCACTTAATAGCCTCCAATACACCCCAAGCTTCCCCTTCATCAACCGTCATTAAGCCATCTCGTAGAAGAGTACGAAAAGCAACACTCTCCCCTTGGCTATCTCTAATAACCATGCCACACCCCGTTGCCACAATCGTCGAAAAGAAACTCGCATCGACATTGATCTTAACAAAACCATGTGCCGGCCTATGCCGCATTAGACACCGTCGAGCAGAAGGCCTGGGAGCAGTTGGAATCCGGGCAACCTGCCACTCTTGTACTACTGACCTCGCCATGCTTACAATCATGCCCGATGGCATGGCTTTCCCCTCCCAAACCTTCTGATCTCTGCTTCTTCACAGGGCCCAGGTGATTGCCATAACCGTCTCAATCTCGCCAGCATCAAAATCCTTCACTATTCGCAAAAATAAATCAATATGGTTCTCCACGGAATAACATAAATTATCAATTTTATTCCATAGATTCGCGATCGACCAGCATTCCTTTTTCAACCTTGCAATCAAGAAACAGATGCCAGATGGATTTGATTTGATCCTCACACACCTGGCAGAGAACACCTAACCCGGGGTACCAACGACCCAATTTACTCTTAACCGCCATGAAGCCTTTACATAGCCTCCAATAAAATGATTTGAGGCTTGGGGGGACCTTTACTTTCCACAGCCCCCCCCGAGTTATCCACCAACAACCGAACAGCCAGATTATAAGCCGTTTTAACTGAGTAGATCCCAGAAGTCGAGAAATGCCATATTTGCTTATCACCCACTCCAATTGGAGTCGGGGTTGTACGCAAAATTCAAGCACTCTCCTTAGGCGAGAAGACCTCTTGGATAAGCTCCTTATCCCACTCCCTTGTGTTTGGCACATAGAAATCTTTGATATTCATATCCTCAAATGTAGGGACTGTTGGGAAATTAGGGGTGCCCGGATCTATTCGAGATGTATTTAAACACATATTTAAATTAATTAATTAATTATTAACATGAATTAATCCTAAACCAATTCAACATAATAATTAATAAGCAAACAAACAACATGCGTACACATAATCCACGTAAATACTAAGCATGCAGAATCTAGGAGTTACGAGATTACATACCTCTTGTAGAGACAACCGTTGAGACGATGGATCAACCCAAAGTACCTTCTCAAATATGTCCCAAGTCCACGAACGTAATCCGGTGGGAGGATTGTCAACGAACGATTTTAATTTAAAGGAGAAAATAAAATATTTTGCCACCACCTTTGAGGATTAATTCTAATTTTTCCAACACATGAAATTGCTTTGGGGATGAAAAATTCATCCCCTATTTATAGAGCAAGGAGGGGACGAAAATTTGACCTAGTTGGGTCATTGAGAAATTTTCTTGCTTCTTCCTCAAGATACAATCTAGAATATATCCAATATATTCTATTTCCCAAAATATCTCCCAACAAAATCTTCTCCTCCTTCTTGCCTTGCATTATTTTCGAAAATTTCAATGAAATATGGAAGAAAAAATATCTTTGACTTTTCTTGAATTTATGAGATAAACTTGTATCTCAAGAATACTTATTCCATAAAATCTTTCCAAGAAAATCAAGAAAATATTTTCTCTCTCCCATTCATATTTTTCGAAATAATTAGGAAAAATAGGCAGTAATATTTTCTTCTCCTTTTCGTTAATTGAACTTTAATTTTGGCTATTTGAGGGGCCTTTAGGAGAATTAAGATTGGACCTTCAATGGGCTATGAAACTTTAATATTTAGCCAAAAAATTATTCAAACCCATTAATATTAATTTACTCCACTATAAAATTAATATTGAACTATCCATCTTAACCCATATTACGACTTCACAATAATATGACTCCAGGTCATTATTTACCGCGTTTAAGATTATCTTAGTCCATTAATTAATTAAGTCACTGAACAGACTTTATGTTAATTAATATTTTTGTCCTTGGAGTAAAGACAAATCAACATTATTATCCATACCGGAAATAAATTTTCACTTGCAAGATTTGGTATGATAAAGATTTCGAGCCCACCAAGGGGACAAATCAAGCAAGACGTACTTGCACGCGATTCTCTGTATTAAATCTTAGCAATCGTCATGTAACCAATAATATTGCCCAAGATACAAGGTATCGAATCTCATTGATTCTCTTCCCATCATAAGTCAAAACAATAGTTATTAATTTCACATGATCCTATTTAAGGGACGGAGATTAAGAAATAACGAACCACTGAGGTCTAATTCTTGTATATTTTGTACCGAAGAATTTATCCTCTTGTAGGTCCTATTCAGCGCTTATAATGCACTAGTGTAATCTCTTGGTCAAGACAAGTCAATCTGAGCCTTACACTTCAACCTTTCATGATAGATTGTGATGGTCCCGAAAAACCCGTTTTAAAACTCGTAAAAACTCAATGGGAGATGACTTAAATTTTTTTTTTGAATGTGATATGCAGATTTGCTAAAGTATGTATGACAGTTAATATGAAAGCAAATAAGAACACACGTATTTTTATAGTGGTTCGGACAACTCGTCCTACATCCACTCTTCCCTTCATGGGGCACCAACTTAACCAACAGATGTTTACCGAGTTCTCACTCAAACGGGACTTATCACCCTCTAAGGGATCGCCTACCCTCCCTTTCGGGATTGCTTAGATGTTTACCGAGTTCTCACTCAAACGGGACTTATCACCCTCACGGGATCGCCTACCCTCCCTTTTGGGATTGCTAGATGTTTACCGAGTTCACACTCACCTACAAACTTAACCGACTGATTTGGGTAAGGTTTGTTTGGTTTCCAACTAGGTTGAGATTTTCCCTTACATTTGTTTAGCCTCAATGCTAAGGATAGGAAAATCTCTCTAAGCTTAGGATATAACATTTGTGCTTAGATCTAGGGTAGAAAACTTTTGAATATATGTGTGTATTTCTTGCTCTGTGTTCTATGAATGGAGTTGCTTGAATATTTGACTTTAATTTCACTTTGCAGATCCTCCATTTTCTTCTTTTGAAGATAGTGCAATGTATTTATAGTGTGGATTTAAATATTACCGTTGGAAAATAATATTCAAATCCATACTAATAACTTCCACTTTTCTTTGACCTTTTTTTTTTTCCTGCGCAACTTTTTATGTCACATCAATATGTGTGTTGTCTTCTTATTGGCCGGTTTTTTTTGTGTGTCTAATCGGATCGATCAAATTTCGTCGATTCATCGTTCATCTCTTGATTACGATTCTGTCGCTTTGATCGTCCCAAAAATCGATCTGTAGAAATGCGGTCTCCGCAGATTTACGGTGTCTTCGAAATCATCTTTGTTCATCGATCTTTGAAATCCTTTGTTCATCGATTCTTTGAAATCATTGTTCATCCGAAATTTCATTGTTCATCCGAATCGATTTCACGAACTCAAACCGATTTCACGAACTTATTTCATTCATCGGCCGATTTCCTTTATTCATCGAATCGATTTCACTTTTCATCCGAATCGATTTCCTGGAATCGATTTCCTTTGTTCATCCGAATCGATTTCAACTCGCTTTGATTTGATTTCTTTTTTCTTTGATTTACGATTTCTTCCACAAAGATTTTATTAGCTTTTCTTCATCACAAATCAGCATGCTTCTTCTTGTTCAGCTCACCAGTTAACTCGGAACTCATCCTACTCATCTGATCTCGATCAGCCTCGTCTGCAGCCTCGTCTGATCTCGATCATCTTAAATGCGATTTTATGAGTTCCCCCTTAACTTGTTCTCTCGTTCCCCCTCAACTTGTTATCTGTAGATTATCTTAAATAACACAAGTTGATAATGTTTTGACATAATTAATCAAAACTAAAATATCCCAACAGATTGTTCATTTCCATCTGGGTTGTGACTTTGTACTTAGTCACGAGGAGCTGTTAATTGGATCTTCTGTGATCTGGTATCACCAAATTAACTGCAACGTAACACGTACTGACTTATTGAACAGGTATGTAGTAAATATATATAACATTCATTCATATTTAATGCAACATGTGATAAATAATTTATTTCAGTAAATAAATAAGAAATTCAGTTTGGTTATACAAAGTAAAAGCATACTTTTCAGTATAACCCCAACAGGGATTGGGAGGGTGTGAATGTAAAACGATTCGTCATCCGCTAGCCAAACATCACCCCACATACGAACCCTCTCACCATCTCCAACCTTCCACCATGTACCCCAACGAACAAGGTCCCCGGCTTCATGGATACCCCGCCAAGTATAACTAGGCGATCTACCTAAATTCGAGTTGAAGAAATCTGAATTAGGAAAGTATTTGGCTTTCAAAATTCTAGCCTCTAGGTTCATTTGAAGCCGCCACCCTAACTTCCCCAACATTGCAATGTTAAAGATGTGCAAGTTCCGGATACCCATGCCCCCTTCGCTCTTATGTTTGCACACCGCCTCCCACTTTGACCACTTTACTCCTTTCTTTGGGTCCGTACTGTGACCCCACCAAAATGCATTAACCATCCTATGCAATTCATACAAAAAGGTAGGTGGTAATAAGAAAGTACTCATACAGTAAGACGGAATAGCCTGTGCAACTGCCTTGATAAGTACTTCTTTACCCGCCTTAGATAATTTCTTCCCCCGCCAAGATTGCAATTTTGACCAAAGTCGATCTCTAATATAAGAAAAAAATTCGACTTTCTTCCTTCCTATAAGGGATGGCAAACCCAAATAACGGCCAGTATTTAAAGGACTAAAAACACCCAGAATAGTATTGATATCATCACGAAGGTCCTGTGGCACATTTGAGCCGAAGTATATACCTGATTTGTTATAATTAATGGCCTGACCCGATGCTCTCTCGTATAAGTCCAACGATTCTTTCAAGACCATGCTCTCCTCCCGTGTCGCCTTACAAAAGAGAAGGCTATCATCCACAAAGAAAAGATGTGAAATTGTCGGAGCTCTCCTACAAACCCGACTCCCATGTATTCGTCCTCTTCTATTTTCAGCTCGGAGGATGCTTGAAAGACCCTCCGCACAAAGTATAAATAAGTAAGGAGAAAGTGGGTCTCCCTGCCGAAGTTCGCGTTTCGGAAGAATGGGCCCCACAAGAATACCATTCACAATAAACGAATACGACACCATCTGAACACACATGTCCATCCATCGAAGCCATTTATCCCCAAACCCCATTCTTCGAAGGATACTGCTTAAGAATCGCCAATCAACACGATCGTATGCTTTCTATATATCGATCTTCAACGCTACATCACCCTGTTTCCCTTTCCTCCAAGTATTCATTGTGTGTATGGTCTCGAAAGCCACAAGTACGTTATCCTGGATTAGTCGCCCATATATGAAAGCTGATTGAGATTCATCCACTAGCTTCGGTAGCACATGTTTGAGCCTATTGCAAAGTACCTTGGCTATAATCTTATAGACTACATTGCACAAAGAGATTGGTCTCAAGTCCCTCACAGTGTCCGGGTTATCACATTTTGGTATCAGCGCCACATGAGTGCAGTTCAAATCTGGCGGAAATTGCCCTCTCTCCAACCACTGCAAACCGGCATTCACCACATCCGGCCCCACTAAATCCTAAAATTTGACAAGAATGATTTATAGAGAGTGATTTTCCTTACAAAAGACAGATTTTTCCTTTTCCAACTCAACAATTTACAGCGAAATCAATCAATGAGAAGTTTCCACACTTCTTTCCTCCAAAAATTCGCTCCGATAGGCAATCCAAGATAATTAAACTGGATTTTCCCAATATTAACCCAAAATTTAGCGAACATGTCTTTCGTACTCTTAGCATTATTCTCCTTAGGTTTATCCAAAAAAAAAAAAAAAACCGTACAATCATCCCGAAACTGCAAATGGCAAATTCCAATATTAGTAATTGGACCCAATTCCAAAGCTAGCCATCACATTTTTTTAATTTGAACTGCCTTTAGCATCAGACAACTAAGCCACTCGGCCATCGAACACTTGGTTCGATTACATCATGTCAATGTAACACATGGTTTTGTTATCATCTTAATGAGGGGGGAAAGCCGGTGAGGCCAACTAATTAATTATTAATATTGTTGAGCCTCCTTATCTTCTTTAAAATTGTTATTACTCATATATAGCTAGCTGCAAGAGTTTCCTTTTTATTTCCTCAAAAAAAAAAAAAAAAATCAGAATGAAGATGCACGCGCTCTATCTTTATCGCGCAGCCATACCAAGGCCACATTACCGCTTCAGTTCATCTCGCAATAAAGCTAGCTTCAATTCTATCATCAACACCGAATACGTTCATCGCAAGATATCAAAATCCTACGGCATCTATAATAACAACGAAACTGATATCTTCTCCGGGGCTCGTGCTTCGGGTCTTGATATTCGTCACGCGACTATCCTGGACGGACTTCCGCTCAAATTCGACCGCGAGTTTAACGTCGCGGAGTACTGGGAGTGTTTGATGAATGACTTTCCAGTTATTGCTCTCGAATTTCTGGGGAAGCTGATCGAGGAGTCAACTGTGACGCCGTTCCTGATTGCTGATACTATTAGATGTTGAATAGGCGAGACTGGCGGAGAAGTACAATCTGGTTAATGTGAACAGTGAACTCGGTTTTTTTATTATCACTGTTATGTGTAAAAATTATTATTGTTATGCATAAAAATTATTACTATTATTTTATGTATAACAGTAATAATTTTATATATAACAGTGTTAGAGTTCATGTATATACTTGGTTCAAGTTTTTACTATTTTTTTTAAGTTAATTGAATAGTTGAGAGGGTCCTGACCATAACGAATTTTAGGCCGGCGTTATCCCGAGAAAGATTCCCTCACCTACAATGAAAGACCTATAGGCTGCGTTTGTTTTGAAACTCATACGGATGAACTTATGACTTTACGCTTTCCATCTCATATGAGTTTGAGATTTAAAGTCTAGTTTTTAAATCTCACATTCAATTCACACCTATAAATACCTATTATTACCTATAAATATTTATAAAATCTATTATTACTCTTCACAATACATCACACTTTATACAGTTTAATAATTTTATCACCACTTTAAAATAATTCATCACTCTAAAATAAAATAATATTCTACTATGTATCAAGAAATATTAATCAAGGAATGCTAAATAATTTAATTTTATCTGTTAATTGTTGCGATTTTTTTTCCTCCAAAATAACAGTTTTATTTACTAAAACAATTATGCATTAATAAAATATTAATAAAATTGAATTGATTTTTTTGGTTATGTAATAGTTACGCATTCTGTCAAAGTATCCATAGTATCTTTCACATTTATCTTCACATTTTACGGCTCCAAATTATAATTTGTTGATGAAACATTCTTTCAAATTATCGTGATTGAGCCCCTTCTGGGCTTTGCTTTAAGTGATAAGAATAAATACATCATCTAATTAGATTGTTAGTATAAGTTACTCTTCAGACTTTTTAAATTTGCGCAAGTAATTATATAATTAAGATAAAAAAAACATAATTAAATATTACACAATTATTTATTTATCCACCACATAACTCAATATAATATAATAATATAACATCAATCATTTTTAAACATTGATTTGACATAAAGTTAAATCTCACCTTATTCAAATCCCAAAATAAACACACAAATTTACTATTCATAAAAAATTCTAAATCCCTGGATTCTAAAACCTTGACTTACTCTGCACACTTAAATCTCAAAACAAACGCACCCATAATGATTTTCACACAAATTAAAAAATTAAAATTATTAAAATTAAAATATAATAAACTTTTATTTTATTTTTAAATTTTGTCCTATTAATAGCATTTAGATATTGATTTGAGAAAGAATAAAATATATTAAATAGGAATAGAATAAAAAGGTGAAAATAAAATATTAATAATATATACTCATCTTTATGGGGAAAATAGAATTCAAGCCTTCTTTTGTGGAAAGAAAGGAGTATTAATGTCATACCAATAAAAGAAAGGGCTAAAAGGCCAATTGAGCAGTTGGCATCGTTAGTAGACAATTTAATAAATTGTCGAACCACTTTTTGCTATGATAAAATGTCCAACAAACAACTGAAATAAAGGCAAAGGAAATAGGCCTCATGATCTATGATGAGTTTCTATCACACGAACCAATCAATATTTAATGCCTAATCTGAAGACATGATGACAGCATAAGCAGATTGAATAAATGCTCTTAGTATTTATTTTATATGTGACAACGATTTTGCTCAAATGTTTCTTTCCATTTGGAGTAGCAGGTAGAGATAAGAAAGATTTAATTAGTCATATAAAATATTTGGTAGAAAACATTGTTTCTTAAAAAGTGCGTAGAAAACTTGGTTTGTTACGAGGTTTTATACTTGAGACAAAGTCACTTTATTTTTTACGCCATACTTTACTAACATGATTGGACTGAAACCTTATTAGTCCATGTATGAATCATAAAATGTAGTAAATGAGATCCTTCTCATTTATAAAAATGTTTATCATCTTTTGTCATTTTCTTGTTATCTGATATGGTGTTGATTGTTGAATGATAATCAGAATATCATGAGCACATCATTACTTACATCCCCGGAGTCAAGTCGATTAGTACCAAGAACTTGACGTCTCATCTACAAGAAGCTGAAATAACAATACTTCACAAGTATGTTTTCAAGGTATTTGAGGAGGTTGTTAAAGCAGATTTCATCTTACAAAACACAGTGCAAGAACTAGAATCACACTCTATCAACGTTAAATCAGAAACAACCAACCTATGCAATAGGGCCAGTTACTTTCTACACCAAAATCAGTATCCCTAAGACTAGCATGCTTTCTGAAATAGATTGCACAGAGTGGCTGAACACCAAGCCTCCTCGCTCGGTTCTATATGCATTCTCGTTTGGCAGCTTCGTGCATACAAATAAGCACGTGATTCAAGAGATAGCTTGTGGGCTTCGCCTTAGTGGAGTGTACTTCATTTGGGTTATTCGGCCCAAGATTGTGGGCCCAATCGAGGACAGTGATATTTTGCCTGATGGGTTTGAAGATGAAGTTAGGGATAGGGGGTTGATTGTACCGTGGTGGAATCAACTCGACGTGTTGTCGAATCCAGCTGTTGGAGGATTTCTGACGCATTGTGGATGGAATTCTGTAGTGGAGAGCATATGGTGTGGTGTACCGATGATATGTTTCCCGAGCATGTATGATCAACCTACTAATCGGAAGTTAGTGGTCGATGATTGGAAGATCGCGATTGATCTACGCAATGGAGTGTCATTGAACGGGGAAGAAGTAGCGGAGAAGATTAACAAGTTGATGACACCAAGTGACATCATGTGTGAGATGATTGGAAGATCGAATGGAATTAATAAAATTTTGATATTGTTAGCAAGGGTACAATGTTTTGGCAAGGAATATTCCTTGATTACTAAATAAAAAATTTATGCAGAAGAATCTGAATTTAATATTCATATCATCCCTCTGCTACATTTATTTCGGTTTTTTTCGGCCAACCTACATTTGTTTCGTTAGGTGATAATTTATTATTAATAAAAAAGTTGTTGAGGGAATTTATTATGTTTTTAAATAAACGTTTTCAGCCATTTAAAGCTACTTGAAGCTATTTTTCTTCACATAATTTTCTTCTTCTTCTTCTTCACTACTTGAGGAGTCAAGCAAAGAAAATTAAATTGGTAATTTTTTCTACTTCAACTTCGTATTTTTGTTTTAATTCATGCTTCATACATGTTATTTTTCTTTTTTTATGGTTTAATTAGCTAATAATTTAGGACTTAGAAATGACAAATTTTATATTAAGGACTTAGAGATGTTAGGTTTAATTAGCTAATAATGTGTTTATTAGGTATTTTAGAACTTGTAAATCAATTTAAATAGGAGAGAACTTTTTCGTTTGAGTTGTTTAATCAAATAGTTCAAGAGTTCACTCTTAATTTTATAAGTTGAGTCATCTAAATCCTTCACTCTTTTTTTTAACATATAATATTACTTCTAATTTTTAGTTGAACTCAAATTTATCTCAATATTTTATTAAAACTTTCACTTATATTAATTTTTAGAGATCATATAAGGTGGCAAATAAAAAATGTGGAGTTCTATATCAATTTGAATTTTGACCAACTATTATGATATGTTGATGAATTAATTATAATTTTAGAAGTTACAAATTAGTATAAGTTTAAGTATTATTGTAAAAATAAAATATGATTCATGCGTAACTAGTACCTTTTAGAATACGAACTAATACCTTTTTTTAGTATGAACTAATATTGTTTGAAATACGAATTAATACTTTTTAGAGTAGGAACTAATACCTTTTAGAATACGAACTAATACCTTTTATAATATAAACCAATACTTTTGAAATATAAACTAACACATTTTAGAATAAATGCATTTTAGAATACAAACTAATACCTTATGATTGTATTAATAATTTTTCAATTATTTATTTATTTATTAATTCTAAATATTTGTTAATTTATTTGTGATATTAATTATTGATATATTATACATATTTATAATTGTAAAATATTTTGATATATTATATTATTTTGTACATACATAAATATGTCCCTACATAAGAGTTGGATGTACTATCGCTTAGAACACAATGGCTTATTGCGACCAAGAATTTGATGATGGAGTAGATAAATTTTTTAATTTCGCTTTCTTGGACCGTGGTGATCATAGCGGAGGATTGATTAGATGTCCATGTAAGAATTGTCAAAAGCTGTGATATCATGATTATCAAACTGTTGGGATCCATTTGTGCAAACACTGATTTGTGCCAAATTACTATACTTGGATATGTCATGGTGAGATGCTTGATAACATTAACTTACATCATGACATGGCGCAGTCTTCTAGCACTGTCAAGCCAGTAGTCGAAGAAAATTTTGGCTCGCACAGGGACATGGTCGTTGATGCATTTCCACAATTCCGTGAGTACGAAACCAGTGGAGAACCGGAACCAAATAATCAAGCAAAAACATTTTTTGAGTTGATGAGTGCAACAAAACACCCTATTTATGAAGGTAATGACCAGTCGTTGTTACAATGGGTTTCAGAACTTTTAAGTTACAAAGTCCAGCATAATGTATCAATTGCAGGCATGAACAATTTTATTAAATGTTGCAAAAAAGCAGCGCCAACTACAGAACGACACAAGTTCCCCGATGGCTATAATGAAGTGAAGAGATTGATGATGAAACTTGGGCCCGATCATGTTAAATTCGACGTTTGTGTAAACAATTGCTTCTTGTACTACAAAGACGGTAGTGGTCTCAAATTTTATCCAATTTGTAAGGAACCAAGGTACAAAGGAAAGAATAATCCATGTGGTAAAGACATTGCAAGAAAGAAATTGTGGTATTTTCCTATCACCCCACGTCTACAGAGGCTATACATGTAACGCAAGATAGCCAAGCACATGACTTGGCATATGAAGTGTTCGGGGGATTCAGAAAAAAATTATTCATCCTCCCGGTGGTGAGGCGTGGAAGCAATTTGACCAGTCACATCCTACATTTGCTGCAGAACCTCGTAATGTGTGACTAGGATTATGCACTGATGGTTTCAACCCACACGGTTCCTCTGCAAACCCATATTTTTGTTGGCCAGTATTCGCTACTCCATAAAACCTGCCACCAGATCTATGTATGACTCAAGAGCACATTTTTCTGTGCCTCATTATATCTGGCCCGAAAAGTCCAGGGGTAAATATTGATGTAATGCTTCGATCGTTGATTGATGAATTAAAAATTTTATGGAACGAAGGAGCATTAACTTATTGCAGCTTCAAGAAAAAAAAATTCACAATGAGAACTGTCGTTTTATGGACAATTAGTGACTTTCCTGCTTATGGAATGTTGTCGGGTTGGAGCACACACGGGCGGTTAGCGTGTCCCTATTGCATGGAAATGACTAAGTCATTCCAACTTCGAAACGGACACAAGCCTTATTGGTTTGATTGTCATCGACAATTTCTACCCACTCACCACCGCCACAGAAAAAACAAATCTGATTTCTTGAAGGATCGAGTAGAGAAGGACGAATGCCCCGAGAGAAGGTCTGGTGCATAAATGTTTGAGCTAGTGAAGCTAATTAAAGATAACAAGTTTGGGAAAGGGCATGAACCAATGGATGGATTTGGCCACACACATAACTGGACAAAGAAAAGTATATTTTGGACGCTCCCGTATTGGTCAACACTTCTCATCCGTCACAACTTGGATGTGATGCACTGTGAGAAAAACTTTTTTGAGGACATCAAGACCACGGTATTTAATGATCCTGGCAAATCAAAAGACAATGTTAAAGCTAGGATGGATCTCGAATTATGCACAAACAAAAAATAATTATTTCTAACCAATGGAGGACGAATGAAGAGAAAGGCTGCATACACGTTGCACAAGGATCAACGAAAGATAATTTGTCAATGGTTGAAAGAACTATGTTTTCCCGATGGTTACGTGTCAAATATATCTCGGTGTGTCAATTTGGACACTAACAGAATAACTGGAATGAAGAGTCATGATTGTCATGTGTTTATGCAAAGATTGGTGCCAATCGCATTTCGTGATTTCTTACTTGATGGTATTTGGAGTGCATTGACAGAGGTTAGTAACTTCTTTCGATCCTTGTGTGCATCTGAAATTAGGGCGTCTGACATGGAAATGCTGGAAAGGTCTATTGTCGAGACAATTTGCAAACTAGAGAAGATTTTTCCACCATCATTTTTTGACTCAATGGAGCACCTAGTTATTCATCTCCCTTATGATGCACGAGTTGGAGGGCATGCATTCTATCGTTGGATGTATCCATTCGAAAGGTATCAATATTTTCCCATTCTTTATTATTATACATTTGATATGAATATTATGTCTTAATACATCTTACGTTAATGCAGACAAATATTTTTTCTTAAGCAAATGGTGAAAAACAAAACACGTGTTGAAGGATCCATTTGTGAGACATACCCCGTATCAGAGATTGCAAACTTTTTGTTCGCATTATTACAACATTCTTTTGGCTAAATAAAATGCTCGTCATATGAACATCTATTTTATAATTATGTTAAAAAGATGAAGGAAATTATGGTTTAAATTTGTTTTATTGAGGCTGTAGTTGAAGCCTTTTCCTTTAAATCATAAATGAGCACCTCAATATCTATGTTGAGTAAAAATTGTTGTAAATATTTGTTGGGTGTACTGTTGACATTGATTTCTCATTCGGATATTGATTATAAACTAAGGCTAAGTATGCATTCAGGTGAACAATGTGCTTCCCTCTATTCTTAATTATTGCTATTTTTTTCATCATTATCACCATTAGTATAAGCAGGTCAGTAATTCATTCACAATGAAATTTTATATGTTTTTTACATGATAGGTTGAGAATTCATCCACAGCGAATGTACTCACAATTGAAAACTTCAAAGCCACACATATGACTGGGTTGAGAAAGAAAGGGAAGCGTAAAAGTCAGGAAGGTGTAGATGGTGCTAGTGGATCAAGTCAAATTGAATCTGAGAGTTCGATTTCAGAGGCACCGAAGTGGTTAAAACCAAAATTTGGGGAAATAGTTGTACGTATAATAAATTATATAAAATTATTGTTAGTAGCAATATTTTTGTCTAACTGTTTTAATTGAATATGAACGCTATGATGAATTAACTGTTATAAAGTACGCTGATATGCCAGAAGACAAAGCTGAAGAGTGGGAGCCTCGTGATGAAGAATGTTGGAACAAGGCGACTGGTGGGCCCAACAACAGTAAGGTTATGGGTTTTTCGAATCATGTTATTCTTGAAGAATTAGGGTACACAACAAAGAGACATAAGTCGAGAATAGATGTACAATTGACAACCGAGTCCATCGAGAATTCAATTAAAAGACATTAGAGACCGTGTATACTCGATTTGATGAGGAGCGTCAATCTTATCAGTCCGAAATAGCAGAGTTGCGTCAGGAGCATCAATCTTATCAAGCCCAATTAACATAGTTACGTCAGGAGACCCAAGATAACGGTAGAATGATAAAAGCATTGTTGGCTAAAGTCTCAGGTGTTGACCTACTCCATCCCCCATCTAGTGATGCAGATGAGCATGATCAATAGTTTAGTATGAGATTAATTGTGTCTCATATAAATTAGGAAGATATTAATTGTGTCTCATATAAATTATGAGATTTATGTGTAGGTAGTAATTGTATAAGTATTGTACAATCATGCTTTTTTGTATAAGTATTGTACAATCCAGCACATGGAATTGCACTTGGGAATGAAAGAATCATCCCCTATTTATAGATGGGTAATGGTCGAATTTTTAGGGGAAAAAACAATGTGGGAAAATCTTTTCTTGATCTCCAAGAAATCTTGAATATATCTCCTATATTCTTTTTCCCATAATTAAAATATTCCACAAAAATCCCACCTCATCATATTATGGAATTTTTGAAATATTAGGGTCCAAGATTCCAAGATTTGGATCTTCTTGAATTTATGAGATATTCTTGTATTTCAAGAAATACATATCTTCCATAATATCTTTTCAAGAAAATCAAGAAATCTTTCTTGCCCTTTATATTTCAAAATTTTCGAAATACCTATATGAATAACCAAGTGGGAGATTTCTTGAATTTAATGAGATAATTTTGTATTCCAAGAATACATATCTTCATTCCATAACAAAATTCAAAGAAAATCTTTCTCCCCTTTTATCCATAAATTTCGAAAAATACAAGGAAAAATAGGCAACAAATTTATTTTATTTTTAAACACCTTTTTCAGTTATTGGACTTTATCTTGGGCTACTTGGGGGGCCTTTAGGAGAATTAAGATTGGACCTTCCAATGGACCTTAAATTATCAATATTGAGCCACAATATTATTCAAGCCCATTAATATTAATTAATCTCACTACATAATTAATATTGCACTATCCATCTTAACCCATATTACAGTTAATATGGCTCCCGGTTATTATTTCCCGTGTTTAAGATTATCTATCCCATTAATTAATTCAAGCCACTGAAATAGCTTTCCATTAATTAATATCTTTTATCCTTGGTAAAGGAACGGTTCAACATTATTATCCATACCGGAAACTAGTTTCACTTGCAAGATTTGGTATGATAAACCTTATGAACCTCCCAAGGGGGCAAATCGAACTAGCGTACTTGCACACGATTCTCCGTATTAAATCTTAGCAATCGCATGTGACCAATAATATTGCCCAAGATATAGGATATTGAATCTCACTGATTCTCTTCCCGTAATAAGTCAAAGCAATAGTTACTAACCACACGCAATCCTATTTAAGGGACGAAGATTAAGAAATAACTAACCACTGAGGTCTAATTCTTCCTAGTTCAGTTCTGAAGAATTTATCCTCCTATAGGTCCTCTTCAATGCATTAGTCATGCACTAGTGTAATCTCTTGGTCAAGACAAACCAATCTGAGCCTTACACTACAACCTTTCACGATGGATTGTTCATTTCCATCTAGGTTTGAATGGTGTACTTTTAGTTACAAGGAACTTTTAATTTAATCTTCTATGATCTTGGTATCACTAAATTAACTACAATGTAACACGTACTATTTAATGAACAGTTATGCAGTAAATATATGTAACATTCAATGATATTTAAAGCATCAGTGATAAACAATTTATTTCAGTAAATAAGTTCGAAATTCAGTTAGTCTGATTATACAAAGTAAAAACACACTTTTCAGTATAATCCCAACAATCTCCCACTTATACTCAAAGTCTGCTTTTAAGTATACATCAGCATGTCTCTTGTAGTACATGACAACTAATGCCATCTACACGAACCTAATAATGTCTCCCACTTATACTCAAAGCAGATTGGCAACGGTCTTGACACCCATTCCTTTCACATGTCTCTCGAATGTATTCAGAGGAAGACCCTTTGTGAATGGATCAGCTAGGTTATCTTCTGACGCGATCTTTGCCACCTCTATATCTCCTCTCTTAACGATATCTCGTATAAGATGGTATTTTCTTTCAATGTGTTTGCTGGCCTTGTGGGCTCTTGGTTCCCTTGAATTTGCAACTGCTCCGGCATTGTCATAATAAACAGTGATTCTGCTGGGCAAATTCGGAACCACATCCAAGTCCACTAGGAAGTTCTTGAGCCAAACCGCTTCTTTCGCTGCCTCGCAAGCAGCTACATATTCGGCTTCCATGGTAGAATCTGCGACGCATTTATGCTTAACGCTTATCCACAT
Organism: Stenogyne calaminthoides; assembly: GCA_037126765.1. Lineage (NCBI taxonomy): Eukaryota > Viridiplantae > Streptophyta > Magnoliopsida > Lamiales > Lamiaceae > Stenogyne > Stenogyne calaminthoides. Next base: position 2,665,560 of record JBBCBC010000010.1, read on the forward strand.
CATGGCTCCTCCCCCCATGCAAAACACACTACCGGAGGTAGATTTTCTGGAATCTATGTCTGATTGGAAATCCGAGTCCGTGTAGCCGATGGGGATTAGACTATCTGACTGATAAACCAACATTCTATCTCGAGTTCTTTTCAGATACTTCAGAATGTTTTTAACTGCCGTCCAATGTTCCTTCCCCGGGTTACTCTGATATCTTGCCACCATGCCAACGACAAAGCAGATATCCGGTCTCGTACACAACATTGCATACATAAGGCTTCCGACAGCCGAAGCATAAGGAATGCCTCTCATGTCATCTATCTCCTTTTGTGTCTTAGGGCACATTTTCTTGGATAGATGGATTCCATGCCTGAAAGGTACGAAGCCTTTCTTGGAATCCTGCATGCTGAATCGTTTCAAGACAGTGTCTATGTATGAAGCTTGCGATAAGCCTATCATCCTTTTCTTGCGATCTCGAGTGATCTTGATCCCAAGGATGTGCCCGGCTTCCCCTAAGTCCTTCATATCAAACTATTTTGAAAGTCATGCCCTTACGTCTGATAACACCTTTACATCGTTCCCGATGAGCAGAATGTCATCTACGCACAGTACTAAGAATACCAATGCAGTTCCGACACGCTTTTTATACACACAACTCTCGAACTCGTTTTGATCAAACCCGTAAGACTTTATAACATGATCAAAACATTGGTTCCAAGCTCTGGATGCCTGTTTGAGTCCGTATATGGACTTCATGAGCTTACAAACTAGGTATTCTTGGCCCTTTTCAATGAAGCCTTGGGGTTGTTGCATATAGATTTCCTCATCAAGACTTCCGTTAAGGAAAGCTGTCTTGACATCCATTTGCCAGATTTCAAAATCTAGATGCGCAGCTATCAACAAGAGAATCCGGATGGACTTGAGCATTGCTACAGGTGAAAAGGTTTCCTCATAATCGATCCCTTCTTTCTGAGTATAACCTTTCGCCACAAGCCTTGCCTTGAAGGTTTCCACCTTCCCGTCCGGTCCCCTCTTTCTCTTGTATACCCACTTGCAACCAATGGGTTTTACCCCATTAAGTGGTTCGACTAGCTCCCACACTCCGTTATGATCCATAGACCCCATTTCTGCTTTCATTGCCTTTTGCCAAGAAACCGCATCCTTATCTTGGATTGCCTCATCGTATGTCCATGGGTCTGATTCATCTTGTCCGGGAATCAAGTCCGAGGACTCTCCTATCCCCATGAATCTCTCGGGCTATCTCACAACCCTCCCACTACGACGAGGCTCCGGTTGTGAAAGTGTATCATTTGGTATATCATCTTGTACAGTTGGCAATGAGGTTAGCCCCCTTAGCTCACTTAAGGTAATCTCACTTCTGGGTTTTCTTTCGTTCATATAGTCTTCCTCCAAAAATCTAAAGTGGGTGCTTATTACCACCTTTTGATCTCTGGGACCATAAAATATACAACCTTTTGTTCCCTCGGGGTATCCCATAAACAGCCTTAATTCTGATCGAGGATCCAATTTCCCGACTTTCTTGTCCAACACGTAGGACGGACACCCCCAAATTCTCATGTGTCTCATACTAGGCTTGCGCCCGGTCCACAATTCTTTGGGAGTTTTGGGAACCGATTTGGATGGCACCAAGTTCAGAATGTAAGCCGTTGTTTCCAAGGCATGACCCCAGAACGACTTGGGAAGATCCGCATAACACATCATTGATCTAACAATTTCCAAAAGAGTTCGGTTTCTTTGCTCTGCAACCCCGTTTTGTTGAGGGGTTCCGGGTGCAGTCAGCTGGGATGCAATCCCTTCATCCGACAAGTAGTTCAAAAACTCATCGATGAGGTACTCTCCTCCACGATCGGATCGTAGAGACTTGATACATTTTTCCCTATGATTCTCTGCTTGTGCCTTAAATTCTTTGAATTTTTCAAAGGTCTCAGATTTATGCTTCATAAGGAAAATATAAACGTACCTCGAGTAGTCATCAATAAAAGTGACAAAATACTCGTAACCTCCTCTTGCCATGGTTGACATTGGACCACATACGTCTGTGTGAACGATTTCTAACACTTCTTTGGCTCTATTCCCCTTGGCTCCGAATGACCTCTTGGTCATTTTACCCTCCAAACATGATTCGCAGGTTGGAATAGGTTCAACTTGGAGAAACTCCAATGGACCGTCTTTCACCAACCTTTGGATCCTCTTTGGATTAATATGTCCCAATCTTAGATGTCATAAAAGTGTTTCATTCACGTGTGATGAATGTTTTCTTTTACCGGAAATAGTTGATGTGTAATAGGATGCATTTCGTGAGTGGTGTGCACAGTTAATTGTATAGAGATTACTTGACAACGTTCCATGACAGATAAATTTATCATAAAGAGAAATGGTAACAACTTTATCAAAAGTAACAGAATATCCATCAAGGTAAAGTTTAGAAACTGAAATCAAGTTCTTTCTAAAATTCGGAACGTAAAAGTACATCTCTTAAAATTAAAACTCGTCTTCAAAAGACAGTGCACTTCTCCCATCGCTTGGTTGCCACTCTCGTGGCATCGCCCAAATGTGATGAGGATCTCACTCCCACTAAGTTGTTTCGGTCCGCTTTTGAACCCCCCAGAACGTGAAACATACATGATCGATGGATCCTGTATCCACCACCCATAAATGGGAGGCATACGCCGCTAAGCAAGTTTCAACAACTAGTGCGTGAGAATTACCTTTCTTTCCATTCCTTTTGGGATTGGAACAGGCTGACCTCCAATGTCCCTTTTCACCGCACTTGAAGCATTTTCCTTTTGGTACTTTCTTGACACCCATCCAACTAGCTATCTTTCTCTTACTTTTTTCTTCTCGATGAGTTTGCTTTGGATCGCACCACTTTTTCCTTTTCTTGAGACTTACCTTCCGTTGGCCTAGATCTTGAGAAAAGACTTTTGGTCACCAATGCTTCGTCTTTCTTTCCTAAATGCTTCTCTATTATCTCCAAGGCTTCTTATAGAGTAACCATAGTAAACATGTGATCGCTCATTACAAAACTATAGTAAAACTCATCGAAACACCTTGGTAGAGTTAGGAAAAGAAATTCGATTTGAGCCTCTTCATAATACTTAGTACCGAGATAAGCAAGTTTATCAAAATGACGTTTTAAACTGAGAACATGCTCCCTTCGTGTTCCTCAACCATTTTTAGCCTAAATGTCGTCGCCGGTTTTAAACTGATTGATCATGCGGTCTTTTGTTAAAAACATTTCCTCAAGACTTTGTATAATTTCTGCAGCAGACTCAACACCTTCATGAATGTGTCTCAAATCATCAGATAGTGAAGTTAAGATTACACGTTTCATGGGTTCATTGGCCTGCTCCCAAATATTATACAAGTGTCTTTCCGCATCAGATCCTTCAGTAGGCATACGGGGCTTGGGTACATCAAGAACCCAATAATGTTCTTGTGCCGGTAGGACAAAACTCATATTCCGTTTCCAAACAACATAGTTACTTCCATTAATTGGTGTTCTTTGAGTGTATATAACAAAGGATTAAAATGTTGCGACATCTTTGATCAAAATAAATAATAATATGCATAAGCACAAATATATCACAAAAATTCGATCACATGTTTCATATTAAAATCTCCAAAAAATATGAACATGCATCACCCAACATCTCAAACATTTTAAATAAGCCACGCGGGGGGGTCATTATTTAAACACATTCAAGAGTTACAAACAAGAACAATTTATAAACCTTTAATATCCAGATTAATAGTTGGCTCCCACTTGACCAATATAAAATTGACAGGGACTTGAAAGTATATGCATATCAATTTTATACCTAAGTAATAACCATGATTAAATACAGAATTATTATTTCGCTTTGAACGAGCCTCGTGGGGAGGTTCATCGTCGCCACTAGTAATTATCCACAATCTTCCGTTAGGAATTTATTCATGTGAAAGTTATCTTTTGACCGTCCCAAAAGAATTTCTCCAAAAGAATTCACAAATAAATAAATCATGGAGGTCAATAATTAATTCAATTTTATTATCCTAATAAAATTGTCAATTAATTGTTTAAACATACTTAGTAATTTTTGAAAGTGAGATTTTTCAAAATATTTTCTCATGCATCGCAAATTTAAACACAATTTAAATAAGCATAAATAGCATAAACATCAAGACAAAAAATTAAACATATTGGGCACATTTATCAGTTTATTTATAGTTAATTTTATCATGTCTTGATCTTGAAAATAAATCTTCATTGTCTTCATCGTTAGATCTCGAAAAGCTCCCTTGACCGTTTTCAAAAAATGTCTTGTCAAAGCCCGTCATCGACTTGATTTCGCGGGTCGGATGCTACTAGCCTCACGGTCGTGTCGAATTGCGCCCGTCTTAGCGTCTTGGCCCGAAGCGCCGTCGTCGCGCCCGTCATCGCCCATCCGGCGCCGCGCTCGCCCTCGCCCTCAGCGGCTCGCCCCCGTCGCCCCCGTCGCCCAGCCAGCGCCCATCCAGCAGCATCACCGCCAGCGCACCCGCGTCGCCCGTCGTCGCCGCCCGCCTAGGTAATCTGCCCGCCCATACCGCCTTGCGCCCGTACGTTGTCCCGATCCGGATCGCGTCGGCCTCCCCTCGGCCTCGCCCTACGCCCGTGCCGCCATAGCGTCCGCGTTATCGCGTATGCCTTTGCACGTTTACGCGGTACGCACGCTGCCTACGCTAGGTTTTGGATCCCGTCTTTTAATTCTTCGTCTCCGCCTCCGTTTTCAGATCCGGTTACAATTTATTTTACAAAAAAAATAAACCTAGATCTAGACTAGTCTATTACATTGATCAAATCAAACAAATACTAATCTACTTCGTGGATTTTCTCATTTAGGCAAAAAAGCGAATCCGAACGAATCGAATTAAAAACCACAATTTATATGCATGCGTAAATAAACACATTAAATTCACGACAATTGGATACCGCAAAAAAGATCTAGCAATTCTACTATCCAATTTCAAATTTAATGAAAATGAATTAAATTACAATCTAAAATTCGTGTCAAAACCGAGGCTCGATACGGGTTGTTGGGGAATAAATTGCCCGGATCTATTCGGGATGAATATTTAAATACAAATTTAATTCTAACAATTATTACTAGCATGAATTAACCCATATTAATTCAAATAATAATTTCAACAACAAATCATGCATATAAATAATTCACGAAATCCTACGCGTGCGAAATATCATGAAGTTTACGTGATCGCATTCTTGGAATGACAATGGTCTTGTATGTGAAAACACACCAAAAGTCCTTCCCAAGTATTCCCTAGTCCTTGCTCGACAATCCGGTGGAATGATACTCGCGAACAATTAACAAAAGGAAAAATAAACTTTGTTGCACCACCTTTGTGGATTTACTAATTTTTCCAGCACATAGAATTGCACTTGGGAATGAAAGAATCATCCCCTATTTATAGATGGGTGATGGTCAAATTTTTAGGGGAAAAAACAATGTGGGGAAATATTTTCTTGATCTCCAAGAAATCTTGAATATTCTCATATATTCTTTTTCCCACAATTAAAATATTCCACAAAAATTCCACCTCATCATATTATGGAATTTTCGAAATATTAGGGTCCAAGATTCCAAGAATTGGATCTTCTTGAATTTATGAGATATTCTTGTATTTCAAGAAATACATATCTTCCATAATATCTTTTCAAGAAAATCAAGAAAATCTTTCTTGCCCTTTATATTTCAAAATTTTCGAAATACCTATATGAATAACCAAGTGGGAGATTTCTTGAATTTAATGAGATAATCTTGTATTCCAAGAATACATATCTTCATTCCATAACAAAATTCAAAGAAATTCTTTCTCCCCTTTTATCCATAAATTTCGAAAAATACAAGGAAAAATAGACAACAAATTTATTTTATTTTTAAACATCTTTTTCAGTTATTGGACTTTATCTTGGGCTACTTGGGGGCCTTTAGAAGAATTAAGATTGGACCTTCCAATGGACCTTGAATTATCAATATTGAGCCACAATATTATTCAAGCCCATAAATATTAATTAATCCCACTACATAATTAATATTGCACTATCCATCTTAACCCATATTACGCTTAATATGGCTCCTTGCTTATTATTTCCCGTGTTTAAGATTATCTAGCCCATTAATTAATTCAAGCCACTGAAATAGCTTTCCATTAATTAATATCTTTTATCCTTGGTAAATGAACGGTTCAACATTATTATCCATACTGGAAACTAGTTCCACTTGCAAGATTTGGTATGATAAACCTTATGAACCTCCCAATGGGGCAAATCGAACAAGTGTACTTGCACATGATTCTCCGTATTAAATCTTAGCAATCGCATGTGACCAATAATATTGCCCAAGATATAGGGTATTGAATCTCACTGATTCTCTTCCTGTAATAAGTCAAAGCAATAGTTACTAACCACACGCAATCCTATTTAAGGGACGAAGATTAAGAAATAACTAACCACTGAGGTCTAATTCTTCCTAGTTCAGTTCTGAAGAATTTATCCTCCCCAGAGGTCCTCTTCAATGCATCGGTCATGCACTAGTGTAATCTCTTGGTCAAGACAAACCAATCCCGAGCCTTACACTACAACCTTTCATGATGGATTGTTCATTTCATCTAGGTCGTGAATGGTGTACTTTTAGTTACAAGGAACCTATTAATTTAATCTTCCGTGGTCTTGGTATCACTAAATTAACTACAATGTAACACGTCTTATTTAATGAAACAGTTATGCAAAGAAATATATGTAACATTCAATGATATTTAAAGCATCAGTGATAAACAATTTATTTCAGTAAATAAGTCCAAAATTCAGTTAGTCTGATTATACAAAGTAAAAGCATATTTTCCAGTATAATCCCAACACTTAAATTACTAAAGGGTGTGACTTATATTACTAAAGAGTATGTCTGTAAAAGAAAAACCAATTTTACGGTAAACAAGTTTCACAGTATACCAACTCAATTTAATATTAATTCATAAAAAGTTATGCTTTAAACCCCTTATTAATAGCAAGGAAGAGCACTTGATAAAGATGATGCTCAATACAAAATATTAATTTATTAGAAGATGGGCGATTTGGTTTCGGAAGAAAAAGAAAGTAGGAATTTACCCTCTTAGCAATAGCAAGGAAGAGTCCTTGCTAAAGATGATGCTCAATAAAAAAGGAAAAATATGGTCCTCAATAGCAAGGAAAAACTCTTGCTGTATTATTTTGCTTAGAATTCCTACATGAACCTAACTCAATAGCAAGGAAGATCCCTTGCTATTTTTATTGTAGGGCAAAATATAAATTTTCGCAAGAGTTAACCCTTGCTATTTGTGAAGTCAAGTGATGTAGAAGTAAACCATCCTGAAACGAGTAAACCAGCCTGAACGGGTTTGTTCAAATTGGCCTGAACCTTCAGAATAAGTTGTGTTCAGTTCAGGAGGAATGTTCAGGGTTCAGGGGGGGAAAGTTCAGATGAAGCTTCGGATCCCGAAAAGTTCAGGGAGAAAAGTTCAGGAGAAAATTCAGGAAGTCTTGAGTCGCGCGTATGCGGGAGCGGTTTTTCTGTTAGAACGGTTTTCAATTCTTTTAGGGGTTTTACTACTATAAATTACGGGCTTTACCAATCGTCTTCAGAATTAGAGTGTTAATTTCTGGAGAGTTCATATCAATTGAGAGAAGCTAGAAGTTCTTTAGAAATTCATAAGATCGTTTCTAATTCTTGATCGATTGAGGGTTGTAACTGTACCAGATTGTTCATTGTTGATAGTGAAGAGTGCTCTGATCCCGTGGATGTAGGTTTTACAACCGAACCACGTAAATCGTTGTTGTGTTCATTTTTGCGATTTCGATTTCATTCGTTTTGTGTGTTTTGTTTTCTGAGCTTGAATCTTGTGATTCAATTCGACATTGATCAACAAGTGGCGCCATCTGTGGGAAGCTTGGGAGAAAATGGGATCACTAAAGTTTGATGTTGAGAAATTCAATGGGAAGAACGCCTTTGGGCTCTGGAAAATCAAGATGAAGGCCCTATTGATACAACACGGTTTGGCGAATGCTTTGAAGCCCGCTGATGAATGGCCAGCAGCTTCATCCACTGGTGCAGCTACAGAGCAAACCAAGAAGGCAGAAATTCTGGAGAAGGCTCACAGTGCTATAATTCTATGCCTTGGAGATAAGCCTCTAAGGAAAGTTTCTAAAGAAAAAACGGCCATAGATCTGTGGAAGATATTGGAGGATCTTTATCAAACTAAGTCTGTGTCAAACAAGCTTTATATGAAGCAGAAGCTTCTTGATTTCAAGATGACAGAGGAGAAGAACTTGAGTGAGCAACTTGATGAGTTCAACCGGTCTGTGGATGATCTTGAAAGTTTAGATGTAAAGTTGGATGATGATGACAAGGCTCTGATGTTACTGAACTCATTGCCTAAATCTCTAGAAAACTTCAAAGATGCCTTGATGTTTGGGAAACAAGAACAGCTGAAGTTTGATGAAGTGCAATCTGCAATCAAGACCAAGTTTCTGCAGATCCAAAATTACAAGAAACCTTCAAAGGATGGTGAAGGCTTGAATGTGAAATTCAAGGGTGGCAAGAAGAAATCTCAAAAGAAGAAGGATGGGAAATCCACTAAACAAGATCAGAAGGGTTCTGATTTTGTGGAAAAGAGAAAGTGCTTCCATTGCCACAAACCGGGTCATCTAAAGAAGAATTGCCCAGATAAAGCAAGAAAACACAAGAACCTCCGAAAGCTGAAGCAGCAGTTGCTGAACAAGGCTATGAAAGTGCAGAGGCCATGACTGTAAGTAGCAATAAACTCTCTCATGAGTGGGTGCTTGATTATGGTTGTTCTTTTCATATGTGTCCTATAGAGCATTGGTTTGTAGATTTGAAACTCTATGATGGAGGTCTTGTGTTATTGGGGAATGATGAAAGCTGTCAAGTTAAAGGTAGTGGATCTGTCAAAATCAAGATGTTTGATGGGAAGATCAGAATCTTAACTAATGTCAGATTTGTTCCTGATCTTAAGAGAAATCTGATCTCTCTAGGCTCACTTAATGCACTTGGTTATGAATGTTGGAGAATTAATTGCCCGGATCTATTCGGGTTGAATATTTAAATACAAATTTAATTCTAACAATTATTACTAGCATGAATTAATCCTATATTAATTCAAATAATAATTCAGCAACCAATCATGCATATAAACAGTTCACATAAAACCTACGCATACGGAATTACTAAGGGGTTTACGTGAACTAACCTCTCGGAGTGACAACCGTTGAGAAGATGGATCTCGTGTTGGGGGTATAATCCCAACATCCCGTTCACACGAACACACCAAAAGGTCTTCTCAAGTATTCCCTTTATCCTTGTTCAACAATCCGGTGGTAGGAACTCGCGAACAATTTAACAAATGGAAAAATAAAAATTATGTTGCACCACCTTTGTGGATTTCTAATTTTTCCAACACATGGAATTGCATTGGGGATGAAAAATTCATCCCCTATTTATAATACTAAGGGGGGACGAAAACTTTGGGGTATTGGGTGATTGGGAAATTTCCTTGCTTCTTCCTCAAGATACAATCTTGAATATATCCAATATATTCTATTTCCCAAAATATCTCCCAAATAAAATCTTCCTCTCCTTATGATATGGTATTTTTCGTAAATATCACAACAAATAGCCAAGTGAGAGATTTCTTGAATTTAATGAGATAATCTTATATTCCAAGAATACTTATCCTCATTTCATAACAAAATTCAAAGAAAATCTTTCTCCCTCTTTTATTTGTGATTTTTGAAAATAATGAAAAAATAGGCAACAATAATTTATTTTATTTTAAACACCTTTTTCAGTTATTGGACATTATGTTTGGGCTACTTGAGGGGCCTTTAGGAGATTTAAGATTGGACCTTCTAATGGACTTTGAATATCTAATATTGAGCCACAATATTATTCAAGCCCATAAATATTAATTAATCCCACTACATAATTAATATTGCACTATCCATCTTAACCCATATTACTGTTAATATGGCTCCCGATTATTATTTCCCGTGTTTAAGATTATCCAACCCATTAATTAATACAAGCCACTGAAATAGCTTTCCATTAATTAACATCTTTTGTCCTTGGTCAAGGAACGGTTCAACATTATTATCAATACCGGAAACAAATTCCACTTGCAAGATTTGGTATGATAAACCTTATGAACCTCCCAAGGGGGCAAATCAAACGAGCGTACTCGCACACGATTCTTCGTATTAAATCTTAGCAATCGCATGTGACCAGTAATATTGCCCAAGATATAAAGTATTGAATCTCTTTGATTCTCTACCCGTCATAAGTCAAAGCAATAATTACTAACCACACACGATCCTATTTAAGGGACGAAGATTAAGAAATAACGAACCACTGAGGTCTAATTCTTCCTGGTTCAGTGCTGAAGAATTTATCCTCCTGTAGGTCCTGTTCAGTGCATCAGTCATGCACTAGTGTAATCTCTTGGTCAAGACAAGCCAATCTGAGCCTTACACTTCAACCTTTCACGATGGATTGTTCATCTCCATCTAGGTCGTGAACAACATACTTTTAGTTACAAGAGACTGTTAATTTAATCTTCTGTGATCTGGTATCACTAAATTAACTACAATGTAACACGTACTGTTTATTGAACAATTATGCAATAAGTATGTGTAACATTCAATGATATTTAAAGCATCAGTGATAAATAATTTATTTCAGTAAATAAGACAGAAAATTCAGTTTGGTTATACAAAGTAAAAGCATACTTTCTAGTATAACCCCAACAATGAATTCAACACAAATAGAGGTTTCATACAAGTCACTAATAAGTCTAGCAGAGTAGTTATGAAGGGAGAAAAGACAAATGGAGTATATACTCTAGTAGGGGAAACTGTTGCTGGTGCTTCTGATGCAACAGTTAGTAAAGATATTACTACTTTGTGGCATAAAAGACTTGCTCACATTGGTGAAAAGGGCCTGCAAGAGTTGACAAAGAAAGGTGTATTTTCTGGAAATAGTCTACCAAAGTTGGAGTTCTGTGAACAGTGTGTATTTGGGAAGTCAAAGAAGGAATCATTTCCAAAAGGCATGCATTCTACTGCTGAGAAGTTTGACTATGTTCACTCTGATATTTAGGGGCCATCTAGAGTAGAAACTCATGGTGGAGGCAGATACTTTATGACCATTATTGATGATTTTTCAAGAAAGGTCTGGGTGTTCATTTTGAAGCTGAAAAGTGATGCATTTGGAAAGTTTAAGGAATGGTTTGCTGAGTATGAGAATAAGCTTGGGAAGAAGCTTAAACACTTAAGAACAGACAATGGCATGGAGTATCTCTCTGAGGAGTTTCAAGCTTTCTGCAGAGAGAAAGGGATCACAAGACACAGAACAGTTCCATTAAATCCTCAACAAAATGGAGTTGCTGAGAGGATGAATAGAACACTACTTGAGAGAGTGAGATGTATGCTCTCTGATGCAAAACTTCCAAGAGTTTTCTGGGGAGAAGCTGTCAATACAGCAAGCTATCTGATAAACAAGTCTCCATCCACTGCTATAGGGATGAAGACACCTGATGAAGTCTGGTATGGGAGGATCTCTGATTACTCAAAACTTAAAGTGTTTGGATGTACTGCTTATGCACACATCAGACAGGACAAACTGGAACCTAGAGCTCTGAAATGCATCTTTGTGGGTTATCCTAAGGGTGTTAAGGGATACAAATTATGGTGCTTGCAGCCTGGGAATCAGAAATGCATAGTGAGCAGAGATGTAACCTTTCATGAAGAACAGATGGGATATAAACATCAGGGAAGTACTCAGGATGTTGATGGAAACATTGTTGAAGAGGACACTCCACTTCAGGTGGAGATATCAGACAGAGATGAAGAAGAAAATGTCACTAATGAACCACCTGCAGAAGGTGAAAATGATGATGGTGCTCATGTGGATGATCAAGCTGAAAACCTGGATGATTACAGATTAGCAAGAGATAGAGTGAGGAGAACTATAACACCTCCATCTAGATTTGCTCATGCTGATCTAGTGTCATATGCCTTAGTCACTGTAGAAAATGTGGAGTATCAGGAACCAAGAGATTACAAAGAAGCTATATCTAGCAATGACAACAGTAAGTGGATATTAGTTATGCAAGAGGAGTTACAGTCTTTGGAAAGGAACTGTTCTTGGAAACTTGTGGAGAAACCTAAGAATCAAAAGTTAGTCAGTTGCAGATGGATCTTCAAGAAGAAAGTTGAAGTAGGGGTCACAGAACAAGTCAGATTTAAGGCTAGATTAGTAGCAAGAGGATTCACACAGAGGGAATGGATATATTACAATGAAGTATTCTCACCAGTTGTGAAACATTGCTCTATAAGGCTCTTGTTGGCGAAAGTAGTTCAAGATGATTTGGAACTTCAACAATTAGATGTTAAGACAGCATTCTTACATGGAGAGCTTGAAGAAACCATCTACATGACACAACCAGAAGGTTTTATTTCTCATGGGAATGAGAATAAGGTATGTCTCTTAAAGAATTCCTTATATTGCTTGAAGCAAAGTCCAAGACAATGGTATAAGAAGTTTGACAGTTTTATGATATCTATTGGATTCTCAAGATGCCCCTATGATAATTGTGTTTACTTAGAGAAGAGAAATGGATCTGTTATCACATATCTACTGTTGTATGTTGATGATATGTTGCTGGCAAGTAAGAGTATAGCTAGGATTCAGATCATTAAGGGAAAGCTCAGCAAAGCTTTTGAGATGAAAGATTTAGGAGAGGCAAAGAGGATTCTGGGGATGGATATTATCAGAAATAAAGCTGCAGGAAAACTTGTTTTGACTCAAGTTGGGTATGTTCAGAAGGTTCTTAAGAGATTTTACATGCATCAAGCAAAATCAGTAAATACCCCTATTGGTCAACATTTCAAGTTGTCAAAAGACCAGTCTCCTTCTTGTGACAAAGAACGAAAACAGATGAGCAGTGTGCCTTATGCAAATGGAGTTGGAAGCTTAATGTATGTTATGGTTTGTAGTAGGTCTGATCTTGCTTATGCAATGAGCATGGTAAGTAGATTCATGGCTGATCCAGGAAAAACTCATTGGGAAGCATTGAAGTGGGTATTCAGATATGTTAGTGGGACAGCAAAATCAGGATTGTTGTTTGAGAAAACTGAGAAGCAGATAAAACCTTTACAAGGCTTTGTTGATGCTGATTTTGCAGAAGTATTGACACAAGAAAGTCCCTAACAGGTTACATATTCACACTCTATGGTACAACAGTGAGTTGGAGGTCCATATTACAACCAGTGGTGGCATTTTCTACAACTGAAGCTGAGTATATGGCAGTCACAGAAGCAGTGAAAGAAGCAACATGGTTGAGAGGAATTCTGCATGAGTTTGGAGTTGATCAGAAGGGTGTCACTATCTTATGTGACAATCAGAGTACCATTCATCTGGTGAAGCATCAAGTCTTCCATTAAAGAGTGAAACACATCGGTGTCAAGTTTCATTTTGTTAGAGACATGGTGGAGAAAGGTGTTGTAAACATAAGAAAAGTGGGAACTGAAGATAATGCAGCAGATATGCTCACAAAAGCATTGCCTGGGAGCAAGTTCAAGTATTGCTCTGAGCTGGTGAAGCTTGGGCCGTGTGAGATTGATTAATGAAGCTGTGAAGATTGGAGATGATGAGCACTTGAAGTTTCTAAACACTTGAGGTGGAGAATTGTGAAGTCAAGTGATGTAGAAGTAAACCATCCTGAAACGAGTAAACCAGCTTGACCGGGTTTGTTCAAATCGGCCTGAACCTTTAGAATAAGTTGTGTTCAGTTCAGGAGGAATGTTCAGGGTTCAGGGGGGGAAAGTTCAGGACAGAAGCTCAGGACTGAAAAGTTCAGGGAGAAAAGTTCAGGAGAAAATTCAGGAAGTCCTAAGTCGCGCATATGCAGGAGCGGTTTTTCTGTTAGAACGGTTTTCAATTCTTTTAGGGGTTTTACTACTATAAATTACGGGCTTTACCAACCGTCTTCTGAATTAGAGTGTTAATTTCTGGAGAGTTCATATCAATTGAGAGAAGCTAGAAGTTCTTTAGAAATTCATAAGACCGTTTCTAATTCTTGATCGATTGAGGGTTGTAACTGTACCAGATTATTCATTGTTGATAGTGAAGAGTGCTCTGATCCCATGGATGTAGGTTTTACAACTGAACCACGTAAATCGTTGTTGTGTTCTTATTTTTGCGATTTCGATTTCATTTGTTTTGTGTGTTTCGTTTTCTGAGCTTGAATCTTGTGATTCAATTCGACATTGATCAACACTATTGATATATTATTTAATATTTAAAGAGAATAAATGATGTGCATTCTTCTTCACTTTGATCATAATGTATTTGGCCAATTGAGATATGTCACATCATTTCTTTAGCAAGGGAAGATAGACCTTGCTTTTATACTCTTGCTAATGTTGCATTTTTTTTTTCAGTGACATTTCCAGCTCAAAAAATCTAATCAATCTTCACCCACAAAAAATTGACCATAGATCCAAAAATTCCAGCAGTACATCATAATTTATAAAACGTCTTTGGCTTAATAGCCAAGACTCCCCACTTACTCAAAAGAAAACCCTAATTGAACATTTCTTATGAAATTTAAATATCAAACAATTTTTTAGATCTTTTCCTAAGATAACTAGTATATACTCGATGCCTGGGGCAGCCAAAGAAGCCTCACGTAAGAAATTGCTTATAGAAGATGAGCCGGACGACCCCAAAAAAAGGTTGGACCGGGGTCGGACCGGTCGGACCGGATTGAGCCGGATTGAGCCGATATGACGTCATAATAAATATTATATATATATATATATATATATATATATATATATATATATATATATATGCATAATTTTTAAAAAAATTCAAAATATAGAATATGATAAGTGAATATAAAGTATCTAAACTCACTTCAAACTTCAAAGTTCAAACTTAAATTTCTAAACATAATAGAAATGTCCATTAACATAAATAGTTCCAACTTTCAAATTTCAATTTCCAAACATAATAGAAATGTCATCAACAATACAAAAGTCACAAGTATTAATTTTTATTTTTATTTTTTGATATTTAATTACTTGATATTTAAAATTTCAGAGACCAATACTAAAATAGTATTGAGATGATATTATAATTTTTATTTTTATTTTTTGACAGAGAAGATGATATTATAATTACACTTGAATTCATTAAATTTAATTTTTTAGAAACCTTCTAAAATAACATTTTAAAATTTGGAGCACACTTAAATTCTTTTTAAGAAAAATACATATTAATTGTATTTTATAAATGAAAAATGAAAAGCAAAAGCCCAAAAATAAATAAATGGGTCAATTTGAAAAAAAAATGGGTCAAAAAAAAAAAAAAAAAAAAAAAAAAAAAAAACATAATCTTCTATCTTCCTTCATATTCATCATTCTCCGGTTTTTCTTCAATGGCGCCGCCGCCTCGCCATGCCATCCACCACCGACAACCTCTCACGCCACCCCGCTCTCTGTGCCACCACCACCATCAAGACCCTCCGCCATGCAGGTGCATTGCAGCCATGACCATCTCCTCTCCACCACCACACTGCCCATTGAAAAAATCGCAGCCCGCCCACCGCCACACCTCTCCTGTGAGATGCCGAGCGACGCAGCCCCCACCCGTCTTCCCTTCCCGCCGCTGAAGGTCGCCGCCCAAGGTCTCCGCCCGCCCCCCCTTTTTTTTTTTTTGGTTTTTTGTTGAAAACCGGTGAAAACCGGCGGTTCACCGGTTCACCGATTTTCACAAGTTTTCGAACGGTTTTTCCGATTTTGAGGTGGACGGTCCAATAGCGGTTCTATACACCTCTATTGGGCCGCTTTGGGACGGTTCACCGGTCCGACCGATCCGACCGACCGGTCAGACCCGATTTTTAAAACATAGGCCAAAACTATAAAAGAAAAAGATGTTCCTATTATATATTTATGATATCTCTTTCCTAACCCATCTTAAAATTTAATAGACTCTCCATTCCCCAAATCAAGAGATATATTATTAAGAAACACCGGCCCTCTACTCCATGAATCAATTCGTGAATATCCCGCCACTACTAAAGAGACCATTTATGAACATTAAATGAGTTAATATTTAAATACGGAAAAAATTTAGTTACCCAGTGGGTAAGTTACCCTCTCAATAAAAAATAAATTAAAAATAAATAAATAGAGAAACATTAAAAACGATATTAGTCACTTGGTCACTGGGCTCCTCAATTGAGTGGGAGACCCAGGTTCAATTCCCTTTGGGAACGAATTGAAGTATGAGAGTTATAAGGTGGTTTGATGAATTTGTGGAGTGTTTGGGTGATTGGTGTACTAACTATTAACAACTAATTTTGTCCGATCAAAAAAAAAACACGATGTTAGTATTAACCCCACCTAATTTATTGCTATTAATTAATTCTTCTTGGACTCTCCCCCTATTCAAAAGAAATTAATATTTTAATTACCCCATAAAAATAAATCTATTTAGCTTTTCTTTCCAGCACTTAAATAATCAACTCTTAAACCTTATATGCAACAATTTAAAAAATATTATAGCGTGCGCTAAATAAAAAAAAAATTGTAGCTAGTGTAATCTTTTTATTTCTATTAAACCTAATGGGGTGGGTCTCATGTGCACCCGGGTGTAGTGTACATTTATAGTGCATTTTAGAAGCGTACAACTATACAAAATAGAAATATGTAACTATTCCAAACAAAAACATGCAACTAATATGTTCCCATATTAATAATTGCACTTTTCTTTATAAATAAGTCGCATTTTTCAAAATAACAAATTGCACGTTTCTTTCATTCGCTTCCAATAATTATTATTTCCTATTTCTTATCAATAAATATTATATATGGCAAAAGAATTTGTGAACTCAAGTTTTGTGAACTCCTTTTAATCATACATATATGAGGCACATTTGCATGAGATCATCTCACGGTGAGATGAGATATAATTTGGGCATTAACGCTTTAATATTTTGGGAGGGGTGGGAGAAATTTGTGTTATGTTATACCCCATCTCATGCATAAGACTGTCTCATATGAGTTTTTGCATATATATATATATATATATATATATATATATATATATATATATATATATATATATATATATTATTACTGTTATATATAAATATTATCATTATTATACATATACCCTAGCACTCCTACATATATGCAATATAACATGTTTAAAAGATACTTGAATTTTTGTTCAAAAAAATATACTTAATTTTTTAACCGTGACAATTATTATTACAAATTGCAAAGATAGGAATTATCTTTGCCCCTTATTATATTTCAAGGACACAACTTTAAACTTTTTTGCAGGTAGGTACTTAACAATCAATGTGTTGCAAAAAAAAAAAAAAAACTCGATCAATCTTAAGACAAAATAATAATTTATTTTTTTTGTCAATTTGCATCTAATTTTTTTCGTTCTCAATCCTAATTAAAAAAAACAAGGTATCACGATAATAAAATTATTTCGTTCTTAACTTATGTGTCCTTTTTTAAAATTCACTTCTTTACATTCATGGTTAAGGGTGACAAATTACTAAAAATTCGGTATACCGCTCTTATCAAACTGAAAAATAAAAAAAAAATCATTTTTTTCAAATCGTTGTACTTAGCACAAATTACACACACCCTCTGACCCTCTCAAAGTGTTAATGCGTCAATGCTTAATTTATGTCACACGCATGTCTAATTTTTAGAAGTTTTAATTAAAAAAATATATATATTAAACAATTTAATAAAAAATGAAAATGAATTAATTTATATTTACAATAGTTATGTACAATGCGAGTATACTTAAAATATATTTAATACATATTAATAAGAGACACTTGTATAAGACTGTCTCATAGTGAGACGATGCATAAATTGTGCATTAACACTTTAATACTTTGGAAGAGTGGGTGTGATTTGTGTTAGGTTGTATCCCGTCTTATGTATGAGACTGTTTCATATGAATTTTTTTCTATTAATAATATACTAGCACATAGCCCCGCGTACTACGGTGGGTTTAAAATAATTTTTTAATTAATTTTAATTGAAATACTTTAAATATTTAATTAATTTAATTATAGGTATAATTTTCATATTTTAATATTATTTTATGAATATTTTTATTAATTTCTTATTCTAAATTATCTTTTCATTAAAATTAGATGTCATACTCATTTCAGTCTTATATATTATTTACATAATACATGTTTTGACATTTTCACCTATCATTATCTCATATATATTCTTAATGATTATTTTTCATATTACTCAATGTTAAAAACTATTTATAAATAATAAGTTAGAACATAAATTTATAATAAAAATTTCAGTTATTTGTATATATGTATTATATATATATATATATATATATATATATATATATATATATATATATATATTTTTGTTCTAATTTACAAGTGTTTCATATTTTCAAATGATTTAATATAAATTGCAATTCAAGTGATCATTTACACATTCTATATCAATTTTGATTATAGTTTTATTTTAAATATTTTGTTAAGAAACGTGGCCAACATTTGTGAGTTTTTCTCGAAAAATCAATATTTCATTTGAGAGTTAACAGGGGAGTTTGAGTAAGAAAGTTTAATTAATTTGTTTTAGTGTTGTGGGGAGGGGATGCCCGAGAAGTGGTATTTAAGGAGTAAAAATTTCTGGCATAATTTTTAGTGCTTATTTATTAAAATTATTTTTATTTTAGATTATTTTTAATGGTGGGTAGATGACCCACCGGGTAGATTTAGTATTCCTCCTTTAAATACTCATACGTAGACTTTAGAACATTGACCCATAAGAAATTCTCCCCCAAGATCCATTTCCACACCCATTTCAGAAGTAAAGTTTTATTAAACACATAACCATGAAATTTTGTAATAGTTTTTTCAACACTTGGGGGTATTAAAGAAAGAGAGAAAATATAGTAGTAGAACTGACAATACCGATTTTAAAATAGTGATTTTTCCTACAGGAGATAAATTTTCTTTCCCAACCCGAAAATTTGCGGCAAAATCTATGGCTTCAATAGACCATCCAAGATAATTAAATGAAATTTTCCCAATATTGCAAACCAAAATTTCAACGAACCTGCCCATCCTTACTTCGTTGACCCCGACACCATGAATAGTTGTTTTTTGGTAGTTCACTTTACTCTAGACGCAATCTAGCTCGAACAAGCCTCATATATTCTCCAAAGTTTTACCAAGAGAACCTTATAATTCCCGAACTACAAATGACTAATCGGAATTTTATTAATTGGACACAATTTCACAGCCATGGATTTTTTTTAAATTTGATAGCATCTGACAACTAAGCCCCTGAGGCATCGTATTCTTGATTTGATTACCTCATGCCAATGTATCTATCTAGTCACGGTGGGGCATGAAAAAATTGTTGTTATCAACTTATAAAAGAGGATAATGCCCACGAATTATTAATATTGTCCACCATCTCCTTATCTTCTTGACTATGTATACTCCTAATTCCATTCTTTCCTTTCCTCAAACAAAATCCCCCGACCCAAAAAAAAAAAAGTTTGAAATGAAAATGCACGCAATCTTGATCGCCCAGCCTTACCAAGGCCACATCAACCCGTCCGTTCATCTCGCAATAAAGCTGGCTTCGAAGGGCATAACCGTCACTTTCATCAACACCGAATACGCTCATCATAAGATATCAAGGTCGCACCACGTCTATGGTCATAACGAAACTGAAGTCGCTGATATTTTTTCCGAGGCTCGTGCTTTGGGTCTCGATATTCGTTACGCGACTATCCCGGACGGGCTTCCCCTCGAATTCGACCGCGAGTTTAACGTCGTGGAGTACTGGGAGTGTTTGATGAACGACTTTCCGGCTATTGCTCTCGAATTTGTGGGAAAGCTGATCGAGGAGTCAACTGTGACGCCGTTTTTGATTGCTGATACTTTTGGGTCGTGGCCGGCGAAAGTGGTGGAGAGGTACAATTTGGTTAACGTGTCGTTCTGGACTATGCCCGCAACTGTGTTTGCTATTGATTATTACAAGAATCTTCTTGTGGAAAATGGTCATTTTCCACCTAAAGGTATATGCTTTATTTCCCCTTTTTATAATTGGTTGAATTAAATGATGGAGTCATGTGGGACTTGATTTAATATAATTAATGATCACAATAATACCCATTTATTAGTGCTTACTATACGTAAAACTAGTAAATTTTGAAATTAGGGGCAATAATGCTAATATTGGATAGGATAGGATTTAAACGGATTGTATTGTTCAAGAATTGTGAAATTTTAGTTAAGTTGTACATAGGGGTTGGAAAGATTGGATTTTTTTTTTTTTAAATAGAAAAGTTATAACAGAGTTATTTAATTTGAATGATTGGAAGAATTTTGAGACTATATATTGAAGTTTTAAGTCTTATTTATCCCACAAAGAGTGATGGTACTGATGTTCAAAGTAAGAGGGTTAAAAAGATAATTGACTAGTAGGTATGGTAGATGGAGAGTCGGAGATGACGGAGTACAGTTTCATTAATTGTCAAACTACTTTTGGTGTGATAAAATTTCCAGCAAAACCACCTAAAAAAAGGCAGAGGAAATAGGTCTCTTATCTATGATGAGTTTCTATAGCACGAACGAAAACGACAAATTCAGTTGAATAAATTGTCAATCCCAATCAATAATTTAAATCAAACGAGCCCTCAATGTGTAATGCCTAATCTGAGCGCATGATCGATGTCAATTGAAATGAGAGAGATAGACAACAGAAGTAGATTGCATGATTAATGTGTATATTTACTTCAAGTGACAACAATTTGCACAAGTGTTTCTTTCCATTTGGAGTAGCAGATAGAGGTAAGAAAGATTTAGACGTATGAAATATTTGAAGAAAACATTGTTTCTTAAAAGGTACCTAGAAAGCTAGGTTTATTTACGACGGCCCAATATATGAAATATAATCTCTTTAGTTTAAGACAAAAACTAATATGAGACGGTCTCTTTCATAAAAAAGAGTACAATTTAGCATAATTAACATACATCCCTCCCAAAATGTTAAAGCGTCAATGCCCAAATTATACTCCGTCTTATCGTGAGACGGTCTCACTCAAGAGTGTCTCATAATTTTTAGGTCATACTTTACTATAATATATGATTGGACTGAGACATTATTAGTTCATATACAAATCATAAAATATAGTAGTACTAAATGTGATCCATCTCATGTATGAAAATGTTTCATATTTTTTTGTTATTTTCTTGTTATATGATGGTGCTAATTGTTGAATGATAATCAGACGATGACGAGCACATCATAACTTACATCCCCGGGGTCGAGTCGATTAGTACCAAGAACTTGACGTCCCATCTACAAGAAGCTGAAACAACAATACTTCACAAGTTTGTTTTCAAGGCGTTTGAGGAGGTTGTTAAAGCAGATTTCATCTTACAAAACACAGTGCAAGAGCTAGAATCACACACTCTATCAACCTTAAATCAGAAACAACCAACCTATGCAATAGGGCCAGTTACTTTCTGCACCAAAATCAGTATCCCCAAGACTAGCATGCTTTCTGAAGTAGACTGCACAAAGTGGCTGAAAACCAAGCCTCCTGGCTCGGTTCTATACGTCTCGTTTGGCAGCTTCGTGCATACGAATAAGCACGTAATTCAAGAGATAGCTCGTGGACTTCGCCTTAGTGGAGTGTACTTTATTTGGGTTATTCGGCCCAAGGTTGTGGGCCCAATTGAGGACGATGATATTTTACCTGTTGGGTTTGAGGACGAAGTCAAGGATAGAGGGTTGATTGTACCGTGGTGCAATCAACTCGACGTGCTGTCAAATCAAGCTGTTGGAGGATTTCTGACACACTGTGGATGGAATTCTGTAGTGGAAAGCATATGGTGTGGTGTACCGATGATATGTTTCCCGGGCATTTATGATCAACCTACTAATCGGAAGTTAGTGGTCGATGATTGGAAGATCGCGATTGATCTACGCAGTGGAGTGTCATTGAAAGGAGAAGAGGTAGCGGAGAAGATTAACAAGATGATGACATCAAGTGACATCGTTTGTGAGATGAAGAAAATTAGGACTATAATGCATAATGCATTGCTTAAGGATGGCTCATCCGAGAGAAATCTTGATCAATTTCTCAAGGACTTGGAGGATAAAATAAGGGCAAAGAAAGATGCTACACATGGAAACTAACCTTTCTTTTAATAAAAAGTCTATATAAACGTGATACTTTTCTTGTTTATGTGGTCTTCACTTTCTAAGAGTATCACATCTCGTATAAGTTTTTGTATAATTGTATTATTCTATTATATTAAATAAATGTGATTAATACATTTCCTGTTTGTCATTTAAACATTGTCTTAACTATGTCTCGTGTTGTCTAATATAGTAGGGCCGTTACGAAATCAGCTACTGGATGGATCTTACAAGAGTGTAACATGACTTCATGTTATGTTAATAATATAGATAAATTTATATTAGTATGAATATAGTAGTACAAAATTTCAAAAAATTTGGGGTGAGTAGATCCGTCTCTGAGCATATGCACAATTGAGTGTTGTATTGTTTTGTATCACCGAGTATTGAGTGTTTGCATGCATACTAAAATTGATTTTCCACGTTTGAGGCAGAGCCAGTGGCGGAGCCACGTTCAAGTCTTGGGGGGCCATGATTTTTTGGGTTGCTTCGTATTATATATGCATATAACCAAGTTATACACCAAGTTAATTGAGTGTTGAGATATTGAGTGTTGGAATTGGGCCAAAAGTTTTACCAAGTTAGCATTTAAGCCCAAATTTGTTTATCCATTTACTAATGTTAAAATCAACCCAAATATTTTAATACATCATAATTGGTTCACTTTTTATAATTTTTGTTTCATCTTTTCTAAACTTCAAACAAATTATAAATAATTTTATAACTATTTTGTGTTGGATATTTATACTGATCTTAAATCACACAATGTTAGCAATATATATATATATATATATATATATATATATATCACTCTAATGATAATTTTATTAAATAACATGAAATGTTCACACACAGTGAACGAGAGTGAAATTGGCATATATACATATATCGATTTATTGATACTTTTATTAAATAACGAAAATGTATTTTTTTTTACAGCAAAAACAGAGATTGTATATATTAAGAATTGGTCGGCATATGGCGTACATCGTCATTCCATAATTTTTCATAGCCATAGCAAGTACCATGAGCTACCAGGTGTGCAACCCGGTTAGCCTCTCTCTTGGTAAATCTAAAATCGGTACACTTACAATCCTTTGCAAGAATCTTGATATCCTCAGTGATTAGCATCGAGTATGGGTCTGACTCTAGTTTTCTATTAAGCGCCAAAAAGAAATTTTTTGAATCAGTTTCAAGAATCAAACCTTGCAGATTGGAGGCCAAAACGGAGCGCGAGTGCCTCAATCAGCGTGCTATTTCCAGCTGCCTCACATCTTTTTGTAACCAGCATCACCTTTCCTTTCCAATCTCGAACGACAAAACCAAGACCCACTGATCCATCCGAAAAAGCTGCCGCATCTGAGTTCAGTTTGAAAAAAATTGGGTCTGGGGGCTCCCACATAATAGTGCATTCTCCTCTTCCTTCTTGTTCAGTTTTTTCCCTCAAAAAGAGAGATGGATCGACTCACAAATTTTGCCGGTTCTTGCTGTATTTTTTCAAAACACCATTCGTTACGTGCTTTCCACAAATTCCAGGCTATAATTGCAAAAGGAGACACACCCGGACCACGGTCTGCTTGAAGGAAGTTCCACAGTAGGAGCTTGAAATTTTTTGTGAGTGGGGAGTGAAAATCAAGTTTGAAGTATGTAGAGCAACAGGACAATCGAGAATGATATGGGATATTGTCTCACAAAAGGGATCAGAAAAAAGACCTCTCTGGGTGAGATGATTGATTTTTGGGGGAACCCTGATAAACCACAGATTTTTCCACTCCGAAACCGAGCCACTTGGGGATGGTAAGTCACGCCCACATCTAGAAAATTTGTTGATAGCGAGGTAAACGGATGGAAAATTTACCATTTTTTGAGCAGCTCCACACTCTCGTCACTTGGCATTCTGGGCCACAAAAATGTTCATATACAGTGATTAGAGTAAAATTGTGGGCCCAACCGCAACTATTTTTTACTAATTTTATATTTGAGAATTGAAATGAATATGCTGTGCACAACTTCATGGATATAATTAAATTTTATTTTTAATGTGTATGTTAAGGCGATACAAATTTATACTTAAATTTGGATAAAGTCGATTGGAGGTGCCGTATAACGATGAAAATATCGCAATCTTAATTTTATGGATATATCGATGGATATATCGATATCGCATATCGATATCGCAAAAAATTTAAACGAATGACAGAAATTATGTTAAAAAATTGGAAATTTGACATAAAATTTTACAGGTTATTATTACACACAATTATGCGAACATTTCATTTAAAATCATAATAAAATGACATATTTAAATAAAAAAATATTAGCAATAAACTATATAAACAGTACTGTCCATAAAAAAAAAACAATTGATAATACAATATATAATACAATACAAAATGACTAAAATTACATGATAAAATATAATTAGTACCAAAATGATGACCTATAAGGTTCAAAAATAGAAGATGTAATGACATCTCTATCCAAACAATACTGGTACCAACTCATCACATTAAAGTACTCATGAATATATTATGCACATGTCATTTATATGTTTTCCTATCTCTTCCAACGACTTCACCATGAATTGAATATTGTGTCATGACCCAAATATTTTGTTGATACGCATTTTGACTTTCATAAGGCATTTAAGGAGTTGGGCGATGAAAAACATTTTGAGTATTCCAATCAAACTGTGAACTCGCATATGTGTCAAAAGCATATAAATCTTGAGACATATCACTATGATCAGTGTCCATATCCATGGTGCAATTAAATTAAAAAATATATATATCGAAATCAGTAATAATATCGCGATATTTTCCGATTTTTTGCGATATTTTGCGATATATCCGCAATATTTGCACTGTTCACGGTAAGAAAAAAATTACAAGCGAAATTCATAAAGCATAGTTAAAAAATGCGATATATCCGTGATATTTCGCGATATTTTCATCCCTGCCTAAAACTAAAACATTAGTAAGATTTGAGTTTAAATCACAAATGATTTCATAACTTTGGTCTCAAATAAATTTAGTTACATAATTTTTTTTTCGTTGATTTAGTTTCAATAATTTTTACAATGTTCAATTTTAGTCCCAAATCGACCGGAACAACGTCGTTTTACCATTTTTATTTGGGGCTTTCCGGCGCATGCTTTGTCTGGACTGCCACGTGATTTTTTTACATTTGAAATTTCAGGTATATATAATTAAAATTTTAAACTTAAAATTAAAATAGAATTGACAGCAAGAATTAGTCAAACACACGTAAAAATACACGAAACGACGTTGTTTCGGTCGATTTTGGACTAAAATTGGACATTGTCAAAGTTATTGAGACTAAATCGATGACAAAAAAAATTATGAGAGACTAAATTTATTTGAGGCCAAAGTTATGAGACCATTTGTGATTCAAACTCGTAAAATTCAGCCATAACAATGTAATTCTTGAGTGGGTCTCATGTGCATTCAAGTTAGAGATGTTAAACGGGTTGCATGCCAACTGGTCGGGCTGGGCTAACAGGGTTTTTTCCAGGGTTAGGGCTTATGTATCTATGGCACGTTTAACACCGGGCTTTTTGGCCCGTAATCGGCTGGCCCAACGGGCTTATCGGGCTGGCCCGGCGGGCTTCAGGGCTGGTCCGGATATTTTTTAATTTATTATTATTATTAATTTTTTAAGGTTCATTTTTATAACAGGCCCAAACCCAAAGTAAGAAGAAAGATAAATGGGCTGCTGGGCTGAAAAATAACAAAAAGGTCCAATTAAAAATCTCACTCCCTAGTCCAGTCCCTACTAACCAGACCACTCGCCCGCTCTCTTCCTCCATTTTCCTCTTCAATCGGCTGTTCTCCATTGTTGGGGCTATACGTGAAAGTATGCTTTTACTTTGTATAACCTATGTATTAAACACTTATTTACTGAAATAAATTGTTTATCACTGTTGCTTTAAATATGATTGAATGTTATATATATTTATTGCAAACCGTTCGTAGCAAGCGTTACATTGTAGTTAACGTGGTGATACCAGATCACAGAAGATTACGTTAACAGTTCCTTGTATACGAGTGTGTGTTTCATAACTTAGATAGATCCGAACAATCTATTGGTAGAAGTTGATGTGTAAGGCTCAGATTGGCTTGTCTTGACCAAGAGATTACACTAGTGCATTCGATGCGCTGAAGCGGACCTACAGAGAGGATAAACTCATTCACACTGACTTAAGGGATGAAGAGTTAGACCTCAGTGGTTGTTGATTTCTTAATCTTTGTCACTTAATAAGGACTGTGTGTGATTAGTAGTTATTGCTTTGACTTATAAATGGGAAGAGAATCATTGCGACTTCGATACCCTATATCTTGGGCAATAATATTAATTGCACGACAGTTGCTAAATTAATACAGAGAATCGTGTGCTTGCAAAAGTCTTGCTTGATTGGTCCCCTTGGTGGGCCCGGAACCTTGATCATATCAAATCTTGCAAGTGGAATTAATTTTCCGGTATGGATAATAAAGTTGGGCTGTCCTTACTCCAAGGATAAAGATATTAATTAAAATAAAGCTTTTCAGTGGCTTAATTAATTAATGGTCTAAATAATCTTAAACACGGAAAATAATAACCGGGAGTCATATTACCGTAATATGGGTTAAGATTGGATAGTGCAATATTAATTATATAGTGGTATTGATTAATATTAATGGGCTGAATTATATTGTGGCTCAATATTGGAATTCAGAAGTCCATTGGAAGGTCCATTTTAATTCTCCTAAACGTCCCTCAAGTAGCCCAAATAATAGTCCAATAAATAAAAGGTGTTTAAAATAAAATAAATTTATTGTTGCAATATTTCCTATTACTTTCGAAAATATTAAAGAAAAGAGGGAGAATGATTTTCTTGAAAAGATTTTATGGAAAGGAGATAATGTATTCTTGGAATATAAGATTATCCCATAAATTCAAGAAAACTCCCACTTGGCTTCTTTAATAGAGAATTTTCGAAAATCTTGCATAAGAAAGGGAAGAAAAATTTTCTTGATTTTCTTGGAAATATTTTATGGAAGATATGTATTCTTGGAATACAAGAATATCTCATAAATTCAAGAAAGATCCAATCTTGAAATTCTTTTTCTTAATTTTTGAAAATTTAGGCCATATTGAGGGTGTGAGATTTTTGTGGAAAAATACACATGGAAAGAAGAATATATTGGATATATTCAAGATTTCTTGGAGATCAAGAAAAGATCTTTCCTAGCCCTAATTATGCTCCAAAATTTTGAACCCCCTTGTCTTATAAATAGGGGATGAATTTTTCATTCCCAACTAGTGTTCCATGTGTTGGAAATATTAGAAATCCACAAAGGTGGTGCAACAATATTTTTATTTTCCTTGTTTTATAAATCGTTCATTGGAGGACCTTCCACCGGGGTTATTGGACGAGGACTTCGGAATACTTGAAGGACTTTTTGTGGGTATCCAGATACTTGATCCTGTCTGTCTCAGATCGTCTCTCCAACGGGTAAGTTTACGTAAACTCCTAGAAATTCCGCATGCTAGGATTTTTTACGTGAATATTATTGCATGTTGTTGTTGGATGAATTATTATTTGAATTCACTTAGGTAAATTCATGCTAGTAATAATTGTTAATTTAAATTTGTGTTTATGAGGTCATCCCGATAGATCCTGGCATATGTTATCCCAACAACTGGTATCAGAGCCCTGGTTCGGGCTCTGATCTTTTAAACTGTAATTTAAATTGTTGTTCATTAAAATTGAAATTGGATAGTAGAACTCTTAGATCTATTTTGCATGTATCTAATTGTCATGGTATTTTAATGTGCTTATTTACATGCAAATAAATTGTTGGTTTTTAATTCGATTCGTTCGGATTCGTTTTGCCTCGTGAGAAAATCCACGAGTAGATTAAGATTTATTTGATTTGTTCAATGTAATAGACTAGTCTAGATCTAGGTTTATTTATTTTTCGTAAATAAATTGTAACGGGATCGTGAACGAAGACGAAGACGGAGATGGAGAATTAAAGACGGAAGTCCAAATGCCCGGACGTACGAGAGCCAAAAGAAGCACGCGGACTAAAGCGGAACGCTTAGCGATCAGCGCCCACCAGGCGATCGCGATCGCAAGCATGGATGGACGGATAAGCTTAGCGCCATAAGCTTTGTAATGGCGTCGAGGGTCGCGCTCGGCGCATCTTTGGGTGTCTTGGGCCGAGGGGGGGGGGGGACCGGGACGCTGGCGCGTCCGGCGATGCTTTAGACTCAAAAATTATAGGCGACAGGCGGGATGGCCGATCCGGACCGGGGCGTGTGCCTAGGCGCATGCGACTCGCATTCCAGGTCGTGAGCTACTCGTTTTCCGGACGTCGTCTTAACCCGAAATGGAGGACGTTTAAAGAATTGTTGCGGATTCAGTGGGAGCTTTTCGAGACGAACGATGAAAGTAAAAGATGGGATGATTTCTCAAGATCAAGATTTGAAATTTAAACCATGACAGTTGGATATATGTGCCCAACGTGATTTATTTAATCTTGATGCTTGTTTTAAATTCGTGCAATTTTATTTGTTAAAAGTGTTTGCATGATTTGGAATTGTCTAAAAGAAAATCTCACTTTCGAAAATTACTAAGTATGTATTATTGACAAATTTTATTCCGGATAATAAAATTATGTCAAATTTGACCTCCATGATTTATTTATTTGTGAATTCTTTTGGAGAAATTTTCCCAACGGAACAGCCAAAAGATGGATTTCACATGAATAAATTCCCAAAAGGATGATTGTGAATTATTATTAGTGGCGACGATGACCCTCCCAACGAGGCTCGTACAAAGCTATGTAATAATTCTGTATTTAATCATGGTTATTACTTAGGTATAAAATTGATATGCATATACTTCTTTTAAGTCCCGATCAATTTTATATTGGTCAAGTGGGAGCCGACTATTAATTTTGAATTAAAGGTTTGTAATTGTTCTTGTTTGTAACCTGCTTGAATGTGTTTAAATAGATAGTTCACCCAACGTGACCTATTTAAACTGTTTTGAGATGTCGGCTGATGCATGTTCATATTGTTTTGAGATTTTGATATGAACTATGTGATCGAATTGTTGGGGAATAAGTTGTACAGATCTATTTGGGATGAATATTTAAATACAAATTTAATTCTAATAATTATTACTAGCATGAATTAATCCTATATTAATTCAAATAATAATTCAACAACATATCATGCATATAATTAATTCACGTAAATCCTACGCATGCGGAATTCTACGAGTTTACGTGAACGTACCTCTTGGGATGGCAGTGATCTGGCTGATTAGACTAACCAAAAGAACTTCTCAAGTATTCCCTTAGTCCTTGTTCGACTATCCGGTAGAATGACACTTGTGAACAATTAACAAAAGGAAAAATAAATTATGTTGCACCACCTTTGTGGATTTACTAATTTTTCCAGCACATGGAATTGTACCTGGGAATGAAAGAGTCATCCCCTATTTATAGCTAGGTGACGGGCGAAATTTTTGGTAGAAAAACAATGTGGGAAAAACTTTTCTTGATCTCCAAGAAATCTTGAATATATCTCTTATATTCTTTTTCCCATAATTATAATATTCCACAAAAATCTCACCTCACCAATATTATGGTATTTTCAAAATATGGGGTCCAAGATTCCAAGATTTGGATCTTCTTGAATTTATGAGATATTCTTGTATTTCAAGAAATACATATCTTCCATAATATCTTTTCAAGAAAATCAAGAAAATCTTTCTTGCCCTCTATATTTCAAAATTTTCGAACCAACTCTATGAATAACCAAGTGGGAGATTTCTTGAATTTAATGAGATAATCTTGTATTCCAAGAATACATATCTTCATTTCATAACAAAATTCAAAGAAAATCTTTCTCCCCTCTTATCCATAATTTTCGAAAATAATAGGAAAAATTAAGCAACAATATTTATTTTATTTTAATCACCTTTTTCAGTTATTGGACTATATGTTGGGCTACTCAGGGGGCCTTCAGGAGAATTAAGATTGGATCTTCCAATGGATCTTGAATTATCAATATTGAGCCACAATATTATTCAAGCCCATAAATATTAATTAATCTCACTACATAATTAATATTGCACTATCCATCTTAACCCATATTACAGTCAATATGGCTCCAGGTTATTATTTCTCGTGTTTAAGATTATCTAGCCCATTAATTAATTCAAGCCACTGAAATAGCTTTCCATTAATTAATATCTTTTATCCTTGGTCAAGGAACGGTTCAACATTATTATTCATACCGGAAACTAATTCCACTTGCAAGATTTGGTATGATAAAGCATATGAACCTCCCAAGGGGGCAAATCAAACAAGCGTACTTGCACACGATTCTTCGTTTTAAATCTTAGCAATCACATGTGACCAATAATATTGCCCAAGATAAAAAGTATTGAATCTCATTGATTCTCTACCCATGATAAGTCAAAGCAATAGTTACCAATCCCACGTGATCCTATTTAAGGAACGAAGATTAAGAAATAACGAACCACTGAGGTCTAATTCTTCCTTGTTCAGTTCTGAAGAATTTATCCTCCTGTAGGTCCTATTCAGTGCATCAGTCATGCACTAGTGTAATCTCTTGGTCAAGATAAGCCGATCTGAGCCTTACACTTCAACCTTTCACGATGGATTGTTCATTTCCATCTAGGTCGTGAATGGCGTACTTTTAGTTACAAGGGACTGTTAATTTAATCTTTTGTGATCTGGTATCACTAAATTAACTACAATGTAACACGTACGATTTATTGAACAGTTATGCAGTAAATATATGTAACATTCAATAATATTTAAAGCATCGGTGATAAACAATTTATTTCAGTAAATAAGTCCGAAATTCAGTTTTTGATTATACAAAGTAAAAGCATATTTTACAGTATAATCCCAACAATCTCCCACTTATACTCAAAGTCTGCTTTTAAGTATACTACAACATGTCTCGTGTAGTCCGTGACATCTAATGTCACCTACACGAACCTAATAATTTCTCCCACTTATACTCAAAGGAGATTGGCAACGGTCTTGACACCCATTCCTTCCACATGTCTCTCGAATGTATTCAGAGGCAGACCATTTGTGAATGGATCTGCTAGGTTGTCCTCAGACGCTATCTTTGCCACATCTATATCTCCTCTTTTATCGATGTCTCGTATAAGATGGTATTTCCTTTTAATGTGTTTGCTGGATTTGTGGGCTCTTGGTTCCCTTGAATTTGCAACTGCTCCGGCATTGTCACAATAAACAGTGATTCTGCTGGGCAAATTCGGAACCACATCTAAGTCCACTAGGAAGTTCCTGAGCCAAACCGCTTCTTTCGCTGCCTCGCAAGCAGCTACATATTCGGCTTCCATGGTAGAATCTGCGACGCATTTCTGCTTGACGCTTCTCCATGTCGCGGCTCCTCCCCCCATGCAAAACACACTACCGGAGGTAGATTTTCTGGAGTCTATGTCTGATTGGAAATCGAGTCCGTGTAGTCGATGGGGATTGGACTATCTGACTGATAAACCAACATTTTATCCCGAGTCCTTTTCAGATACTTCAGAATGTTTTTAACTGCCGTCCAATGATCTTTCCCCGGGTTACTTTGATATCTTGCCACCATGCCAACGACAAAGCAGATATCCGGTCTCGTACACAGCATTGCATACATAAGGCTTCCGACAGCCGAAGCATAAGGAATGCCTTTCATGTCATCCATCTCCTTTTGCGTCTTAGGGGACATTTTCTTGGATAGATGGATTCCATGTCTGAAAGGTACGAAGTCTTTCTTAGAATCTTGAATGCTGAATCGTTTCAAGACAGTGTCTATGTATGAAGCTTGCGATAAGCCTATCATCCTTTCTTGCTATCTCGAGTGATCTTGATCCCAAGGATGTGTCCGGCTTCCCCTAAGTCTTTCATATCAAACTGTTTTGAAAGCCATGCCCTTACGTCTGATAACACCTTTACATCGTTCCCGATGATCAGAATGTCATCTACGTATAATACTAAGAATACCAATGCAGTTCCGACATGCTTTTTATACACACAACTTTCAAACTCGTTTTGATCGAACCCATAAGACTTTATAACATGATCAAAATATTGGTTCCAAGCTCTAGATGCCTGTTTGAGTCCGTAAATGGACTTCATGAGCTTACAAACTAGGTGTTCTTGGCCTTTTTCAATGAAGCCTTGGGGTTGTTGCATATAGATCTCTTCATCAAGACTTCCGTTAAGGAAAGCTGTCTTGACATCCATTTGCCAGATTTCAAAGTCAAGATGCGCAGCAATCGATAAGAGAATATGGATGGACTTAAGCATGGCTACGGGCGAAAAGTTTCCTCATAATCGATCCCTTCTTTCTGAGTATAACCTTTCGTCACTAGCCTTGCTTTGAAGGTTTCAACCTTCTCGTCCGGTCCTCTTTTTCTCTTGTACACCCACTTACAACCAATAGGTTTGACCCCATTAAGTGGTTCGACTAGCTCTCACACTTTGTTATGAAACATAGAACCCATTTCGGCTTTCATTGTTGTTTTCCAAGAATCTGCATCCTTGTCTTGGATTGCCTCGTCATATGTCCATGGGTCTGATTTGTCTTGTCCGGAAATTAAGTCCGAGGACTCTCCTATTCCCATGAATCTCTCGGGCTGTCTTACAACTCTCCCACTACGACGAGGTTCCAGTTGTGAAAGTGTGTCGTTTGGTATGTCATCTAGTACAGTTGGCATTGAGGTTTGCCTTCTTAGCTCATTTAAGGTAATCTCACTTCTGGGTCTTCTTTCGTTCATATAGTCTTCTTCCAAAAATCTAAAGTGGGTGCTTATGACCACCTTCTGATCTTCGGGACCATAGAACATACACCCTTTTGTTCCCTCGGGGTATCCTACAAACAACCTTAATTATGATCGAGGATCCAATTTACCGGTTTCCTTGTCCAACACGTAAGCCGGACACCCCCAAATTCTCATGTGTCTCATACTAGGCTTGCGCCCGGTCCACAATTCTTTGGGAGTTTTGGGAACCGATTTGGATGGCACCAAGTTCAGAATGTAAGCTGCTGTTTCCAAGGCATGACCCCAGAACGACTTGGGCAGATCCGCATAACTCATCATAGATCTAACCATTTCCAAAAGAGTTCTGTTTCTTCGCTCTGCAACCCCGTTTTGTTGAGGGGTTCCGGGTGCAGTGAGCTGGGATGCAATCCCTTCATCAGATAAGTAGTTCAAAAACTCATCGCTGAGGTATTCGCCTCCATGATCAGATCGTATAGACTTGATACATTTTTCCCTATGATTCTCTGCTTGAGCCTTAAATTCTTTGAATTTCTCAAAGGTCTCAGATTTATGCTTCATAAGGAATATATAACTGTACCTTGAGTAATCATCAATAAAAGTGACAAAATACTCATAACCTCCTCTTGCTTTGGTTGGCATTGGACCACATACATCTGTGTGAACGACCTCTAACACTTCTTTGGCTCTATTCCCCTTGGCTCCAAATGCCCTCTTAGTCATTTTACCCTCCAAACATGATTCGCAGGTTGGAATTGGTTCAACTTGGAGAAAATCCAGTGAACCGTCTTTCACCAACCTTTGGATCCTCTTTGGATTTATATGACCCAATCTTAGATGCCAAAGAAGTGTCTCGTTCACATCTGATGAACGTTTTCTTTTCTCGAAAACTGTTGATGTGTTATAGAATGCATTTCGTGAGTGGTGTGCACAGTTAGTTGTATAGAGATTATTAGACAACGTTCCATGACAGATAAATTTATTAAAAAAGAGAAATGGTAACAACTTTATTAAAAGTAACCGAATATCCATCATGAAAAAGTTTAGAAACTGAAATCAAATTCTTTCTAAAACTCGGAACGTAAAGAACATCTCTTAAAATTAAAACTTTGTCTTCAAAAGACAGGTGCACTTCTCCCACTGCTTCAGCTGCCACTCTCGTAGCATCGCCCAGTGTGATGAGGATCTCACTCCCACTAAGTTGCGGTGTGCCTTGAACCCCTGTAATGTGAAACAAACATGATCAGTGGATCCCGTATCCACCACCCATAAATGGGAGGCATACGCCGCTAAACAAGTTTCAACAACTAGTGCGTGAGAATTACCTTTCTTTCCATTCCTTTTGGGATTGGAACAGGCTGACCTCGATTGTCCTACTCTCCCGCTCTCCAAAACTTTCCTCTTGCTTGATTCCATGCTGTTATTTGATGTTGAGTCTGCTTGGTTCAACTTTCTTCTCTTTTCATCATCCTTATCACCACTCGACCTAGGATGAAAAGAAGATTTCTATTTTCCCAAGTTCTTTTCCTCGCGCTCCCTTTCCCTTTCAACCAAAGTGAGAGCATTTACAAGATCATCCACTGTAAAATCTAGATCTTCCATTAGATACTCAAGATAGTGGTGATTATAGCTCTTTGGTAAGGATTGGAGAATGAAATCAATCTTAGTCTTGAAATCACATTTTTTACCGAGGATCTCAAGTTTCTCAAACAAACACCATAACCCTAAGGACGTCTTCTGTTTTGCGATCGTCCCTTTTTCCATTTTTAATTCAAGAATTTCTTGCTTCACACTTTGGATTGCCATATGGGTCCGATGTGCAAACATCGCTTGAGATTCTCGTAAGATGTCCGCAAATCGACTCATATTCTTGATGAAGGTGTCTCAACGATCCCGACAGATGTGCGAATCAGATCATTCATCAATTCATTTGCCAACTCCCATTCACCATAAATCATCTCATCCCATATTCCGGCGTCCTTAGTTGGTTTTTTTCGGTTTTGGTGTATCAAGTACCCATTTTGAAGGTGATGCGGTTAGGGATGTGTTTTAATTTGTATTTCCAATCAAAATAGTTTTCACCAATAAGCAAATTGTCTTTAAGTATATTGAATGATGGATTAGAAGGTTGCGACATGATGAACTAAAATAAACAATAATATGCATAAGCACAAATATATCACAAGGTTCGATCACATGCATCATATTAAAATCTCAAAAAAAAAAATGAACATGCATCACCAACATCTCAAAAAAGCAGTTTAAATAAGCCACGTGGGGTGGGTCATTATTTAAACGCATTCAACGAGTTACAAACAAGAACGATTAAAACCTTTAATATCCAGATTAATAGTTGGCTCCCACTTGACCAATATAAAATTAGACGGGGACTTGGGAAGTATATGCATATCAATTTTATACCTAAGTAATAACCATGATTAAATACTGAGGATTATTATTTCAGTATTGAGCGAGCCTCGTGGGGAGGTCATCGTCGCCACTAATAATAACCCACAATCATCCATTTGGAATTCATTCATGTGAAAGCTATCTTTTGACCGTCCCCGGTGGAAATTTCTCCAAAAGAATTCACAAATAAATAAATCATGGAGGTCAAAATTAATTCAATTTTATTATCCTAATAAAATTGTCAATTAATTATTTAAACATACTTAGTAATTTTTGAAGGTGAGATTTTTCATTGGGCAACTCTCATGCAAACACATTTAAACAAATTAAATAAAGCATAAGATAGCACAATAATAAATCAAGCAATACAGAAAAATAAACATATTGGGCACAAATTATCCAATTGTCATGGTTTATTTTTTCTTGGCTTGATCTTGAAGAAACACCATCTTGAATTTCTCCCACTCGATCGTCTCGAAAAAATACTCCATCTTGAAACACCACGCCAAGCTCATCACAAATGGATGCACGCCAGATCCGCGCCGGCCACCTTAGCGAGATTGACTCGGTAGCCTACGACGCGCGGCTTTCAGCGGCGTCGCTTCGCCCAGCGCCTCAGCGAGCTTCGGTTTGTACTTCGGCGGCAGCGGCCTTAGTACCCGGCGTATCCAGGCCTTTCGCCGGCCTCGACTTCGCCATGATTTACTGCCGGTGGCCTTGCACGTCCCTTGCGCCCGCGTGGCATCTACTGGCTTTCTCGCGCCGCGGTGCAGCGTCGCCTGCGCCCACGCCCGTCGCGGCGAATCCTATCCAGCTTCGGCCGACCTTCGGCCTGCCCGGTGCCGTCGCGTGCTGCGCCGCGTCTGCGTCGTCTTGGCGATACCTCATAACTTACGTTCGCGCGTATACGCATACCTTTCTACCTTGGGTTTCTAGATTTTATCCTTTAATTCTTCGTCTCCGTCCTCGTTTTCGATCCGGTTACAATTTATTTACAAAAAATAAATAAACCTAGATCTAGACTAGTCTATTACATTGATCAAATCAAACAAATCCTAATCTACTCATGGATTTTCTCACGAGGCAAAATGAATCCGAACGAATCGGATTAAAAAACCACAATTTATATGCATGCATAAATAAACACATTAAATTCCATTAAAATTGGATACCTGCAAAACAGATCTAGCAATTCTACTATCCAATTTCAAATTTAATGTCAGCGAATTAAATTACAATTTAAAAAATTCAGAGCCCAAAACCGTGGCTCTGATACTAGTTGTTGGGGAATAAGTTGCACAGATCTATTCGGGATGAATATTTAAATACAAATTTAATTCTAATAATTATTACTAGCATGAATTAATCCTATATTAATTCAAATAATAATTCAACAACATATCATGCATATAATTAATTCACGTAAATCCTACGCATGCGGAATTCTACGAGTTTACGTGAACGTACCTCTTGGGATGGCAGTGATCTGGATGATTAGACTAACTAAAAGAACTTCCCAAGTATTCCCTTAGTCCTTGTTCGACTATCCGGTGGAAGGACACTTGTGAACAATTAACAAAAGGAAAAATAAATTATGTTGCACCACCTTTGTGGATTTACTAATTTTTCCAGCACATGAAATTGTACCTGGGAATGAAAGAGTCATCCCCTATTTATAGCTAGGTGATGGGCGAAATTTTTGGTAGAAAAACAATGTGGGAAAAACTTTTCTTGATCTCCAAGAAATCTTGAATATATCTCTTATATTCTTTTTCCCATAATTATAATATTCCACAAAAATCCCACCTCACCAATATTATGGTATTTTCGAAATATGGGGTCCAAGATTCCAAGATTTGGATCTTCTTGAATTTATGAGATATTCTTGTATTTCAAGAAATACATATCTTCCATAATATCTTTTCAAGAAAATCAAGAAAATCTTTTTTGCCCTCTATATTTCAAAATTTTCGAACCAACTCTATGAATAACCAAGTGGGAGATTTCTTGAATTTAATGAGATAATCTTGTATTCCAAGAATACATATCTTCATTCCATAACAAAATTCAAAGAAAATCGTTCTCCCCTCTTATCCATAATTTTCGAAAATGTTAGAAAAAAATAAGCAATAATATTTATTTTATTTTAATCACTTTTTTCAGTTATTGGACTATATGTTGGGCTACTCAGGGGGCCTTTAGGAGAATTAAGATTGGACCTTCCAATGGATCTTGAATTATCAATATTGAGCCACAATATTATTCAAGCCCATAAATATTAATTAATCCCACTACATAATTAATATTGCACTATCCATCTTAACCTATATTACAGTCAATATGGCTCCAGGTTATTATTTCTCGTGTTTAAGATTATCTAGCCCAATAATTAATTCAATCCACTGAAATAGTTTTTTATTAATTAATATCTTTTATCCTTGGTCAAGGAATGGTTCAACATTATTATCCATACCGAAAACTAATTCCACTTGCAAGATTTGGTATGATAAAGCTTATGAACCTCCCAAGGGGGCAAATCAAACAAGCGTACTTGCACACGATTCTTCGTTTTAAATCTTAGCAATCACATGTGACCAATAATATTGCCCAAGATAAAAAGTATTGAATCTCGTTGATTCTCTACCCATGATAAGTCAAAACAATAGTTACCAATCCCACGTGATCATATTTAAGGAACGAAGATTAAGAAATAACGAACCACTGAGGTCTAATTCTTCCTTGTTCAGTTCTGAAGAATTTATCCTCCTGTAGGTCCTATTCAGTGCATCAGTCATGCACTAGTGTAATCTCTTGGTCAAGACAAGTCAATCTGAGCCTTACACTTCAACCTTTCACGATGGATTGTTCATTTCCATCTAGGTCGTGAATGGCGTACTTTTTTAGTTACAAGGGACCGCAATTTAATCTTCGTGATCTGGTATCACTAAATTAACTACAATGTAACACGTACGATTTATTGAACAGTTATGCAGTAAATATATGTAACATTCAACAATATTTAAAGCATCAGTGATAAATAATTTATTTCAGTAAATAAGTCCGAAATTCAGTTTTTGATTATACAAAGTAAAAACATACTTTACAGTATAATCCCAACACGAATTGAGTGATAATTTTGTGCTTACACAAATTGTTATTTATTTCAGTTCAGCATGTCGCAACCTTTTAATCCACTGTATTCTATACTTAAAGACCATCAATTAACTAGTGAAAACTATGTTGATTGGAAACGTAAACTTATGATTGTCCTCACTGCACAAAAGCACAAGTGGATCCTTGACACTCCAAAACCTGATGAGCCAACTGGCGAGTCGAGTAAGGCGGAAAAGAAAAAATATGAGGACTGGGAGCATTGCAATGATATGGCTAAGTGTACCATCTTGGCATCTATGTCGGATGTGTTGCAACACCAACACCAAGAATTTGCAACTGCTGCGGAAATCATGTAAAATCTGAAGAAGATGTTTCAACATCAGAACCGCACGGCTAGTCTGATCACCTTGCGAGAAATGCTTTTCCTGAAAATGGTGGAGGGCACGCCCGTAAGGGACCATGTCCTCAAGATGATGGCTCATCTAAACAAATTTGAGGTTCTGGGTGCAGATTATGATCTGGAGACTCATATTGATTTAGTGCTTCATTATCTGCCAAAAAGTTTTGAACATTTTCAGTTGAACTATCAGGTGAATAATCAGAAGTTCACGCTAGCTGACTTGTTGCAAGCTTTGGTCTCGGCAGAGACGTTGATGGGACACCAAACTCAAGCTTTGGTGGCAAGTGGACCATCTTCATCTTCTAGGCCAAAGGAGGGTAAGAAGAAGAGGAAGGCCAAAGGCCAAAAGCAGTTGAATTCAACTGTTGCCAAGGGCAAAAGAAAGGTGAGGGATGCTGGGGGTGTCAAGAAGGATCCAAAGGGCAAGTGCTTCAGCTGCGGTGAAAAGGGACATTGGAGGTTTGCATGTTCCAAACCAAAGCGGAATGGAAAGTAAGGTAATTCTCATGCATTAGTTGTTGAAACTTGTTTAGCGGCGTATGCTACCCACTCGTGGGTAATGGATACGGGATACACTGATCATGTTTGTTTCATATTACAGAGGTTCAAGTTGACCCGGCAACTTAGTGGGAGTGAGGTCCTCATCACACTGGGCGATGCTACGAGAGTAGCAGCTGAAGCAGTGGGAGACGTGCACCTGTCTTTTGAAGACAAGTTTTTAGTTTTGAGAGATGTTCTTTATGTTCCAGTTTTTCGCAAAAACCTTATTTCAGTTGCTAAACTTATTAATGATGGATATTCTGTTCATTTTTCTAAGTTACTGTTTATCGTAAGGATGTGTTTATCTGTCATGGAATTTTACGGAACAATCTCTATATTATTAACTGTGTAAACCACTCACAAAATGCATCTTATAAAACATCGACTGTTTCATGTAATAAGAGAAAACGTTTAGAAAATGTGAACGAGGCACTTCTATGGCATCTAAGACTGGGTCATATTAATCTAAATAGGATCCAAAGGTTGGTGAAAGATGGTTCGCTGTCGGACCTACAGTTAGAACCACTTCCAACCTGCGAATCATGTTTGGAGGGTAAGATGACCAAGAGGGCATTTGGAGCCAAGGGGTGTTGGGGAAAGAATTGCCCGGATCTATTCGGGATGAATATTTAAATACAAATTTAATTCTAACAATTATTATTAGCATGAATTAATCCTATATTAATTCAAATAATAATTTAACAACAAATCATGCATACAAACAGTTCACGTAAATCCTACGCATGCAGAATTACTACGAGTTTACGTAAACTTACCTCTTGGAATGGCAATGGACTTGTCGATGAAAACACACCAAAAAGCCTTCCCAAAGTATTCCCTTAATCCTTGCTAGACAATCCGGTGGTAGGATTCCCGCGAACAATTAACAAAAAGAAAAATAAACTTTGTTGCACCACTTCTGTGGATTTACTAATTTTTTCAGCACATGGAATTGCACTTGGGAATGAAAAAATCATCCCCTATTTATAGATAGGGTGGTGGTCGAAATTTTAGAGAAAAAATAATGTGGGAAAACCTTTTCTTGATCTCCAAGAAATCTTGAATATATCTCCTATATTCTTTTTTCCATAATTAAAATATTCCACAAAAATCCCACCTTATCTTGCTATGGTGAATTTTCGAAAAAGAGGGAACAAGAAACCAAGATTTGGATCTTCTTGAATTTATGAGATATTCTTGTATTTCAAGAAATACATATCTTCCATAATATCTTTTCAAGAAAATCTTTCTCAAAATTTTCGAAATGTCTAATATGAATAATCAAGTGGGAGATTTCTTGAATTTAATGAGATAATCTTGTATTCCAAGAATACATATCTTTATTCCATAACAAAATTCAAAGAAAATCTTTCTCCCCTTTTATCCATATTTTTCGAAAAGAACAAGGAAAAATAGGCAAAAAATTTATTTTATTTTTAAACACCTTTTTCAGTTATTGAACTTTATGTTGGGCTACTTGGGGGGCCTTTAGGAGAATTAAGATTGGACCTTCCAATTGATCTTGAATTATCAATATTGAGCCACAATATTATTCAAGCCCATAAAATATTAATTAATCCCACTACATAATTAATATTGCACTATCCATCTTAACCCATATTATAGTCAATATGGCTCCCGGTTATTATTTTCCGTGTTTAAGATTATCTAGCCCATTAATTAATTTAAGCCACTGAAATAGCTTTCCATTAATTAATATCTTTTTGTCCTTGGTAAAGGAACGGTTCAACATTATTACTCATACCGGAAACTAGTTTCACTTGCAAGATTTGGTATGATAAAACTTATGAACCTCCCAAGGGGGCAAATCGAACAAGCGTACTTGCACACGATTCTTCGTATTAAATCTTAGCTACACATGTGACCAATAATATTGCCCAAGATATAAAGTATTGAATCTCGTTGATTCTCTACCCGTAATAAGTCAAAGCAATACTTACTAACCACACGTGATCCTATTTAAGGGACGGAGATTAAGAAATAACGAAACACTGAGGTCTAATTCTTCCTAGTTCGATTACAAGAATTTGTCCTCCTCAGAATCCTCTTGATTGCACTAGACATGCACCGGTGTAATCTCTTTGGTCAAGACAAGCCCCGTCTGAGCGTTACACTTCAACCTTTCACGATGGATTGTTCATTTCCATCTAGGTCGTGAATGGTGTACTTTTGGGTTACAAGGGACTGTTAATTTAATCTTCGTGATCTGGTATCACTAAATTAACTACAATGTAACACGTACTATTTATTGAACAGTTATACAAAGAAATATATGTAACATTCGATAATATTTAACGATCGATGATAAACAATTTATTTCAAGAATAAGTCCGAAATTCGGTTTGATTATACAAAGTAAAAGCATACTTTCCAAAGATAATCCCAACAATCTCCCACTTATACTCAAAGTCCGCTTTTAAGTATATCTCTGAAGATGTCTCGTGTAGATCCGTGACATATAATGTCACCTACACGAACCTAAAAATGTCTCCCACTTATACTCAAAAGCAGTTAGCAAACGGTCTTGACACCCATCTCTTCCACATGTCTCTCGAATGTATTACGAGGCGGACCTTTGTGAATGGATCAGCCTAGGTTGTCTCCCCGACGCGATCTTTGCCACCTCTATATCTCCTCTCTTAACGATATCTCGTATAAGATGGTATTTCCTTTCAATGTGTTTGCTGGTCTTGTGGGCTCTTGGTTCCCTTGAATTTGCAACTGCTCCGGCATTGTCACAATAAACAGTGATTCTGCTGAGTAAATTCGGAACTACATCCAAGTCCACTAGAAAGTTCTTGAGCCAAACCGCTTCTTTCGCTGGCTCGCAAGCAGCTACATATTCGGCTTCCATGGTAGAATCCGCGACGCATTTCTGCTTGACGCTTCTCCATGTCATGGCTCCCCCCCCCTGCAAAACACACTACCGGAGGTAGATTTTCTGGAATCTATGTCTGATTGGAAATCCGAGTCCGTGTAGCCTATGGGGATTAGATTATCCGACTGATAAACCAACATTCTATCCCGAGTTCTTTTCAGATACTTCATAATGTTTTTAACTGCCGTCCAATGTTCTCTCCCCGGGTTACTTTGATATCTTGCCACCATGTCAACGGCAAAGCAGATATCCGGTCTCGTGCACAGCATTGCATACATAAGGCTTCCGACAGCCGAAGCATAAGGAATTTCTTTCATGTCATCTATCTCCCTTTGTGTCTTAGGGCACATTTCCTTGGATAGATGGATTCCATGTCTGAAAGGTACGAAGCCTTTCTTGGAATCCTGCATGCTGAATCGTTTCAAGATAGTGTCTATGTATGAAGCTTGCGACAAGCCTATCATCCTTTTCTTGCTATCTCGAGTGATCTTGATCCTAAGGATGTGCCCAGCTTCCCATAAGTCCTTCATATCAAACTATTTTGAAAGCCATGCCCTTACGTCCGATAACACCTTTACATCATTCCCGATGAGCAGAATGTCATCTACGTATAGTACTAAGAATACCAATGCAGTTCCGATACGCTTTTTGTACACACAACTTTCGAACTCATTTTGATCAAACCCATAAGACTTTATAACATGATCAAAATATTGGTTCCAAGCTCTGGATGTCTGTTTGAGTCCGTAAA
Organism: Stenogyne calaminthoides; assembly: GCA_037126765.1. Classification (NCBI taxonomy): domain Eukaryota; kingdom Viridiplantae; phylum Streptophyta; class Magnoliopsida; order Lamiales; family Lamiaceae; genus Stenogyne; species Stenogyne calaminthoides. The sequence continues at coordinate 2,708,864 of JBBCBC010000010.1, forward strand.
TGGACTTCATGAGCTTACAAACTAGGTGTTCTTGGACCTTTTCAATGAAGTCTTGGGGTTGTTGCATATAGATTTCCTCATCAAGACTTCCGTTAAGGAAAGCTGTCTTGACATCCATTTGCCAGATTTCAAAATCGAGATGTGCAGCAATCGACAAGAGAATCCGGATGGACTTGAGCATTGCTACAGGTGAAAAAGTTTCCTCATAGTCGATCCCTTCTTTCTGAGTATAACCTTTTGCCACAAGCCTTGCCTTGAAGGTTTCCACCTTCCCGTCCGATCCCTTCTTTCTCTTGTATACCCACTTGCAACCAATAGGTTTGACCCCATTAAGTGGTTCGACTAGCTCCCACACTCTGTTATGATCCATAGACCCCATTTCTGCTTTCATTGCCTTTCGCCAAGAAACCGCATCCTTGTCTTGGATTGCCTCATCATATGTCCATGGGTCTGATTCGTCTTGACCGGGGATCAAGTCCGAGGACTCTCCTATCCCCATGAATCTCTCGGGCTGTTTCACAATCCTCCCACTATGACGAGGTTCTGGTTGTGTAAGTGTGTCGTTTGGTATGTCATCTTGTACAGTTGGCAACGAGGTTATCCCCCTTAGCTCATTTAAGGTAATCTCACTTCTGGGTCTTATTTCGTTCATATAGTCTTCCTCCAAAAATCAAAAGTGGGTGCTTATGACCACCTTTTGATCTTTGGGACCATAAAACATACACCCTTTTGTTCCCTCGGGGTATCCTGTAAACAGCCTTAATTCTGATCGAGGATCCAATTTGCCGGCTTCCTTGTCCAACACGTAGGCCGGACACCCCCAAATTCTCATGTGTCTCAAACTAGGCTTGCGCCCGGTCCACAATTCTTTGGGAGTTTTGGGAACTGATTTGGATGGCACCAAGTTCAGAATGTAAGCCGCTGTCTCCAAGGCATGACCCCAGAACGACTTGGAAAGATCCGCATAACACATCATTGATCTAACCATTTCCAAAAGAGTTATGTTTCTTCGCTCTACAACCCCGTTTTGTTGAGGGGTTCCGGGTGCAGTCAGCTGGGATGCAATCCCTTCATCTGACAAGTAGTTCAAAAACTCATCGCTGAGGTACTCGCCTCCACGATTGAATCGTAGAGACTTGATACGTTTTTCCCTATGATTCTCTGGTTGAGCCTTAAATTCTTTGAATTTCTCAAAGGTCTCAAATTTATGCTTCATAAGGAAAATATAACCGTACCTCGAGTAGTCATCAATAAAAGTGACGAAATACTCATAACCTCCTCTTGGTTTGGTTGACATTGGACCACATACGTCTGTGTGAACGATTTCTAACACTTCTTTAGCTCTATTCCCCTTGGCTCCGAATGCCCTCTTGGCCATTTTACCCTTCAAACATGATTCGCAGGTTGGAATTGGTTCAACTTGGAGAGACTCTAGTGAACCGTCTTTCACCAACCTTTGGATCCTCTTTGGATTAATATGTCCCAATCTTAGATGCCATAGAAGTGTTTCGTTCACGTCTGATGAATGTTTTCTTTTACCGGAAACAGTTGATGTGTTATAGGATGCATTTCGTGAGTGGTGTGCACAGTTAATTGTATAGAGATTACTTGACCAATGTCCCATAACAGATACACTCATCATTTGAAGAAATGATGTCATTCTTATTAGAAGAAACTAAGTATCCGTTAATAGAATTTTAGAAACTGAAAGTGAATTCTTTCTAAAACTGGGAACATAAAGATAATCTCAAAAAAACTTTATCTTTAAAAGACAGGTGCACTTCTCCCACTGCTTTAACCACTACTCATGTAGCACTGCAATATCTGCTACTTAAGTAGCATTGCAATAACTGTTACTATCGTAGTATTGCAATATCTGCCACTTACGTAGCATTGCAATAACCGCTACTTTCGTAACATCGCCTAGTGTGATGAGGATCTCACTCCCACTAATTTGCCGGATCAGTTTGAACCCGTGAAGCAAACATGATTAGTGGATCTCGTATCAACCACCCACTAATGAGAAGTATACGCCGCTAAACAAGTTTCAACAACTAGTGCGTGAGAATTACCTTTCTTTCCGTCCCTTTTGGGGTTGGAAAAGGCAAACCTCCATTGTCCTCTTTCACTGCAGCTTAAGCACTTCCTCTTTGGATTTTCCTTGACACCACAAGCATTCCTCATCTTACCATTGCCCTTGGCAACAGTTGAGTTTTATTGCTTATGGCTTTTGGTCCTCTTCTTTTTCTTGCCTTCCCTTGGCCTAGAAAATGAAGACTTACCACTTGCCGTTAAAGCTTGAGTTTGGGGCCCCATCAACATCTCTCCCGAGACCAAAGCTTGCAACAAATCAGCTAGCTAGGCCAAAATGCTCAGAAACTTTTGGGCAGAGAGTGAAGTACCAAATTCATATGAGTCTCCAGAATATAATCTGCACTCAGAACCTCAAGTTTGTTTAGATGGGCCATCATTCTGAGGACGTAATCCCTTACGGGTTTGTCCTCCACCATTTTCAGCGACGACATCTCTCGCAAGGTGATCTGACGGGTCCCGCATTTTGACCCGTCAGTTGGCTCATCTGATTTTGGTGTGTCAAGAATCCACTTGTGCTTTTGTGCAGTTAGGACAATTTTGATTTTTCGTTTCCAATCAATATAGTTTCCATACATATTGTATTGACTTTAAGTATATTAACAGTGGATTAAAAGGTTACGACATGCTGAACTGAAATAAATAACTATATGCATAAGCACAGATATATCACAAGGTTCGATAACATGTTTCATATTAAAATCTCAAAAAAATATGAACATCATCACCAACATCTCAAAAATGTTTAAATAAGCCACGTGGGGTGGGTCATTATTTAAACACATTCAAGCGAAAGTTACAAACAAGAACGATTTAAAACCTTTAATAACTAGATTAATAGTTGGCTCACACTTGACCAATATAAAATTGACAAATGACTTGAGGAAGTATATGCATATCAATTTTATACCTAAAGTAATAACCATGATTAAATCTGAAAATTATTATTTAAACTTTGAACGAGCCTCATGAGGAGGGTCATCGTCGCCACTAGTAATAATCCACAATCATCCATTTGGAATTTATTCATGTGAAAGCTATCTTTTGACCGTCCCCGTGGGGAATTTCTCCAAAAGAATTCACAAATAAATAAATCATGGAGGTCAAAATTAATTCAATTTTATTATTCATAAAATTGTCAATTAATTGTTTAAGCATACTTAGTAATTTTTTTAAAAGTGAGATTTTTCAAAAACTTTTTCTCATGCATTGCAAATTTAAACACAATTTAAATAAGCATAAAATAATGCATAACATCAAAACAAAAAATTAAATATATTGGGCAAATATATTCAATTATCATGGTTAATTTTTGTCATGTCTTGATATTGAGAAATCGTCTTCATAGCCTTCATCGTTAAATCTCGAAAAGCTCCCACTTGACCGCCCTTAAAAACGCCTTGTCAAGCCACGTCATCTACCCATTTCATGGTCGGAGTGCCCGCCTAGCACTCCCCATTTGTGTCGAGTGGCGTCCATCTTGCGCTGCGCCGGCGCCCGGCGCCGACGTCGCCCGATGATTTCGCCCACTTCGGCGAAGCTTGGCGGTTCTCGGTAAGCGCCGTGCATCCCAGCGCGCCGCGTGGGTGTGCTCGATCGCCCGCCCATTCCGATCCACGCCGATGTCGCCTGCCCGCCCTCCTCGCCCATCATCGCGCGAAAGCGTCCGCCTTGATCGCTGCGCCCGACCTCGATCCGCCGCGCTCGGCTGGCGGCCTCGCCCACCCCACACATCACTTCCAAAGATCCATCCACGTCAAGCGTGCCTCCTTTTTGCACGTTTAGCGTGTGCCTTTTACCCTCGCTTGGGTCGGGATCCCGTCTTTTAATTCTTTGTCTCCGCCTCCGTTTCCGATCTGGTTACAATTTATTTTACAAAAAATAAATAAACCTAGATCTAGACTAGTCTATTACATTGATCAAATCAAACAAATTCTAATCTACTCGTGGATTTTCTCATGAGGCAAAACGAATTCGAACGAATCGAATTAAAAACAACAATTTATATGCATGCATAAATAAACACATTAAATTCCATGACAATTGGATACCTGCAAAAAAGATCTAGCAATTCTACTATCCAATTTCAAATTTAATGAAAGCGAATTAAATTACAATTTAAAGATCAGAGCCCGAAACCGGGGCTCTGATACCAATTGTTGGGGAAAGAATTGCCCGGATCTATTCGGGATGAATATTTAAATACAAATTTAATTCTAACAATTATTACTAGCATGAATTAATCCTAAATTAATTCAAATAATAATTCAACAACAAATCATGCATATAAACAGTTCAATTAAATCCTACGCATGCGGAATTACTACGAGTTTACGTGAATTTACCTCTTGGATGGCAATGGTCTCGTCGATGAAAAAACACCAAAAGACCTTCCCAAGTATTCCCTAGTCCTTGCTCGACAAACCGGTGGAAGGATGCTCGCGAACAATTAACAAAAGGAAAAATAATCTTTGTTGCACCACCTTTGTGGATTTACTAATTTTTCCAGCACATGGAATTGTACTTGGGAATGAAAGAATCATCCCCTATTTATGGATGGGGTGGTGGTCGAAAATTTTGGGGAAAAACAATGTGGAAAAATCTTTTCTTGATCTCCAAGAAATCTTGAATATATCTCATATATTCTTTTCTCCATAATTAAAAAATTCCACAAAAAATCCCACCTCCTCTTGTTATGGAATTTTCGAAAAAGATAAGGATCAAGATTCCAAGATTTGGATCTTCTTGAATTTATGAGATATACTTGTATTTCAAGAAATACATATCTTCCATAATATATTTTCAAGAAAATCAAGAAAATCTTTCTTTCCCCTATTCTTTGAAAATTTCGAAAATCTCACCATAAATAACCAAGTGGGAGATTTCTTGAATTTAATGAGATAATCTTGTATTCCAAGAATACATATCTTCATTCCATAACAAAATTCAAACAAAATCTTTCTCCCTCTTTTATTTATGATTTTCGAAAAATAGGAAAAATGAGCAACAAATATTTATTTTATTTTTAAACACCTTTTTTCAGTTATTGGACTTTATGTTGGGCTACTTGAGGAGCCTTTAGGAGAATTAAGATTGGACCTTCCAATGGATCTTGAATTATCAATGTTGAGCCACAATATTATTCAAGCCCACAAATATTAATTAATCCCACTACATAATTAATATTACGCTATCCATCTTAACCCACATTACTGTTAATATGGCTCCCGGTTATTATTTCCCGTGTTTAAGATTATCTAGCCCATTAATTAATTCAAGCCACTGAAATAGCTTTCCATTAATTAATATCTTTTGTCCTTGGTTAAGGAACGATTCAACATTATTATCCATACCGGAAACTAGTTCCACTTGCAAGATTTGGTATGATAAATCTTATGAACCTCCCAAGGGGGCAAATCAAACAAGCGTACTTGCACACGATTCTTCATATTAAATCTTAGCAATCGCATGTGACCAATAATATTGCCCAAGATATAAAGTATTGAATCTCCTTGATTCTCTACCCGTAATAAGTCAAAGCACTAATTACTAACCACACGCGATCCTATTTAAGGGATGAAGATTAAGAAATAACGAACCACTGAGGTCTAATTCTTCCTAGTTCAATGCTAAAGAATTTGTCCTCCTGTAGGTCCTATTCAGTGCATCAGTCATGCACAAGTGTAATCTCTTGGTCAAGACAAACCAATCTGAGCCTTACACTTCAACCTTTCACGATGGATTGTTCATTCAATCTAGGTCGTGAATGGTGTACTTTTAGTTACAAGGGACTGTTAATTTAATCTTATGTGATCTGGTATCACTAAATTAACTACAATGTAACGCATACTATTTATTAAACAGTTATGCAGTAAATATATGTAACATTCAATGATATTTAAAGCATCAGTGATAAACAATTTATTTCAGTAAATAAGTCCGAAATTCAGTTTTGATTATACAAAGTAAAAGCATACTTTCCAGTATAATCCCAACAACTCCCACTTATACTCAAAGTCTGCTTTTAAGTATTCTACAACATGTCTCGTGTAATACGTGACAACTAATGTCACCTACACGAACCTAATAATATCTCCCACTTATACTCAAAGCAGATTGGCAATGGTCTTGATACACATTCCTTCCACATGTCTCTCGAATGTATTCTAAGGCAGACCCTTTGTGAATGGATCTGCTAGGTTGTCTTCTGACGCGATCTTTACCACCTCTATATCTCCTCTCTTAACGATTTCTCGTATAAGATGGTATTTCCTTTCAATGTGTTTGCTGGCCTTGTGGGCTCTTGGTTCCCTTAAATTTGCAATCGCTCCGGATTGTCACAATAAATGATTGATTTTGCTGGGCAAATTTAACTACATCCAAGTCCACTAGGAAGTTCTTGAGTCAAACCGCTTTTCACGCCCTCATAGTTACTACATATTTCGCTTCCATGGTAGAATCTGCGATGCATTTACTAACGCTTCTCCATGTCATGGCTCCTCCCCATGCAAAACACACTACCGGAGGTAGATTTTTACGAATCTAAGTCCGATTGGAAATCCGAGTCCGTGTGGTGATGAGGATTAGACTATCTCGATCGATAAACCAACATTCTATCTCGAGTTCTTTTCAGATACTTCAGAATGTTTTTAACTGTCGTCCAATGTTCTTTTCCCGGGTTACTTTGACATCTTGCCACCATGCCAACGGCAAAGCAGATATCCGATTTCGTGCACAACATTACATACATAAGGCTTCCGAAAGCCGAAGCATAAGGAATGTTCATGTCATCTATCTCCTTTTGTGTCTTAGGGCACATTTCTTTGGATAGATGGATTCCATGTCTGAAAGGTACGAAGCCTTTCTTAGAATCCTGCATGCTGAAGCGTTTCAAGACTGTGTCTATGTATGAAGCCTGCGATAAGCCTATCATCCTTTTCTTGCGATCTCGAGTGATCTTGATCCCAAGGATGTTCCCGGTTTCCCCAAAGTCCTTCATATTAAACTATTTTGAAATCCATGCCCTTAAGTCTGAAAACACCTTTACATTGTTCCCGATGAGCAGAATGACGTCTACGTATAATACTAAGAATACCAATGCAGTTTCGACACGCTTTTTGTACACACAACTTTCTAACTCATTTTGATCAAACCCATAAGACTATATAACATGATCAAAACATTGGTTCCAAGCTCTGGATGTTTGTTTGATTCAGTAAATGGACTTCACGAGCTTACAAACTAGGTGTTCTTGGCCCTTTTCAATGAAGCCTTGGGGTTGTTGCATATAGATTTCTTCATCAAGACTTCCGTTAAGGAAAGCTGTCTTGACATCCATTTGCCAGATTTCAAAATCGAGATGCGCAGCAATCGACAAGAGAATCCGGATGGACTTGAGCATTGCTACAGGTGAAAAAGTTTCCTTATAGTCGATCCCTTCTTTCTGAGTATAACCTTTCGCCACAAGCCTTGCCTTGAAGGTTTCCACCTTCCCGTCCGGTCCCTTTTTTCTCTTGTATACCCACTTGCAACCAATGGGTTTGACCCCATTAAGTGGTTCGACTAGCTCCCACACTCTGTTATGATCCATAGAACCCATTTCGACTTTCATTGATGTTTACCAAGAAATCGCATCCTTGTCTTGGATTGCCTCGTCATATGTCCATGGGTCTTATTCGTCTTGTCCGGGAATCAAGTCCGAGGACTCTCCTATCCCCATGAATCTCTCAGGTTGTTTCACTACCCTCCCACTACGACGAGGTTCCGGTTGTGAAAGTGTGTCATTTGGTATGTCATCTTGTACAGTTGGCACTGAGGTTAGCCCCCTTAGCTCATTTAAGGTAATCTCACTTCTGGGTCTTCTTTTGTTCATATAGTCTTCTTCCAAAAATCTAAAGTGAGTGCTTATTACCACCTTTTGATCTTCGGGACCATAGAACATACACCTTTTTGTTCCCTCGGGGTATCCTACAAACAACCTTAATTCTGATCGAGGATCCAATTTTCCGGCTTCCTTGTCCAACACGTAGGCCGGACACCCCCAAATTTTCATGTGTCTCAAACTGGGCTTGCGCCCGGTCCACAATTCTTTGGGAGTTTTGGGAACCGATTTGGATGGCACCAAGTTTAGAATGTAAGCCATTGTTTCCAAGGCATGACCACATAACGACTTGGGAAGATCCGCATAACTCATCATAGATCTAACCATTTCCAAAAGAGTTCTGTTTCTTCGCTCTGCAACCCCGTTTTGTTGAGGGGTTCTGGGTGCAGTTAGCTGGGATGCAATCCCTTTATCAGACAAGTAGTTCAAAAACTCATCGCTGAGGTACTCGCCTCCACGATCGGATCGTAGAGACTTGATACGTTTTTCCCTATGATTCTCTGCTTGAGCCTTAAATTCTTTGAATTTCTCAAAGGTCTCAGATTTATGCTTCATAAGGAAAATATAACCGTACCTTGAGTAGTCATCAATAAAAGTGACGAAATACTCATAACCTCCTCTTGCTTTGGTTGACATTGGACCACATACGTCTGTGTGAACGATTTCTAACACTTCTTTGGCTCTATTCCCCTTGGTACACTCTTCCCTTAACACAAGGGAACCTTAACCTACTTTAACCTGCGGGACTTATATCCTTTTCAGGATGGCCGAGATGTTTACCGGGTTCCCACTCTTACAAACTTAACTTGCGGGACTTATATCCTTTTCAGGATGGCCGAGATGTTTACCGAGTTCCCACTCAAGCTTAACCTACGGGACTTATATCATTTTCAGGATAGCCGAGATGTTTATCGAGTTCCCACTCTACAACGTAACCAGCGGGACTTATATCCTACAAAGAAGATAGCCGAGATGTTTAATGAGTTCTCACTCTACAGACTTGACCTAACTTGCGTTTGGGTAAAGAATGATTGAGGGTTCCAACTGGAAATCTATCCTGGTGCTTTAGGTAGCCAAAATGCTAGTGGATAGGATTTCTTGCTAAGAACTATGGGATGAACACTCTTAAGAATAATCTTCAAATGTAGTGTTCTTTTGAGTGGAGATTTGATGTAGCTTTAACTTCTTTTGCGATGTCTCCGTGTTTGTTCTTGAGTTTACACTTGTTGGTCCTTTTTCTTCAAAATGAAGATCGATCCCATTTTATAGACCTCGAAATCAAAGAGCCGTTGGAGAGCAATTTGAATTTCGGGCTATATTAAGTAGGCTGTAGGATATGATTGTGATGTGCTGCGATTTTCGGCGTGGCCGTAGGCATGATTAACACCATTTTTGTCTGCAGCGTCGTATCCCGTATTGTCAGCTCTTTTTGTGCACGTGTCGCTTTCTCCTTGGCTTCGCGAGGCGGCACTTTAGAAATTTGTCCGTTAGACGATTGATATTCCTTTTGAAGAGGATTCGTCTTGTCTGGTGTATCTTTTTGATTGTCACCAGGTGTGAGCTGACTTGATCAAGTAACTGATCAGTCTACCTTGTTGAGTCTTCAGTTGCACATTGTCTTAGCTTCAATATGCAGACTCTACTGAAAGTAGGTCTTCAGGTCTTTTGATCTTCAGGTGTCTCTGAGCCTCAGTGTATTCAGTCATACTGAGTCTTCAGGTTTGATGCTGAGTCTTCAGGTTTATCTGAGTCTTCAGGTTCATCTGAGTCTTCAGTGTTATCTGAGTCTTCAGGTTCATCTGAGTCTTCAGGTTCTTCTGAGTCTTCAGTGTCTTCTTGTCTTCACCTGATCTTCTGACTTCTTGTCTTTTGATCTGCGCTTAGTCTTCTGATCATCTGACCTTCTCTGGGTCATCTGATACTTCGACCTGACCTATACATATTGAGTTCCCCCTCAATATGTGACCTATCTTTTACATCAGCTATCTATACATTTCAGCTGGTCATCTTATTCTGATTCTAAGTCATCAGTCAGCTAACAGGTCTGACTGGTCCTATTACAACCTGTTTTGGAACTTCCATCAAAACTAAATTACATATTTCCCAACATCCCGTAACCACCACCCATAAATGGGAGGCATACGCCGCTAAGCAAGTTTCAACAACTAGTGCGTGAGAATTACCTTTCTTTCCATTCCTTTTGGGATTGGAACAGGCTGACCTCCAATGTCCTTTTCCACCGCAGTTAAAACATATTCCTTTTGGTCCTTTCTTGACACCCATCTGGCTAACTGTCTTTCTCTTACTTTTCTTAGTGATGAGTTTGCTTTGGTTCTGACCACTTTCCTTTTCTCGAGACTTGCCTTCCATTGGCCTAGATCTTGAGAAAAGACTTTTGGTCACCAATGCTTCGTCTTTCTTTCCTAAATGCTTCTCTATTTTCTCCAAGGCTTCTTGTAGAATGTCCATAGTAAACATGTGATCACTTATCACAAAACTACAGTAAAACCCATCGAAGCACCTTGGAAGAGTTAGCAAAAGAAATTCGATTTGGGCCTCATCACAATACTTAGTACCGAGATAAGCCAGTTTTTCAAAATGGCGTTTAATTCTAAGAACATGCTCCCTTACGGATGTTCCCTCAGCCATCTTTAGCCTGGCCACGTCGTCATTTTTAAACTGATTGATCATGCGGTCTTTTGTTAAAAATATTTCTTCAAGACTTTGTATAATTTCTGCAGCAGACCCAACATAATTTATTTGATCATGCGGTCTTTTGGAATTTATTCATGTGAAAGCTATCTTTTGACCGTCCCGTGGGGGGAATTTCTCCAAAAGAATTCACAAATAAATAAATCATGGAGTTCAAAATTAATTCAATTTTATTATCCGGAATAAAATTGTCAATTAATTGTTTAAGCATACTTAGTAAATTTCGAAAGTGAGATTTTTCAAAACATTTTCTCATGCATCGCAAATTCAAACACAATTTAAATAAGCATAAAATAATGCATAAACATCAAAACAAAAAATTAAACATATTGGGCACATTTATCCAATTGTCATGGTTAATTTTTGTCATGTCTTGATCTTGAGAAATCGTCTTCATAGCCTTCATCGTTCATCTCGAAAAGCTCCCACTTGACCGTCTTAAAAAAAATGCCTTGTCAAGCCATGTCATCGACCAGCTCGCGGGTCGGAGTGCCCGCATAGCACTCCCCCGGCCGTGTCGAGTGGCGTCCATCTTGTGCCGAAAACGCCCGACGACGCGTCGTTTCCAGCCAGTGCCGCGTCCTTCAGCGGCTCTCGGCGGATCTCGGCGGCATCGCGCGTACCGGCGGCACCCACGTGGGCGCTTCGCATCTGGAAATCCCGCCTCATGCGCCGCCTCGCCACCCGCGCCCTCCATCCGCGCCACACTTTGTGTCACTTTCGCCGCCCGCGTCGCCCGAAATCCGATCCCTTCGGCCCTCCATTACTCGGCCTCCCGCCCGTGCACACCTGCCAACGTCCGCATCGCGCGTGTGCCTCCCTTGACACATTTCGCGCGACGCACGCTGCTTACGCCCGGTTCCAGATCCCGTCTTTTAATTCTTCGTCTTCGTCTTGGCTCACGATCCGGTTATAATTTATTTACAAAATAAATAAAAACTAGATCTAGACTAGTCTATTACATTGATCAAATCAAACAAATTCTAATCTACTCGTGGATTTTCTCACGAGGCAAAACAAATTCGAACGAATCGAATTAAAAACCACAATTTATATGCATGCATAAATAAACACATTAAATTTCATGACAATTGGATACCTGCAAAAAGGATCTAGCAATTCTACTATCCAATTTCAAATTTAATGAAAATGAATTAAATTACAATTTAAAATTCAGAGCCCGAAACCGAGGCTCTGATACCAGTTGTTAGGGAATTAATTGCCTGGATCTATTCGGGATGAATATTTAAATACAAATTTAATTCTAACAATTATTACTAGCATGAATTAATCCTAAATTAATTCAAATAATAATTCAACAACAAATCATGCATATAAACATTTCAATTAAATCCTACGCATGCGGAATTACTACGAGTTTACGTGAATTTACCTCTTGGATGGCAATGGTCTCGTCGATGAAAACACACCAAAAGACCTTCTCAAGTATTCCCTAGTCCTTGCTCGACAAACCGGTGGAAGGATGCTCGCGAACAATTAACAACAAGAAAAATAAACTTTGTTGCACCACCTTTGTGGATTTACTAATTTTTCCAGCACATGGAATTGTACTTGGGAATGAAAGAATCATCCCCTATTTATAGATGGGGTGGTGGTCGAAAATTTTGGGGAAAAACAATGTGGGAAAATCTTTTCTTGATCTCCAAGAAATCTTGAATATATCTCATATATTCTTTTCTCCATAATTAAAAAATTCCACAAAAAATTCCACCTCCTCTTGTTATGGAATTTTCGAAAAAGATAAGGATCAAGATTCCAAGATTTAGATCTTCTTGAATTTATGAGATATACTTGTATTTCAAGAAATACATATCTTCCATAATATCTTTTCAAAAAAATCAAGAAAATCTTTCTTTCCCTTATTCTTTGAAAATTTCGAAAATCTCACCATAAATAACCAAGTGGAAGATTTCTTGAATTTAATGAGATAATCTTGTATTCCAAGAATACATATCTTCATTCCATAACAAAATTCAAAGAAAAACTTTCTCCCTCTTTTATTTATGATTTTCGAAAAATAGGAAAAATGAGCAACAAATATTTATTTTATTTTTAAACACCTTTTTCAGTTATTGGACTTTATGTTGGGCTACTTGAGGGGCCTTTAGGAGAATTAAGATTGGACCTTCCAATGGATCTTGAATTATCAATATTGAGCCACAATATTATTCAAGCCCATAAATATTAATTAATCCCACTACATAATTAATATTGCACTATCCATCTTAACCCACATTACTGTTAATATGACTCCCGATTATTATTTCCCGTGTTTAAGATTATCTAGCCCATTAATTAATTCAAGCCACTGAAATAGCTTTCCATTAATTAATATCTTTTGTCCTTGGTTAAGGAACGTTTCAACATTATTATCCATACCGGAAACTAGTTCCACTTGCAAGATTTGGTATGATAAATCTTATGAACCTCCCAAGGGGGCAAATTGAACAAGCGTACTTGCACACGATTCTTCGTATTAAATCTTAGCAATCGCATGTGACCAATAATATTGCCCAAGATATAAAGTATTGAATCTCCTTAATTCTCTACCCGTAATAAGTCAAAGCAATAATTACTAACCACACGCGATCCTATTTAAGGGATGAAGATTAAGAAATAACGAACCACTGAGGTCTAATTCTTCCTAGTTCAGTGCTGAAGAATTTGTCCTCCTATAGGTCCTATTCAGTGCATCAGTCATGCACTAGTGTAATCTCTTGGTCAAGACAAACCAATCTGAGCCTTACACTTCAACCTTTCACGATGGATTGTTCATTTCCATCTAGGTCTTGAATGGTGTACTTTTAGTTACAAGGGACTGTTAATTTAATCTTATGTGATCTGGTATCACTAAATTAACTACAATGTAACGCGTACTATTTATTGAACAGTTGTGCAATAAATATATGTAACATTCGATGATATTTTAAGCATCAGTGATAAACAATTTATTTTAGTAAATAAGTCTGAAATTCAGTTTTGATTATACAAAGTAAAAACATACTTTCCAGTATAATCCCAACAGGGGGGAGGAGCTGTAACATGGAGAAGCGTTAAGCAGAAATGCATCACAGATTCTACCATGGAAGCCGAATATGTAGCTGCTTGTGAAGCAGCGAAAGAAGCGGTGTGGCTCAAGAACTTCTTAGTGGACTTGAATGTTGTTCTGAATTTGCCCAGCTCAATCACGGTCTTTTGTGATAATGTCGGAGCAGTTGCAAATTCAAGGGAGCTGAGAGCCCACAAGGCCAGCAAACACATTGAAAAGAAATATCATCTTATACGAGAAATCGTTAAGAGATGAGATATAGAGGTGACAAAGATCGCGTCGGAAGACAACCTAGCTAATCCATTCATAATGGGTCTGCCTCAGTTAACATTCGAGAGACATGTGGAAGGGATGGGTGTCAAGAGCGTTGCCAATCTGCTTTGAGTATAAGTGGGAGAAATATTATTAGGTTGATGTAGGTGACATTAGATGTCACCAGATAATACATCAGACATGATGTGGTATACTTAAAAGCATACTTTGAGTATAAGTGGGAGATTGTTGGGGTTATACGTGAAAGTATGCTTTTACTTTGTATAACCTATGTATTAAACACTTATTTACTGAAATAAATTGTTTATCACTATTGCTTTAAATATGATTGAATGTTATATATATTTATTGTAAACTGTTCGTAGCAAGCGTTACATTGTAGTTAACGTGGTGATACCAGATCACAGAAGATCACGTTAACAGTTCCTTGTATACGAGTGCGTGTTTCACAACTTAGATAGATCCGAACAATCTATTGGTAGAAGTTGATGTGTAAGGCTCAGATTGGCTTGTCTTGACCAAGAGATTACACTAGTGCATTCGATGCGCTAAAGTGGACCTATAGAGAGGATAAACTCATTCGCACTGACTTAAGGGATGAAGAGTTATACCACAGTGGTTGTTGATTTCTTAATCTCTGTCACTTAATAAGGACTGTGTGTGATTAGTAGTTGTTGCTTTGACTTATAAATGGGAAGATAATCATTGCGACTTCGATACCCTATATCTTGGGCAATAATATTAATTGCACGACAGTTGCTAAATTAATACAGAGAATCGTGTGCTTGCAAAAGTCTTGCTTGATTGGTCCCCTTGGTGGGCCCGGAACCTTTATCATACCAAATCTTGCAAGTGGAATTAATTTTCCGGTATGGATAATAAAGTTGGGATGTCCTTACTCCAAGGATAAAGATATTAATTAATATAAAGTTTTTCAGTGGCTTAATTAATTAATGGACTAAATAATCTTAAACACGGGAAATAATAACCTGGAGTCATATTACCGAAATATGGGTTAAGATTGGATAGTGCAATATTAATTATATAGTAGTATTGATTAATATTAATGGGCTGAATTATATTGTGGCTCAATATTGGAATTCAGAAGTCCATTGGAAGGTCCATCTTAATTCTCCTAAAGGCTCCTCAAGTAGCCCAAACAATAGTCCAATAAATAAAAGGTGTTTAAAATAAAATAAATTTATTGTTGCAATATTTCCTATTATTTTCGAAAATATTAAAGAAAAGAGGGAGAAGGATTTTCTTGAAAAGATTTTATGGAAATGAGATAATGTATTATTGGAATATAAGATTATCCCATAAATTCAAGAAAACTCCCACTTGGCTTCTTTAATAGGGAATTTTCGAAAATCTTGCATAAGAAAGGGAAGAAAGATTTTCTTGGAAAGATTTTATGGAAGATATGTATTCTTGGAATACAAGAATATCTCATAAATTCAAGAAAGATCCAATCTTAAAATTCTTTTTCTTAATTTTCAAAATTTTAGGCCATATTGAGGGTGTGAGATTTTTGTGGAAAAATACACATGGAAAGAAGAATATATTGGATATATTCAAGATTTCTTGGAGATCAAGAAAAGATCTTTCCTAGCCCCAAAATTTTGAACCCCCTTGTCTTATAAATAGGGGATGAATTTTTCATTCCCAACTAGTGTTCCATGTGTTGGAAATATAAGAAATCCACAAAGGTGGTGCACCAATATTTTTATTTTCCTTGTTTTATAAATCGTTCATTGGAGGACCTTCCACCGGGGTTATTGGACGAGGACTTGGGAATACTTGAGAAGGACTTTTGGTGGGTATCCAGATATTTGATCATGTCTGTCTAAGATCGTCTCTCCAACGGGTAAGTTTACGTAAACTCCTAGAAATTCCTCATGCTAGGATTTTTACGTGAATATTATTTGCATGTTGTTGTTGGATGAATTATTATTTGAATTCACTTAGGTAAATTCATGCTAGTAATAATTGTTAATTTAAATTTGTGTTTATGAGGTCATCCCGATAAATCCTGGCATATGTTATCCCAACATCCACGACACCAGGCCACCCGTCGCCAGCCCGCCCGTCGCCCAACCCACCTGTTGCCCAGCCCGTCAATCACTCAGCCCACCCGCTCTGTTCTTCCTCACGTCTCTGGTAAAGTTACTCTCCCCTTTTTTGTTTAACGCAAGAATCAAAATTTGTTAAATTAGGGATTATTTTGGGGGTATTAATATGTTGGGTTTATTCAACTTATGTCTCTGTCTTCTTGAGTTTCTTGTTGGTTTCAAATGTTCATATGATTTGAGTAATTTGGTGATGATGCTTAATAAAATATTTTATGACATTTGCCCTTCTGCTTGATCCATCAATTCAAACTGGACAATAATCCCCTGAATCTTTCTTTCCCTTGTATTATATTTTCATTTAGTAAAGAACCCATGGGAACCAGTATGGCAGTATCCTTCTTCTGTGTTGTTGTAGTTCACTTTAACTGGACACTGTTTTTTATGGCCTAATGTATGTATGTAAATATGTAATTGCAGTTTTTCATTTTGGGGATTCAATGGATTTTGAAATTCAAGCTCAAGCAACTAATGATGATGTAGAGATCTTGGATTCAACTCCCAACGAGGCTACTGTCACAGATGGTGAAAAAGATGCAAAGAAAGCAAGAGTCACCACTTCTGAAGCTCGGAACTATTTTGTTAAACTCGATAATGGCAAGGTAAAATGCACTAGGTGTGATACTCAATGTGTTTGGAATGGTTCAAAATATGGGACTTCTACTCTTACCCGTCATTTGAAAAATTGCTTGAAAAGTGCAAAAGATGGAAATGTTGGTTTGATGTTAGATGGTGAAGGGAAATTAAGATCTAGGAAAATTGATCATAATCATGTGCATGAATTGATTAGTAAGATTATTGTTTCATATGATCTTCCACTCTCCTTTGTTGGTTACAAATGGGTTAGGGAATTGCTCAAGTATTTGAATCCTGAATACAAATGTTATGGTAGATTAACAGCTACTACTGATGTGTTGAAGTTGTATAATCTTGAAAATGATAAATTGAAACGTTTGATGATTGATTGTTATGGGAGAATTTGTTTAACTTCTGATTGTTAGACTGCTTGTACGGGTGTGGGTTTCATAAGTTTAACAGCTCACTTTGTAGATCGTGATTGGAAGTTGAACAGTAAGATACTTAATTTCTATAGATTGGAGCCTCCACATACTGGATTTGTATTGGCAAATAAAGTGTTTGATTGTTTGAAAGAATGGGGAATTGAGAAAAAGATGTTTTCTCTTACTTTGGATAATGCTTCTGCCAATGATAATATGCAAGATACCTTGAAACAAATACTTTGTTTACAAAATAGTCTTTTATCCAATGGTGAGTTTTTTCATGTGAGATGTTGTGCTCACATTTTAAATCTTATCGTTAAAGAAGGCTTGGAAGTAGCTGATGATGCTTTGAAAAATATCAGACAAAGTGTCAAGTATGTCAAGAGTTCGGAGGCAAGAATGAAAAGTTTTAATGATTGTTTGATTCAAGTTGGTGGAATTGATATTAAAATTGGTTTACGCATGGATGTATGCACTAGATGGAATTCTACTTACATTATGCTTGAAAGTGCACTTAGATATAAGCGTGCTTTTGGTTTGCTTCAATTGAATGATCGAGGGTTTACGTTTGCTCCAATGAATGAAGAGTGGGAGAGGGCGGACAAAATGTGTGGGTTCTTGCGTCCATTCTTTGTGATCACAAATTTGATTTCTGGTTCATCTTATCCCACATCCAACTTGTATTTTATGCAAGTATATAAGATAGAGTGTTTCTTGAAATCAAATTTGGTGAGTGAAGACGAAGTCATTAAGGATATGGCTACGAGAATGCAAGCAAATTTTGAAAAATATTGGACTGACTATAGTGCTGTGCTTGCATTTGGGTTGTGCTTAACCCTCGAGGAAAACTAGGAATGGTCAAGTATTATTACTCTCAACTTGATCGTGATACGGCTCAAGCAAAGGTTGATCATATAAGAAGTAAATTGCAAGCACTTTTTAGTGATTATGTGAAAGCGGGGTCTTTGAATGAACCAAGTGGAAGTTCTACTGAAAGCTCTTCAAATTTATCAAATTGGACTACATCCACACTTGGTGGAATGGGAAAAGAGAAAGTGATTGTTTTTTATGTAAGTCTTTATATATTGTTTTTTCTTCATATATTGTTTATTTATTGTTCTTAATTGCATGTTTCACTTATTAATTCATATTATTTTATTAAGGTTATGGAAGACTGGCAAAGTAAAACAAGTGATATCCAAATTACAAAGTCTGAACTGGATCAGTATTTGGATGATCCGCCTCTTGAATTGAAATTCTATCCAAATTTGAATGTGTTGGAGCATTGGAAAATTTATAAACACTGATATCCAACATTATCAATTATGGCTTGTGATATTCTTAGCATCCCAATCACCATTGTCGCTTCTGAATCCGCTTTTAACATTGGGGCTCGTGTTTTCAACAAGTATAGGAGTAGACTTCTTGGGCATCACGTGGAAGCCCTTATTTGTACTCGTAGTTGGCTACAAGGATTTGATGTTGGTAATGTTCTAATTATTTCATATATATATATAGATCGTTTTCATATAATTAAATAAAGTTGTTTATTAGTAACTAATTATGTTTTCTATGCATGTTTTAGAAGAAGATGATGATGAGTTGGAAGTTGATGATGATGAGTCTTTGTCCAAGGAAGGATCGAATGATGAAGAGTGATGATGAGTTGGAAGTTGGAAGGGTCGAATGATGAGTCTTTTGTTTTTGTACATGTGGAAGCCCACGTACCTTATGCAACTTTGAACTTTTAATTTGTTTGTTAGACTTTCAATTTGTATGATTTTATGCTTTGGACTTATTTTGTTCTATAATATCTATTGAACTTATTTATGGTTAGAGTTAAGTACTTAAGTTGTGAACTTGTGAACTTGTGATAGTTGTAATATATTTAATATGCATTTGGATTGTATTTACAAAAAATGGTGTGGCCCGCCCGTTTAGCCCGAGGCCCGCTAGGGTTAGGGTTAGGTTACGGCTCTTAATGGTCCGTTTAAAAGTGAACCGCTAAGGCCCTAACCCGTTTAGGCCCGTGGCCCTGTAGGGCTGACCCGTTTAACATCTCTAATTCAAGTGCACTATGCACTCATAGTTTATTTTAGAACAATTTAACTTATTACATTAAAAGATGCAAATACATTAAATCGTGTAATTATAGTAAAAAATATATATATGATTTACCGTACTTTAGCATACATTTATATATTTGTTAAAAAAAAAAAACTATCACAAGAGATTATATATTTATTAATTTAACTTAGATTTCACAAGAATTAAAAACTTATTTTTTTTTTCAAATATAAAAACTTTCCTTTTCTAAGTACAAGAATAATAAGACTCCGCAATATTCCCTATTGTGGCACTAACCGACTCAATTAAACAAAAGTATCCCATTGGGTGAAAAAAAGTATCAAAGGTCAGGAAAAGGAAACACCAACAAATTTAAATCAAAACTTTATCTTTCCTAACAAGAAACGCCAATCTTGCCTAAAAATTCTGAACTTCTCACCCCCAAATCCCAGAATCACTTTCATATTCTTCAATTCCTTCATCGACAAACCTTCAAAACCCTAAAACCAAAATTATTTCTCCCTGTTTGGCAGTATGACTAATCAAGCGGAAACGTCCGATTCGTAAGTGTTTATGAACGTTCTCAGATCTCTGGCAATGTTTATTGATGATAATAATATGATTTTGAATTAGGTTTTTTAATGTAACTCGAATATCATTATCTTTGTTCATTGGATTTTGATTGTAATGTGCAGCAAGGGTACGAAGAGAGATTTTAGCACCGCCATTCTTGAGAGGAAAAAGGCGGCGAATCGATTGGTGGTCGATGAGGCTTTCAATGATGATAATTCTGTGGTGTCTCTTAATCCTGCAACTATGGAAAAGCTCCAGCTTTTCCGTGGAGACACCATCTTGATCAAGGTTTTATATTTTTCCACCTTTGTTTTTGGAGTTCTATTTGAATTGATAACTTGATTTTGTTTCTTTAATGGTTTTGAATGTGTTTACGGGATTGTTTCATGTTTATAAAGCAAAATTACCTGTTTTCTTCTTGAAAGCGTATTGAGATTAAGGTTTGATGCACGATAGTTTTAATTGTATTTGTATATATATTTCTTTTTGCCTCCAAAACAATACTTATAATACTGAGCGCAAGTGAACAGTTGTGACTTAGGCTCCCTCTACATTGGAGTTAATTGATTGTAAAACTGTGTAATGGCATGTGAAGGTTTATCGTTGATGGATAGAGTATTCGATGTTAGTAAACTAGTGAAAAGTGAATTAATCGAACTACGTTCAAGTTCTGGGTTTGTGGTATCTTTTATTTCCTGTGCAACTGTGCGATATATTATAGGAGAGTCTTCAATTATCTGATAGGATTTGTTTCTTATTTTCACCAGAATCACCACTGGTAATCTGGATATTTATATATTCACACACAGGCTACAAAATATTTGAAAATTTCTAGTTGCTTTTTCTTTGTGATAGCCTACACTTTCGAGGAAAACTTGGGGTGAATTTGAGCTTCATGTGCTAGCAACATAACTAGTTCCTTTTCATCATTATTGCCCCAAATTTTAAGATTATTGCTTGGATTTTATTCAGTTTGTTTTAATGGATTATGTTATTCTGTTCATAGGGTAAGAAGAGAAAGGATACTGTGTGCATTGCCCTTGCTGATGATTCTTGTGAGGAACCAAAGATTCGAATGAACAAGGTTGTCAGGAAAAACCTCAGGGTCAAACTCGGTGATGTGGTATCTGTACATCAATGTGCTGATGTGAAGTATGGGACCCGTGTGCACATTCTTCCTATAGATGATACAGTTGAAGGGGTTACTGGAAATTTATTCGATGCCTACCTAAAGCTTGAGTTTTTAGATTTTTTATGGCATCTATTCTGCCTCTGTGTTATTCATATTTCTGAGGGATTCATCACTCCCATAATACTACAAATGCTTGAAATTTTCCTTGTTCAATTGGGCTAAATTTGTACTTTGATATTGTTCCTCTGCATACTTCCTGGAGGCATACCATCCAGTGAGGAAAGGTGACCTGTTTCTTGTTAGGGGAGGGATGAGAAGTGTAGAGTTCAAGGTTATAGAGACTGAACCTTCTGAGTACTGTGTAGTTGCCCCTGATACGGAGATCTTCTGTGAGGGTGAGCCTATTAAAAGGGAGGATGAGGACCGTTTGGATGAGGTTGGTTATGATGATGTTGGTGGTGTTCGTAAGCAAATGGCTCAAATTCGTGAATTGGTAGAACTTCCATTAAGACACCCACAGCTGTTTAAATCAATTGGCATTAAGCCTCCGAAAGGAATATTGCTATATGGGCCTCCAGGATCTGGGAAGACCTTGATTGCTAGAGCTGTGGCCAATGAGACTGGTGCTTTCTTCTTTTGTATTAATGGGCCAGAAATAATGTCCAAGTTGGCAGGAGAAAGTGAGAGCAATCTCAGAAAGGCGTTTGAAGAAGCTGAGAAGAATGCACCATCCATCATTTTCATTGATGAAATTGATTCAATAGCACCCAAGAGAGAAAAGACGAATAGAGAGGTTGAGAGGAGGATTGTTTCACAGCTTTTGACGTTGATGGATGGGCTAAAAGCCCGTGCACATATCATCGTAATGGGGGCTACGAACCGTCCCAACAGCATTGACCCTGCACTAAGAAGGTTTGGTAGATTTGATAGGGAGATAGACATTGGTGTTCCTGATGAAATTGGACGTCTTGAGATTCTTCGGATCCATACGAAGAACATGAAACTTGCTGAAGAGGTAAGCTAGAAATATAAGTTTTTCTTACCATTAAAGATTTTTTATTTCCATTAGTAATAACAACAGGGCTTTTATGCAGGTCGATTTGGAAAGGATTTGCAAGGATACACATGGCTATGTTGGTGCTGACTTGGCTGCTCTTTGCACTGAGGCGGCTCTTCAATGCATAAGGGAGAAGATGGATGTTATTGATTTGGAAGACGATACAATTGATGCTGAGATATTGAACTCCATGGCTGTTACTAACGAGCACTTCCAGACCGCTCTTGGAACAAGCAACCCCTCTGCTTTACGTGAAACAGTGAGTGCTATTCTTGTTTCTCTCGGTTTTCTAATTCTTGTTTCGTCTTGTTTGATATCTAAAACATTTCAATTTGTTATAGGTTGTTGAAGTGCCCAATGTTAACTGGGAAGATATTGGAGGCCTTGAAAATGTCAAGCGTGAACTCCAAGAGGTATCAATCTGTACTTACTCTGCAAGTTCAATTATTCTATTTGATCTCATGTTTACGGTGTACTGTACGGCTTGTCTTGTAGACTGTTCAATATCCAGTCGAGCATCCCGAGAAGTTTGAAAAGTTTGGGATGTCGCCTTCCAAGGGAGTTCTTTTCTACGGGCCACCTGGATGTGGAAAGACTTTACTGGCCAAGGCTATTGCCAATGAATGTCAGGCAAACTTTATTAGTATCAAGGGTCCTGAAATGCTAACTATGTGGTTTGGAGAGAGCGAGGCCAATGTTCGAGAAATTTTTGACAAGGCTCGCCAATCTGCCCCTTGTGTCCTCTTCTTTGATGAGTTGGACTCTATTGCTACTCAGGTTTGTATTACAAAATCTGCATTTGCAACAATTTTACCCTTTTGTTTACCTACATGGAGTAAATTTGCCGAGTAAATTGGAATGTGATATTTACTTTTGTTTTGGCTGGTGCATGACAGTTATTTTGGTAAAGAAAAATTCTCTAGAAAGTCAGTTAAAATGGGGGTGGGTCGGAGGGAGTAGTTGGCTAAATTTATTTCTTTTTTTGAGTTTACATAAAATTAATATATTTTTCATGCAGAGAGGAAGCAGCATGGGAGATGCTGGTGGTGCTGCTGACCGTGTATTGAATCAGCTTCTTACAGAAATGGATGGCATGAATGCCAAGAAAACTGTTTTAATTATCGGTGCAACCAACAGGCCCGATATAATAGACCCAGCCCTTCTCCGTCCTGGTCGTCTCGATCAACTGATTTACATCCCTCTCCCTGATGTGGAATCACGCCTTCAGATTTTCAAGGCGTGCTTGAGAAAAGTCGCCCATTTCCAAAGATGTTGAACTTGGAGCCCTTGCTAAGTACACCCAAGGTTTTAGTGGCGCCGATATTACGGAAATATGCCAACGTGCTTGCAAATACGCCATCCGAGAGAACATTGAGAAAGTAAGTAGCATGTTTTCTTTTCAAAGTGATCAATGGTTTATTTATAGATTTAATTGCAAAATCAATCATGAACTTTCCACGTTTTTCCGTTGCAACATATGGTTTTAAAATTTGCAATTCGATATATGACCTTTTGAATTGTTGTAATTCTATAGTACATGATTATTTTCTGACAAGTTCCTGCTGATTGAAAAATATTGAATTGTGTTTTGTTCAGGATATCGAGAAGGAGAAGCGAAGAAGCGAGAACCCTGAAGCAATGGAGGAAGATGTGGAAGACGAGGTGGCGGAGATCAAGGCGGCTCATTTTGAGGAGTCGATGAAGTATGCTAGGAGGAGTGTGATTGATGCCGATATTCGCAAGTACCAGGCGTTTGCACAGACGTTGCAGCAATCGAGAGGTTTTGGTTCTGAATTCAAGTTTGCTGAAAGTAGTGGTGGCGCTACTGCTGCAACTGATCCTTTTGCTACTGCTCCGGCTGCAGCAAATGATGATGATGATGTTTATAGTTAGGTTGTGCCCTTTTCATAAAGAGGGAAATTTGAATTCTTTTTTTGGTTTCATATCTACTTCATTTTCTTTTAACTTTAAGAGGTGGGAAATTTTTTATAGAAAATTATTTTGCTGAGATTGGGCATGGTTGGTTATTTCATTTATTTAATGTGTTAAGACTTGCTCATTCATTTTTTTGCAGTTTTGATGGCTCTATTGGCCCCACCCCTCATTTAGAAATAGGGTGTAAACGAGTCGAGCCGAGTAATGTTGAGCTCGAACCCGGCTCAAGTATAATACTTGAAATTCAAACTCGACGAGCCCAAATTTTTAAGTTTGAGCTCGGCCCGATAAGAAACTTGACAGATTCGAGCTCGACTTGGTTACTTGTATAATTTTATAAAAGTTAAATACTCCCTCCGTCTTGCAAAAATGTGCACAATTTTTTTTTGGTCCGTCCCGTAATAACTTGCACATTTCTTAAAATGGCAATCCACTTAAAACTTACACTCTCATAATATCATTATAATTGATTTAAATAATATCAATAAAACAAGTAGGGGTGCACGTTATTGAGGGACGGAGGGAGTATAAAATATATTATTAAAATAAAATTATATAATTATATATTTAGTAAATTTAATGATATAATAGTAATTATTGTGCTAACTCAATTAGACTTGCGAGTCTCTCGAGCTGAATATTTATGAGTTTGAATTCAATTTTACTCGATTATGCTCGAGTCAGGCACGAGTAGGTCACAAGTCAACTTGACTCACTTGCATTCCTATTTTGAACATCCTAAATAGAGCAAGTGGTAATAAATTAACGTTGAAAGGAAAACAATATATATATATATATATATATATATATATATATATATATATATATATATATATATAATACTATTAATTAATAGATGGGCCTCATAGAAACTGGGCCAACATTTAAAACTTTTAAGTGATCAAAAGCCCGTAGCCCATTTCAAGTCTGTATCATTCTCCTTGTTCAATTTATTTTTTATTTTCGAGGAGAAGGAAAAAACTGAACTTAAGTTGAGACCTAGTTTGAGCCAACTTGAAGTTAATTAATTGCTTTAGTTCTTCTTTTAGAAAGTTCAACCATTTTTAACAAATAATCAATTAATTGTGTATATTTATTATGGCTAGGTCTTGTATATATATTCGGGTCTTGTATATACTTTCATCTTTGCATTTTAGAAAGCGTCTGAACTTATTATCTTGAAAAAATGCGATTTATTTACACAGAAAAGTGCAACTGTTAATATGGGAACATAGTTACATGCTTTTGTTTGGAATAGTTACACGTTTCTATTTTGTATAGTTTCTGTGACTTTTAAAATCTTATTTATGAAGTACGTGACACCCCACATACATGAGACTCACTCATTTATTATACCATGGAATATGAAACATGGGGGTTAATTGCTATCCAGTACATGAATAGAGCACCCACTAGCAACCTAGTACATTCAACTTTAAAAATAGTTAGAGGGTACAATTTTTGTGTGGTGAACTACCCACATTGACCTTCACGGTAAGTAAAGTTTTTTTAATTTATTTTTGGTTAATAAAAATTGTCAAATCAAAATTCCTGAAAAAGCTTACACCTCTGAATTCTTACATCTAAATTATTACACATTTTTCTTACTTTTGAATACACAATTTTATCACTCCCTCTCTCTCATCCAACACTAATTCAAAATACACCTATTCTCTCTTTCTCTCTCTACGCTAACCACCACCACCCATCTCTTTCTCTCTCTCTCTACGGTGGTGGTGGTGAGAGGGTAACGACGGCAATGGACGGGAGGTTCACACAACGTGATTTGAGTTTTTGTGGTGGATCAACGATTTCTTTTTTTACGGTGATTTTTTTTTGGTCAACAGGGTGGAGAAGCGGAGAGCGAATATGGGGGGGTATAGAAGTCGAGGCCGTGGCGATGGGAACAGGGGGGCGGCGGAAGAGGTGTGACGAATGCGAAGGGGGTGGTGGCGGTGGTGGAGGATTTCACGTTTTTTTGCAGTGGTGGGAGGGAATAGATCTAGGATCTGGTGGTGGCGGGGGTTCTCACGACGGCGGAGGCGGATCTAGGATCTGGTGGCAGCGGAGGTTTTCGGTAAATTTTTCTTTCTTGATTTTATGGTTTTTGGGTGTGGCGGATCGGTGGAGCTTTTATGGGTTTTTGGGTGTGGGATGGAATGAGATGAAAAAGAGTGGGGGAGAAGCTTTTTGAGGTGGGGCGGTGGTGGTTTTTTGTGGAGACGAAGATGGTGATGGATGGATTTTTGTGAGTTTCTAGGCGGATCTCACTTCGGTGGGGATGGCGATCTAGAGGTGTGGGATGGAAGGGAATTTTTTGGTGTTTTTTATTTTTTGTAGTTTTGGTGTTTTTTTTTTTGTGATTTCTGTATTTCGAAGAAGTGCTGGATTTTCTGTATTTTGTGAAGAAATGTAAGCAGATGTGAGTGCTGGATTTTTTACGTGTGTATTTAATGGAAAGGGGGTGTTTTCTGCAGTGTGAAGATGCAATTGATTATGTGTGTGTGCAATATTTTTACTCGTATATGCAATGATTTTTAGTATATGCAATGTATTTTTAGTATATGCAATGTATTTTAGTGTATGCGATTTTTTTTAATTTTATTGAACAATGCATTTTTATAGATATATGCAATTTTTTATTTTGAACAATACACAAAAATTACAATAATATGCAATTATTAAAAAAATTAAAAGAATTATTTCAATTACAATTTTTCTAAAAAAATTGTGAATGTGACCCTTCATTATACGCTAAAAAATAAACTGCTGCAAAATCTTCTAATAAAATTATTTTATTACTTATTAAAATAATAAGAAGGATTTTTTTTTCGCTAAAATGGAGATAATGTATTATTGATAATGTATTAAGGGTGGGGAATTTGAGATTACCACAAAATAAATGAAGGATTTGAAAGAAAAGATCTTTGCAAAAAGTGGGTGAAACCTGACATTGCTTTTTGTCCCATCAAAATTATTTTTACTTTATTTAACTTTTATAGATAGAAAGTAGACTTTAATAGATGAGAAGCGGGGGTAGTTTGGACTTTAAACACACATCAAAAAGTCATTTTGTACTGCATTGCTATTTTGTAGTTAGCAATGCACTTAATAGTTCTTGCCCCAAACATGGCACAGGAAATCAAAAGTATCTTTAAAACTACGTACCAACTCTCCTAATAATGAGATAGTTCAATAGTTTTACTTTTCTTCAAAATAATTAAAAATATTTTAATAGAGATTAAGTTTTTTATAGTTCAGTAACTTTGCATCGTTTTGAAATAAGTCCCGATTATTTTGATTTTTTTTATTTTGGCCCTGTAAATAATTTTTTTTATATTAGTCTTTTTACCTGCTGCAGCGGGTAACAATTACATGTGTAATTATTTTTTTCCTTTTAATTTCGACATGCTAATTGAACTTTTTTAATCTGATAATTTTGGTCAGATTTTGAGTCGAGTCTAAAAACAATTTGTATATTAAAAGACAAAGCGAATCGGGTCGGTTTACTGAGTCTAAACTGACTAGAAAATCTAAAAATAAATAAAAAAATACACAGAAAACCACTCCTTCTCCCTAAAAAATATGCGGATAAATCCCGACCCAAAATTATTAGGATTAAAAAAGTCTTGACGACATTTCGAAATTAAAGAAAAAAATAAAATAATTATATAGGTGGTTGTTACCTGTTTGGTGACCTGATACAGTAGGTTAAAGGATCAATTTAAAAAAGAGTGACACTCCTGTGAACCAGGTTTACAGTGTGAACTCTAATTCAATATGACCCATATCAAGTAACTGGGTTGACCCGAAACGCTGCGTTGTGTAGTCTAGGAACCCCTGCAACAGCTCAATTTCATCCTCGTTGGTCCACAACTGCTGGAATAGCTTGCGACTCTCGTCCAGTATCGTCGGCTTTTTAACGATGACATTTTCCGGTTGAATTTTTTATTTCTTGTTGTAGCTTAAGGTGTGGATCGGGCATTCCATGGACGACGATCGTCACTTGAACGACGGAGGTCGACAGAGGAGGGCGATCAACGACGACAAGGGCGGAAGAAGTGGAATTGTCTTCATCGTGGTTCGAACTTTCCATCGTCATCATCCAGGAGGTCTTCGTCTTCGTTGAAGATTGCGGCGGCGTCGATTGGGTCGCCGGCGGAGGCCATCGGATTAATATGTAGGGCTTCACGCGCTCAATCATCTCTCTTGCTATGTAAAACTCTCACTTTTGTTTACAAAAACTCTCATTGTTGCTATGTAAAACTTTCACTGTTATTAAGTAAAACTCTCACTGTTGCTAAGTAAAACTCTCACTTTTGTTCACCAAAACCCTCACTATTATTAAGTAAAACTCTCACTATTACTAAGGGCCCGTTTGGCTAAACTTATTTTAAATATCTTATAAGCTCTAACATCTTATAAGTTATTTTGAGAGCTTATAAGATGTAATTTTTAAGTAGCTTATAAATTGTTAAAGTGTTTGGCTAATAAAACTTATAAGTTCTTTAATAATTTTTAATTTAAAAATTAATATAATTTTTTTGATTTTTTTAATTAATTTTTTGAATTTTTTTTCCAGAAAATAAAAAAAAAAATTCCAATTTTTTTTTTCAAAAAATATATTTTTCCAGAAAATAATTTTTTCCAAATTTTTTTTTCCAGAAAATAAAAAAAAAATTCGATTTTTTTTTTCGAAAATTTTTTTCCGGAATTTTTTTCCAGAAAATAATTTTTTTTTCAAAAGTATATATATATATATATATTTGCAAAAATAAAAAAACGAGCTGGGTTGGATTGAATTCGGACCGAGTTTGGGCCGGGATGGGTTGAAATAGGATAAAACTTATATAATTTTTGTAAAATAAGTTAGGATATCCCAACTTATTTTTTTGGAGCTTATAAACTCTAAAGAGCTTATTTTTAGATCTTATAAGATGTTAGACATCTTATTTTACCAAACAAAATTAATGAACTTATAAGCTCCTAAACAACTTATAAGCTGTTTTAAAGAGCTTATAAACTGTGCCAAACACCCCCTAAATAAAACTCTCACTTTTGTTCACAAAAACTCACACTGTTGCTATGTAAAACTCTCACTTTTGTTCACAAACTCTCAATGTTGTTATGTAAAACTCTCACTGTTATTAAATAAAACTCTCACGGTAACTAAGTAGAACTCTCACTTTTATGCAAAACAATTATCATTGTTACTAAGTAAAACTCTCACTGTTATTCAATAAAACTCTCACTGTTATTCAGTAAAACTCTCACTGTTACTAAGTAAAACTCTCACTTTTGTTCACAAAAACTCTCACTTTCGTCGCGTCGCAGAGAGTCGTCGTCGCCGTCGCGTGAAAAGTGAAAGGGAGTGGACCAATTTCGCGTGAACCGTAACAGAGAGCGGAGCGGTTTCGTAGGGGTGTGAGAGAGGAGAGAAGCGCGAAAAGAAATGAGGTTTGAATTATTTATATTTGACCCGTTTTGTGTATGGATCAAATTTGACCCTGTTCATGGTATGAACCAAGTCTACCCAAGTTTTTGTCTTTCAAAAAATTTAATAACTTACAGGACCAAAATCAAAAAGTCAAAACATTCGAGATCAATTTCAAAACGAAGTAAAACTACTGGACTATAAAAAAACTTAATCCCTTAAAAATATGATTTCGAGTTGATAAATAAATTACTTAAAAGTCAACATAAATTCTATATACATTCAGATAACTTGCATTATGGCTTGTTATATACTACAAATCATATAAGAATATATGATTATAAACTGACCAAAAAAAGAATGTATTATTATAAAGAGAAACAAAAAAGAACAGCCAACCATATTCCATTATTCCGCCAGGTGAGGGTTTGAAAGAGCGGCAATAATGATCAACAACCTTTATATGATTTTTCAATGGGATAGGACACCACCTTTCACTAATAATAACACCAATATTTTCAAAGTTGTCATAATTATTTCACGCGTTACACTTTTTTCTTTCCCAAATATTTTTACCTCAATTTTGGCATCCGTTAAAAATTACAACCAAACTACTATCAATAATTAATACTCCTATTTTGGATGAATATATGTCATTTGGAATGAACGCACATAGTTGCAACTCTAATTAATATTAAATATATGTCATTTGAAAAGAATGCACATATTTTTTATTATACCCTTTTTGATAATTCCGTCTCATCTAAAAGCTCGAGCTTTTAGATGAGACGGAATTCTCTCATGGTATCAGAGCCCAGGTTGTGGGTTCGATTCCCGTGGAAGCACTCCACCCATTTAAATTGTTCACTCTGTCGGGCCTCCTCTCCAGAGAGCAGAGGCAATGATTCGGCCCACGAGTAAGGGGGAGTGTTGAGGGAAATTAAATAAATGGATTAAATAAATGTTTGTCTTTTTAATTGAAAGAACACATTTATCTAAATATGTTAATGACTTTAGGGATAAATTTAAAACAAGTGCAATTAATTTACATAAAAAAGTGTAAAATGTCATCTAATTTGCAAATGAAACAAAATGTCAAAGTAATTTATTTTGAACGGAGGGAGTATATTGAAAATAAATAAATATTTCTTAATTAATTTTTTTACTTAATAAGGTAGCTGAAAAAAGCAGAACCCACGGTAACTTGAGATGTATAAAAATCCTTTCCATTAGTTAAAACTTTTTAACCATGCACGCCTCCAGATTTTCACCTGATATCTGCCTTCACTCGGAGCTCTAAATATGTGGAAGCTGACAATGTAAAAACACAACACAAAAAAGAACTTGGGAAATGGGTAAAAGTAGAAGCATGTATTTATTGTGAAGCAGTTTCGTGCCTAGAGAAAATTAACCTTGTACATGAGAGGGGGGTAAAAACGGGCGCACGAGGGGGAATATATAATGCAGCAGAAATTCGTACTCGTACACTCGGTCTCCAAAGCGTTTTTCCATGTGTTAAAATTTTATGTTCTAATTAATCTTGTTTCATCTTAGATAAAAATATAAATAATTACCATGTGTATATTGATTAACTCTCTCACACTAATTTTGTGGTGCAACTGTACATAACAAATATTTTTCAATTAAAAAAATAATATTGTTCAGTAAAAACAGTTAATACTAGTTTGTTTAAAACAATTAATACAGTTTAAAAATACATTTGAATTGCATTGTGCACCTGATGTATATAAGATTTTCTAATATATATATATATATATGAGGGGCATTTGCATGAGATGGTCTTACAGTGAGATGAGTTATAATTTTTCATTGACGCTTTAACACTTTTAAAGCTAAATTGTATCTCATCTCATGCATAAGACAATCTCATATAAATTTTTGTCCATATATTAGATGATAGCATCACATATTAACACGTGACAGGTTTATAAAAGATGGATAAAAGATAAAATACAAAATTGATCCGTTGTATTAGTCTCTGTAACTCGTTAGTTTTATGGAGTAATTTATTTGCTAGCTTAAGTGGATAGAGTATTATTATCTATCTTCAAAAGATTATGAGTTCTAGTCACCAATTTGACACATACGGAACTGGATTAGTTGCTAATTTGTTTGCATGTAACAATGTGATCCTTTAAGATAAATAGTTGGACCATCAAGATCATATACAATCTTATATATATTATAATCACTGCATTTGGTTAAAAGAACAATCAGAATTTCCATTGGTTAAAATAACCTTTAGACCCCTATTCTATATATATCTTGTTGTATTTTAAGATGTCTCCACTATATCATATTTTAGAATATATTCATTTATATCTACTCTTCGAAACTATCTCCATGAAATGCTCGTCTTTTTTCAGATTTCAACACGGGTGTAAATGAAGATTCAGGAGTAAAATTATGAGTTTACATAGGATTAAAAAAATAATAAAGACGAATTCTTGTGTGCTCCTGGAGAAAGCACAGCTGACTGATTTTAGATGAATAATTGAAATATCACATACTCTTGTGTACTTGAAAGTTGTAAAATTAAATAAATTGATTATTCACAACCCTCTCTACAAGTTCGGACTTTTAGATGAGACGGAATTCTCTCATGATATCAGAGCTTAGGCTCGCCCAGCAGATCCTGGGTTCGATTCCTGTGGACGCACTCCACCCATTTAAATTGTCCACTCGTTGGGCCTCCTCCCCAGAGAGCGGAGGCAATGATTCGGCCCACGAGTGAGGGGGAGTGTTGAGGGAAATTAAATAAATTGATTATTCACAACCCTCTCTACAAGTTCGGACTTTTAGATGAGACGGAATTCTCTCATGTTCTTAATATAAAACTGATATTATTAAGTGTAAGGATATGAGATGATAAATGAAGTGGTATTAGCATGTAAGTGTAATGATATCAGATGATAAGTGAAGTGGTAATAGCATATAAGTATCATTATATAAATTTTATACTATTAATAAGTTTCATCGAAAATTTTGAAGTAATCAATCTCGGTCAATTAGTCACTAGTAAAAAAAATTCGGGGAACTCACTCTAAGATACAATATAGAAACACTTTTTACTATTAACTACAAGCCATTTATTTCATTATTATTAACTACAAAATGACTCCCAAATTGACAATAATGTCCCTTTTCATATTTTTCTCAAATTTTAAAACTCACACCCCTAATACTATGCCCCTACCCAAAACCTTCTCTCTTAGCACGAAAAAATTGTTCAGCAATAATATTTTCCTCATGTCTTCTCTCATGAAAATTTTAAGATATGCAAATTTACCATTTTCTTCATACCTACGTTTATCATTGTATGTAATTTGATACAAATTTAATAATTTCATCATACTAAAAAAACAAAATATATGTATCAAATATAAATTTTATAAATAAGAATACTCGAGTTATTTATCCCCAAGGCCCGGTAATCCTACTTATCCTTTTATAATTGCACATGAGAAGATACAATACAATTGTCAAATTTAAGCTTTCATATAAAAATACTAAAAACATGTACAAATAAAATAAATATCTTAAATTGTATTATTCAAAACAAAATTGGCGCTGAAATTTTGCACATGTGGATTGTGAATATGTGCAAAAAAGATTGCACACAAATCTAAATATTTTTCACAAGTAAAAAATAAATTGCACATAGTATAAATATTTTTGTACATGTGCAAACTACAAATTTTGCACACAATATTAAATATTTTGCACAAAAAAATACTAAAAACATTTACAAATAAAATAAATCTCTTAAATTGTGCTATTTAAAATCAAATTAGCGCTGAAATTTCTTTATATGTGCAATATTATTGTAAATATGTGCAAAATAAATTACACACAAAACTAAATATGTTTTTCACACGTAATAAATAAATTGCACATAGTATAAATATTTTTGCACATGTGCAAAATTAAATATTTTGCACACTAAAAAATGATGTGATAGTCGATGAAAAAAAAATCAATAATTAAAATCGCCAAACTTCTCAATAACTTAAATAA
The DNA here is from genome assembly GCA_037126765.1 of Stenogyne calaminthoides. Taxonomy (NCBI): domain Eukaryota; kingdom Viridiplantae; phylum Streptophyta; class Magnoliopsida; order Lamiales; family Lamiaceae; genus Stenogyne; species Stenogyne calaminthoides. The sequence continues at coordinate 2,742,257 of JBBCBC010000010.1, forward strand.
TTTTTTGAGGAAAGGGATGATATTTTTTTAAGGGATAAAGAATCTTAAATAATTTAAAGAATTCCCTAAAAAAATAGCTGAAATGAATAGGGGGTTATAAAGGTTAAAATAGATAAATTACAATAAAAATTATATCTAATAGTAGTAAATAAATTCAGTTGTATCTAGTGATGATGAAATCTAAAAAATTATATCTAAGAGCAATTATCCCAAATCTTTAGGGATGAGTTTATAAATAATCTAACATAAAAATAAAAGTTTTTTTTTGTCATAAAATTTATAATCATTATTTTTTAGCCAAGAGAATATATTTTTTTCGAACTTTACCCTTTTTTTATGCTTTCATTATTTTAGTTCGTACTACCATATATACACTCCGTACCAACATTATTTCAACCCGTACCACCCTTCAATTAACCCTGTACCACTATCACTTCAGTCTGTAAATATCGTTTTATTCTGTATCACCATTTTATCAACTCGTACCACTATCACTACCGTACCACACTTATTTCAACCCCGTACCACCTTATTTTAACACCGTACCACCATCATTTCAGCCCGTACCATAATTTAATTCAACTTGTACCATCATTTTTAAATTTGTATCACAATTTAATTAATTTCGTACTACAATATATTAATCACATACCACCATTTTTTTTAATTTTTTGTTAACTTCTTTAAGGGTATAATTGCCCAAAAATTAATTCTCTTTGTTAAAAAAGAATTAAATAAATAACCCTGATAAAAAAGAACTTTTTAAATAAAAAAATGCTAAAAATGAGAGTTTTCTCAAATAAATGTTTATCCGATAAATATATTAACTGTCCACATTAATAGGATCGGGTAAATAAAGTAATAGGAGTACTAAATTAATGGAACAAGTAGATTGCTTCCAAAATCCAGGAAGGAAATAAAAAATATCTAAATGTAGTGATACAATGTATCTAATGATGGTGATTGGTTAAGACGATCGAGAATCTTGTAAATTCTCTTCACTTGCTTTTATAACCCCTTTTATGGGCCACAAAAACACTTTTTGATATGCTGTGTTTAGTATCATACTCCCTCCCCGAAAAAAACGTGCACGTTTACTGTTTTTAAGTATTTTTGTGAGCGAATTTTTTATTAGTATTTGAAATGATAAAATGATTTTTAAAGATACATGTAATAGATGAGAGGTAGATCTATAATACCCCTCTTTAAAAATCACTTTATCATTTGAAATACTAATAAACAACTCGCTCACAAAAACTCGATAATAAAGTAGGTATGAACGCTTTTATAAGACGGAGGTAGTATATTTGAATCCAACTAATTAATTTATAGTCCTTATAATGAATTATAAAGATTTATAAAAGTATCGAATAAATTCGGCATTATTACTACTGAAATTGAACAGCATGCACAGTCTGAACTCGGATTTTTACTAAAAAACTGATTCTTCACAATAGGTGGTAAAAGCAGATTTTCACATTATGCAGAAATGTAGTCAAATGTTCATATAGAAGATACATATATATACTAGTATCAAATTAAATACGTATAATATCCTTACCTAACTAAATATTGAATCGGGAGTAGAATTCCTATATATATATTTTCGACACAAAAGCAAATTCCTATATATTAATCTATTGCGGAAAAAATAAAAGGGGGGGGGGATTCAAGGGTCATTCGTGTCATTCCAGCAAAGAAGCATGACAATGCAACGCCGGAAAATGTAAATTTTGGCCTTCTGATTTTTCGCCAATCGGCTGCACTTCTCCCCAACGGATACTCTTTGACGAATATGCCCCTCACTACACTTTTCACTTTTCCCCATCGATTTCTTCTTCTTCTTCTTTCTTCCCTCCTTTTTTTTTTGTGGTTGAATTAAGGAAAACAACGTTGGGCAGTACTGTAATTTTAATGTGGCTGGAAATGGGGTGGAGGAGCTCAACACACATACTATATTTATATATATGTGTGTATATATAGTAGCTAGATATTTATATTTTATTATTATTATATTGAAGAGAATTAAATTTTGGGAGTGGGACATTTAGGACCAGTACAAAATAACTATTTGAATATAATTATGTATGTGTGTAAATATATTATTGTATATATGTACGTAATACTCCCTCCTCCGTCCAGGATAATATGCACTCAAAAATTGACACAAAGATTAATAAAAATAATAATGAGTAGAGTTTTGAGAAGTAATTTTATAAATTTTTATATATAAAATAAAGAAAGAAGTTGAATTGTGTGTATATATGGGACAAAAAATAATGATATTTTGTGTAATATTATGGATATTGTGAGGATGAAGATTATGAAAGTTTTTTTTTATTTTGATCAAGATATGCATGTTATTATAAAACGGATCGAAAATAAAAATGTGCACAATTATTTTAGTACAACGAAGTATATATGTTCATAAAATAAGTGGAGTAGATTTAATTTGATCCTCCTATTTTTCTTATCCTAATTGTGTACGATTAGTTGGATAAAGGATCTCACGTGGTGGTTAAACTATTTAATTTAACTTTAAAAAAGTGGGACACTAAATTAGATACTCCAAAACCTATTTAGAAATAATATGATTCTTTCTTTTTATTGGGAGAGGGAGTGCTTCATGATACAAATAATGTTTGGCTATTTTTATATTGAAAACCTTAGGAATTTTAGTAATCGATCGATGCCCCTTTAAAGATGTACTTGAATTAAAGGAATTGAAGATAGATTTAAAATTATTAACAGAAAATCGATTCATTAAATAAAATTAGTTTTTGAGTGATTTTAATTGATTCAAAATTCACTTTACCTATTTACAGATTTGGCTAAAAAAATATATATATTTCCTCCTAATTTTTTTTTTTTCAAAATCTTACATCAGAAACTATGTACGGAGTATATATATATATATATATATATATATATATATATATATATATTTTGTATAAATTCAACTCCACATGTGTTCGAATCATCTGCATGAGAAAAGATAATCAAATTGAGTGGTTGACATCGTGAAATTGACGTTCAATGTCAACTTGGGAGACAACATTTTTTCTATTGAAGTAAATTGCATTTGGCTTATAAGATGGAATTTTGTTTTACTTTTTATGCAATCGCCTCACTGATTGCATTATGTGAGGTTGAGTTTCTAACTCAAAATAACAAAATAAAAAATGAAGTTCAAACTAATTAACTTTCAATTAATTAATTAATAAAAATTGTAATTTAGTAGTTTTGATCATGAAAAAAACTCGTGTCACCTCAATGGTGAACTTTGTTTTTTTCAATATCACTATTATGTATATGCACTATCACTAAAAAAAAAATGTCTATATATGAAAATTTTCAAATGACTGCGGAGTTTTCCAACAAAAATAATTTGATTTTTAAATAGTGAAGATTTGTCTATGGCTTGCCTACAAATTTTTTGAACTAAATAGACAAACAAATTACCTACGAACAAGCTGCCTACACATTTATAATTTACGTATAGATAAATAAATTACCTACATATATAATTACATAGACAATTTATATTTTCATAAGCAACTATATTTGTAGTTTGAAAATTACCTACAAACAAATTTATCTATGAATGCAAATTATTTATAGGGAATTTGAAGAATGAACATGCTTATATGATTAGAAATATATGTAGGTAAGTCATAGGCAATTGTTACTATTTAAGGATAAAATTATTTTTGTCAAAATTTTGTAGGTATGTTGAAAAGTTCTGATGGCATTTCTTATTTCTTGTAGTGTATTACTGTTGTGCACAAACTTTGTCACTGTTATGCATAAACACTATAAATATTTTAAGAAAATATTTAAACATTGATAGTATTTATTTATGAAAGTAATAATTTTTTTTTAAACAACGATATTATGAATGGGTCACATGCGCATCCAAGTGCACCATGCACTCATAGTGCATTTTAGAATCATATAACTTGTTCTATTGAATGATGTAACTTGTTTAAATTGTGTTGGGATATTTTAGTTTTGATAAATTATGCCAAAACATTATCAACTTGTATTTTTGAAGCTAATCTACGGATAACAAGTTGAGGGAGGAAAGATAACAAATTGAGGGGAACTCACGAAATCGAGCGAAGATGATCGAGATCGATTTAGGTCGCGAGATTTAGGCGACGAGATCGGATGAGTAGGATGAGTTCGAAAAAAGTGATGAAATTTGAACAAGAAGAAACATCTTAATTTTGAAGAAGAAATCTTGTCACCGATCTTCGTCTGATTTGCGAATCTGGTGACGTCTTCTTGACCCGTCTCTGGTGACGATCTTCTTGACGATGTTCTTGACGAGATCTGGTGACTGATGTTCTTGACGAGTCTGGTGACTGATCTTCTTGACGAATCTGGTGACGGATCTTCTTGACGGATCTGGTGACGAGTCTGGTGACGATCTTCTTAACGATCTTCTTGACGGATCTGGTGACGGATCTGGTGACGGATCTGGTGACTGATGTTCTTGACCAGTCTGGTGACGATCTTCTTGACCGGATCTGGTGACTGATGAATCTTGACCGGATCTGATTGACGGATATTCTTGACTGATGTTGTCTTGATTTGATCTGTTGTCTTTGATCGGATCGGGGACCAAAATCTGCGAACCCATTTCTCTGGACCCGTTCTGCGGACCCGAAATCTGCGTACGAATCAAGCGATCGGAATCAAAAGAGTCAATGAGCGATAATAAGACGAAATTTGAAATCGGATCCAGTTAGACCACACAAAAGCGGTGGCGATAAGAAGACAACACACATATTGATGTGACATAAAGTTCGCAAGGAAAAGTGTAAAATGACAAAGAAAAAAAATTGGAAGTTATTAGTATGGATTTGAATATTACTTTCCAAATCGGTAATATTTAAATCCACACTATAAATACATTACACTATCTTCAAAAGAAGATAATGGAGGATCTGCAAAGTGAAATTAAAGCCAAATATTCAAGCAACTCCATTCATAGAACCGCAGCAAGAAATACACACATATATTCAAAAGTGTTCTATCCTAGATCTAAGCACAAATGCTTATATCCTAAGCAGAGATTTTTCTCATCCTTAGCATTGAGGCTAAAAACAAATGTAAGGAAAATCTCAACCTAGTTGAAACCAAACAAACCTTACCCAAATCGATCGGTTAAGTTTGTAGGTGAGTGTGAACTTCGGTATAACATCTAGCAATCCCGAAAGGGAGGGTAAAGCGATCCCGTGAGGGTGATAAGTCCCGTTTGAGTGTGAACTTCGGTAAAACATCTATATAAAGCGATCTCGTGAGGGTGATAAGTCCCGTTTGAGTATGAACTCGGTAAACATCTGTTGGGTGTTGGACTAACACATTAAACTAAGTCCAGTTGGTTAAGTTGGTGCCCCTGATGATAGGGAAGAGTGGATGTAGGAGTTGGACTCCGAACCACTATAAAATCGTGTGTTCTTTACTGCTTTATGTTCATACTTGTCATATGCATTTGATTATAAGCAAAACACACATCGTTCTTAAAAGCAAAAAAAAAAAAATCTGGAATCACTCTGCCCTCACCCCTGTTTTATATGCATCAAAATTTATGTTTTCGCTTCCGCACGCGCAAAATGGGTTTTCAAATCGGGACCTACAAATTGAATCGTGCAACTATTTTTCCATATCAATAGTTGCACGGTTCAGTATAAATAAGTTGTATAATTTTAAAATACACTATGAGTGCACGATGCACCTGAATGCATATACAAAATAAAATACTCAAACTTAGTAATCATAAAGACCCGACTTACTTATGGCATTGTAGAACTTGATCGTGTAAATGAGAAAAGAATTGCAAGGTTAAGAAAGTTAGACTACTTAACCCCATTCGACTGTGAATCTTATGGAGATTGTGAATCTTATCTCATTGACTAGATGATCAACAGACCCTTTTCTGGGAAATGGTGCATGCCAAAGAAGTTCTAGAGCTAATCTACAACGATGTTTGTGGACCATTGTTCACTCTAGCTAGGGGTCACATCAGATACTTCATCACTTTTACTGATGATTTCTCAAGATACGGATACGTGTATCTTATGAAACACAAATTCGAATCTTTTGAGAAATTCAAAGAGTTTATGGCTGAAGTAGAGAAGCAACTTGGTAAGAGTATCAGGAGTCTTCGATCAGATTGAGGAGTTGAATACCTTAGCCATGAATTCACTGATTACTTGAAGTTACATGGAACTCAGTCACAATGGACTCCTCTCGGAACACCTCAGATGAATGGTGTGTTCGAGAGGAGAAACCGAACCCTGTTAGACATGGTGAGGTCCATGATGAGTTTCTCCTCCCTTCCGACATTCTTATGGGGATACGCGTTACAAACCTCAATTTACATTCTGGATAGGATTCCATCTAAATCGGTTGAGCATATACCATATGATCTATGGTGTGGCAGGAAGCCAACTTTTACACATATCAAACATGGTGTTGCCCCGTGATTGTGAAAAGAATTGGAATCCAAAGGTGAAAAGGGTTACTTTGTGGGATATCCTAAGAAAACTAAAATATATTACTTCTATCCACCTGAGAAACAATCAGTGATTATTTCTAGGCAGACCAAGTTCCTCTAAGAAGACTGTGTCTTTAAGGAACAAGGTCGTAAGCTGATAGAACTTGAAGAAATTCAAGAACCACAAATTAACAAAGAGACTGATAACTTGTCAAAGCAACATGACATGAAATCAGTGGGAGCATTCAGCAACTTTCACGGTGGGAGTTGTAATACCCCCGCTTTTAGTAGTATTATTTGATCAATATATTTTATGCATTATGTGCATTTTATATTATTCGAGTATTATTATTATTTACGTGATATTCTGATTCTGCATTATTTATTTGCGTTTAAATTATTTTAAAGATTGAATTATTTATTATACTCATATGTGATTAGTGGTGAGAAACTCCTAATATAATGAATTGGGATATTAGTATACTATATAACATATAAGTAAGCATATTTATGTATATGACGTGGGGGCACATTTATGTGTTATGTGTATTCCACCAAATTACTAATTAAATAATAATATTAACATTGTTATAATAATAATAGTAATAGAGATGATTAAGGCGGTGGCGCAAATATTGAGAGAGATGAATGGATAAAAATAAAATTTCGCGGTCATTTGCGTCTCCAAACAAAAAGAGAAGAGCTTCATGAAGAAGAAAGAGTGAGGTGGTGATTACTGTAGATAAAACCTATCTATGACCAATTCATTGAGGGTGGAGAGAATAAATCTTAGAAGCACCACAAATTGAAGAAAAGTAGCAAGGAAAAGCAATACAAATATTAGGCGAATGTGAGGAATAGAAGCCGCAGATTTGGTAAGTGGGGGAAGATTAGGTGATTTAAGCGTTCGAGTTATCGATCCCTTTTCAGATTCGAGGTAAGTAGAAATTCATCTGCAACTACAATGCATAAACACAGTATTATGTGATTATTTGGTGTATAATTGGCAATATATGAATTTTACGTGAATTGTGAGATTGACTGATATTTAGTGATTATTGTGGAATGAGCTTGTGAACTCGATATTTTATGTGAATTGAACCTGTGAGTTCGGCGTTATGTGAATTGTGAGATATTTTGTGTTGCATTGCATCATGCATACCATGCATTATCACGAGATGATAATTGATCAGGTGATGTGAGTGTTGACCACTGATTATACACCGAGGACGGAAGGGGTGACCTGGGAGTGGTAGTGACCAGGCAAATCCTGGCGGGCTACCCAGAGTAGGCCAACGTCTTATGTTTATGTGGAAGGGGCGACCTGGGAGTGGTAGTGACCAGGCAAATCCTGGCGGGCTGCCCAGAGTAGGCCACCGTTTTATGTTGTTGGACCACCTAGGAGTAAGTCAACCAGTGAGCTCCTGGCGTGGGCTACTCAGTGTTTGCCGAAATGTTTGCCATTTGGATATATATGTGATGAGCTCATTCCGGTGTATAACAGTGAGTCAGGGGCCCTACGAGTGTTTCATAAATAAACTGGCGATTTCAAAAGAGAGTGCATGTGGAGGATTTTCAAAGATTCACAACATCATGCATAATTTCTGCTTACTGAGATTTATATGCCTCATTTAGTTTATGCATTGTAGGTAACTATGATGAGATGTTACGAGCTGGCCTTACTGGACAAGCTGTGGAGCTTCTGTAGATTTTGAGTGACTGTGTACATAGATGATGACCTGTTGGGCATACCGTGGCTTATTGTGCATCCGATAAAATATCTTTTGTCTCTTTTAAATATGTATTATGTTATGGTATAAAATCTTGTAAATCTATTTCGAACATATTATTTATTTGGTTATTTGAGGGTGGTCGTGACAGGAGTCTTTCACTAGGTGATCATCTTTCAGCCAGTGGGAGCGTAATTGAAGTATGCTTGCCAGTGCAAGAACCTCCAAGTGGGCTGAATGAGAACATCATAGTTCAAACTCCCGCCCAAGAGGCATCTAAAAGTGTAGCTCTTAAGGACTCTCCGGACATTGATGAAATCGACGCACCACAAAATCTTCACGATCAGAATGTATAGCCTGCACAACCACAACTCCGTAAGTCAATTTGGAATCGTAATCCACCCATTAGATACGGTTACCTCTTGGAGGAACTCGATAATATGAACATACCGAATAAGGACGGTCCTAATACTTATTCTGAAGCAATATCAGATATTGATTCAGGGAAGTGGCATGAAGTCATGAAATCCGAGATGGACTCGATGTACACCAATCAAGTCTGAGACTTGGTTGAGTTGCCTAAAAGTGTTAGACCCATATATTGTGATTGTTGGGGTTATACGTGAAAATATGATTTTACTTTGTATAACCTATGTATTAAACACTTATTTACTGAAATAAATTATTTATCACTGTTACTTTAAATATGATTGAATGTTATATATATTTATTGCAAACCGTTCACAGCACGTGTTACATTGTAGTTAACGTGGTGATACCAGATCACAGAAGATCACGTTAACAGTGCCTTGTAAACGAGTTTGTGTTTCACAACTTAGATAGATCCGAACAATCTATTGGTAGAAGTTGATGTGTAAGGCTCAGATTGACTTGTCTTGACCAAGAGATTACACTAGTGCATTCGATGCGCTGATGCGGACCTGCAGAGAGGATAAACTCATTTGCACTGACTTAAGGGATGAAGAGTTAGACCTCAGTGGTTATTGATTTCTTAATCTCTGTCACTTAATAAGGATTGTGTGTGATTAGTAGTTATTGCTTTGACTTATAAATGGGAAGAGAATCATTGCGACTTCGATACCCTATATCTTGGGCAATAATATTAATTGCACGACAGTTGCTAAATTAATACAGAGAATCGTGTGCTTGCAATGTCTTGCTTGATTGGTCCCCTTGGTGGGCCCTGAACATTTATCATACCAAATCTTGCAAGTGGAATTAATTTTCCGGTATGGATAATAAAGTTGGGATGTCCTTACTCCAAGGATAAATATATTAATTAATATAAAGCTTTTCAGTGGCTTAATTAATTAATGGACTAAATAATCTTAAACACGGGAAATAATAATCGGGAGTCATATTACCGTAATATGGGTTAAGTTGGATAGTGCAATATTAATTATATAGTGGCATTAATTAATATTAATGGGCTGAATTATATTGTGGCTCAATATTGGAATTCAGAAGCTCATTGGAAGGTCCATCTTAATTCTCCTAAAGGCCCCTCAAGTAGCCCAATTAAAGTTCAATAAATAAAAGGTGCTTAAAATAAAATAAATTATTGTTGCATTATATTTCCTTAATTTTTTCGAAAATATTAAAGAAAAGAGGGAGAAGGATTTTCTTGAAAATATTTTATGGAAAGGAGATAATGTATTCTTGGAATACAAGATTGTCCCATAAATTCAAGAAATCTCCCACTTGGCTTCTTTAAAAGGAATTTTTGAAAATTGAAAGGCAATAATAAGAAGAAGGATTTTCTTGATTTTCTTGGAAAGATTTTATGGAAAGAGATATGTATTCTAGGAATACAAGAATATCTCATAAATTCAAGAAAAATTCAATCTTGAAAGATCCCCTATTATTTTCGGAAATATTAGGCTAAATAAGGGTGTGAGATTTTTGTGGAAAAATACACATGAAAAGAAGAATATATGGGATATATTCAAAATTTCTTGGAGATCAAGAAAAGATCTTTCATAATCCCTTTTTGGCTGAAATTTTCGTCCACCCCCTCACTTATAAATAGGGAATGAATTTTTCATCCCCAACTAGAGTTCCATGTTTTGGAAATATTAGAAATCCACAAAGGTGGTGCAACAATTTTTTTATTTTCTTTTGTTTTATAAATCGTTCATTGGAGAACCTTCCACCGGGGTTATTGGACGAGGACTTGGGAATACTTGAGAAGGACTTTTGGTGGGTATCCAGATACTTGATCTTGTTTGTCTCAGATAGTCTCTCCAACGGGTACGTTTACGTAAACTCCTAGAAATTCCGCATGCTAGGATCTTTTACGTGAAATATTATTTGCATGTTGTTGTTGGATTAATTATTATTTGAATTCACTTAGGTTAATTCATGCTAGTAATAATTGTTAATTTAAATTTGTGTTTATGAGGTCATCCCGATAGATCCTGACATATGTTATCCGAACAACAATTGAGTCTTCAAGCGTAAGACTGATGCAAATGGCAAAGTACAAACCTACAAAGCTAGGTTGGTAACAAAGGGTTATAGTCAATGTGAAAGCACTGACTGTGACAAGACCTTCTCACCAGTTGCAAAGATCTAGTCCATTTGAATTTTACTTGCGATAGCAGCACACTTTGATTATGAGATTTGACAGATGGATGTCAAAACAATTTTCCTCAATGGAAACATTGATAAGGAAGTGTTTATGACTCAACCAGAAAGTTTTACATCTAAGTCAAATTCTAATCTAGTATGCAAGCTAAAGATATCCATTTATGGATTGAAGCAAGCTTCTAGGAGTTAGAATATCTTATTTGATGAAGCTATCAAGTCCTATTGACTTCATCAGAAATTCAGAAGATCCTTGTGTTTATTGTAAACGCAGCGGGAAGAATATTGTTTTCATAATCGTATATGTAGACGACATATTGATTTTGAGAACCAATATCCCGTTAATGCAGTCCCTTAAAGATTGGTTGTCAACGACCTTCGTGATGAAGGGTCTTTGTGAAGCCTACTACATCCTAGGGATCAAGATCCACAAGGATAGATCCAAGATGATGTTGAGGCAGTCACAGTCAACCCATATAGACAAGGTGTTGAAGTGTTTTGCGATGGAGAACTCTAAGAGAGAGTCTCCACCGGCAAGTCATGGGATAAAGTTGTCAGAGAATGATTGTCCTTCTAGTGAAGCTGATATCAAGCACATGAAAGATGTCTCATATGCATCTGCAATTGGGTCAATCATGTACTCCATGACTTGCACTAGGCCCAATGGTCTACGCTATCAACGTCATTGGTAGATACCAACAGAATCCGGGTGAATCTCACTGGATTGCTGTCAAAATCATTATGAAGTATCTTAGACGAACTAAAGAATGTTTTCTTGTCTATAGTAGACAGTCAGGACTAGTAATGATTGGTTAAGCTGAGGCAAGTTTCCAATCCGACTGTAAATCACAGTCAGGTTACGTTTAACTCTCAATGATGAGGCGGTCAGTTGGAATAGTTCCAAGTAAGTCGACCGCAGATTCAACAACCGAAGTTGAGTACATTGTTGTATCAGAAGCCTCAAGAAGGTTGTCTGTATTTTATAGTTCTCAAGAGAACTAGGGGTAGTTCCGAGTGCCAGTTATCTAATAAAGTTGTATTAAGACAACGTTGGTGCGAATGCGCAAGCAAAGGAACCGAGATCAGCAAACAGAAACAAGCATGTACCTAGACTTATCATTTGATCCGAGAGATCATAAGGATAGGAGAAATGGAATTAAAATGTATTCCCACATATTTAATTTGGAAGATCATTTCACCAAAACACTGAGTGTTCATGTACACACTAGACGTTTGATGGTCTAGGGATTGGACATGTAGGTGATTAACTCTAGTCCAAGTGGAAGATTGTTAATGTTAGTGTCCTAGAGACAATCTATTGTAAGGACATAATACTAGATGATATTCAGTTTGACTTAATATTATAGTTCATTTTAATATTAATGTATGTCAATACACTTGTTTGAATATTATGTTTGATTGTTTGCATTTATTCGTACAAGTGTTCCCATGAGTCATTGTTGTCATTGAGGTTGTGAGAACTCAGATGACTTAAGCATGATTCTCAAATACCCCCGATCAAGGATCATCAAGAATGTGATATTGATGATGCAATTGAGATTGGTGTGCAATATGCATCATACTCTTAGAGAGTGTGGTAAGATCTCACTTACTACGAGATACTAGGTATCTCATGATGGATGCACAAATACCTTAGAGGGTATTGGTATACCCATCCGAGAAACCGTTTGATGTAAGTCCACAATATGTGTCTACGGGTGTCTCGGTTAGTGGGAGCGATGCGATACTCCTTTGACTTGAAGTCAATACGCACGACATGTGTGGAGTGATGAACTTTGACCATGACCGACGCTTGCACCCTTCCATGGGTAGATATGGCTTGGATTGGGTTCATCACGAAGTGCATGTGCGTGGTAGTTGAGCCAAGAATAGGATTTATTTCTCAATGTGGATTTAGAGAGAATACTCGTCTTCTCATCATAATTGGATCAAAGTCATCGGCCGATGCACGTCAACTTAGACTTTGTGGCTAAGTATGACATACATGATCAATTAGTGATTAGAGATAATATGATTAAATTATTTGAATAGACTCATCATGTTCAAGACTTAATCGAGTATTTACGAATGAAAGGAGGAAATCGTAATAGCCCATGTTTCAGTTACAGGTAGTTGCACGTTTCTCGCAACGTACCTCATATATTGAGAATGTCTGATTTATTGTCTAGGGTTAAATTAAGACCGTTAGTTTGACTAATCGTTCGATATATGAGGGCCTATAGGTCACACAATAAGTAGTTCTCTTTTACTGATTAAAATTGGTTGATTAAATGTTAAATTGGATTTAATATTTAATTTATGGAGAATTAATTAATAATAGATTAATTTAGAATTAATTATTATTAATTTTTAATTAAATTAAATTTAATTAAATAGGATTTCCAATAAAAATATATGGAATATTATTATAGGATTTAATATATATGGAATCAAATCCGTAGAGATTTGATATACATGAGAATTAAATCCGTAGAGATTTTATGTTTGGGAAATAAATCTGAGAGATTTATTTTATAAGATTAGGGATTTTATTTCCTAATCAGGTTAGCTTAAGATTTAAGTTAGGTCTCCCCTATATATATGAGCTCTTGGGAATTCATAATACAAGGGTTCATATTTTCTCCATAAAATCTAGAGTTAGAATTTTCCTAGCAAATTCGTCTCAGGATTCAACCCTGGCAAATCTGTACAAGTCCGTGATTGGGGATTATGTGGATATCATAGTAGAGAAATATGCGTACGATTTACTGTAAGGTTTCTCTTTATGTTTATACGTATTCAATTATGCAATTAAGTGTTCGTTGTTGGTGAAATGTTTATTTCCGTTGCGCATGTATTACGTGTTTACGTGCCTCTAAATTCTAACACGTAGAACACGAGACGTATTGTAGTATACTTAAAAGCAGACTTTGAGTATAAGTGGGAGATTGTTGGGGTTATACTAGAAAGTATGTTTTTTACTTTGTATAACCAAACTGAATTTCTTATTTATTTACTGAAATAAATTATTTATCATTGTTGCATTAAATATGAATGAATGTTATATATTTACTGGATAACTGTTCATTAAATAGTATGTGTTACATTGTAGTTAATGTGGTGATACTAGATCACAGAAGACCACATTAACAGTTCCTTGTAACTAAGTACAAATTCACAACCTAAATGGAAATGAACAATCCATCATGAAAGGTTAAAGTGTAAGGCTCAGATTGGCTTGTCTTAACCAAGAGATTACACTAGTGCATTATGATACGCTGAATAGGACCTACAACGAGAATTAATTCTTCAGTATTGAATATAGAATAATTAGATCTCAGTGGTTCGTTATTTCTTAATCTCCGTCCCTTAAATAGGATCGTGTGAAATTAATAATTATTGCTTTGATTTATGTTGGGTAGAGAATCAATGTGATTCAATACTTTATATCTTGAACAATATTATTAGTTAGATGACGATTGCTAAGATTTAATACGGAGAATCGTGTGCAAGTATGTCTTGCGTGATTAGTCCCCTTGGTGGGCTCAGAAGTTTTATCATATCAAATCTTGCAAGTGGAATTAGTTTCCGGTATGGATAATAATGTTGAGTTGTTCTTATTCCAAGGAAAAATATATTAATTAATACTCCCTCCGTCCCCCAAAAGTATGCTCAGGGGGCTGAAACAGATTTTACGGAAAGGTAGATTAAGTACGTCTATGGATATAATATTTTTTATGTTCATAGTCCAACAATCACTTAATTATTCAAGTTATCATTATACTTTACTCACATTCAATTATGTTATTTATAAATATACTTAATATACCTTTCCGTAAAACATGTTTTAATCCTCTAAGCATACTTTTGGGGGAAGGAGGGAGTATAAAGTTTTTCAGTGGCTTAAATTAATTAATGGACTGGATAATCTTAAACACGAGGAATAATAACCGGGAGTCATATTACAGTAATATGGGTTAAGATGGATTGTGCAATATTAATTATGTAGTGGGATTAATTAATATTAATGGGCTTGGATAATATTGTGGCTCAATATTGATAATTCAAGGTCCATTGGAATGTTCAATCTTAATTCTCCTAAAGGCCCCTCAAGTAGCGCAAAGATAAAGTTCAATAACTGAAAAAGGTGACTAAAATAAAAGAAATATTGTTGCCTAATTTTTCTTGTTTTTTTCGAAAATTTGGAGTAAAGAAGAGGAAAAGATTTTCTTGATTTTCTTGAAAAGAATTTATGGAAAAAGATAAGTATTCTTGGAATACAAGATTATCCCATAAATTCAAGAAATCAAATCTTGATTCTTTATTCTTGAAGATTTTCGAAAATCTCATAGATATGGGAAGGACATATATTTTGTGATTATTATGGAAATATAATATATGAGATATGTTCAAGATTGTATCTTAGGAAGATACAAAGAAATTTCCTAAAACCCTAAAATACTCACAAATTTCACACCCCCCCGTATCTATAAATAGGGGATGATTTTTTCATCCCCAACATAATTCTATGTGTTGTAAAAATTAAAAATCAACAAAGGTGGTGCAACAATTTATCTTCTTCCCATTTGTTAATTATTTGAAGGAGATTCCTACGTCCTGGATATCAAATAAGGACGTGGGAATATTAGAGAAGGTCGTTGGGTGTGTGATCAGATTCTTTATCATTTAATCCGCTTCAAGGTACGCCTCACGTAACTCCTAGAAATCCGCATGTGTAGGATTTACGTGGCATAATTGTTCGCATGATTTGTTATTTTTTTAATTGTTATTTGAATTAATATATGATTAATTCATGCTAGTAATAATTAAATAATTTATATTTATATTTAAATTGCACCTCGAATAGATCCGGGCACCCTATTTTGTAACAGTACATAGTACATGTCGGTTTGACAACCCCCCCAACCACCACCACCACCACTACCACCACCACATTTTATCTCATATATACTTCTGGTCATTTAAAAATTTAATTTTCTCTATATTATTACATAATATATGTCGTTTTGACATTTTTCCCTCCCCTTATCTCATATATACTCCTAATAATTAATTTTCATTGTCATTTAAATTTTTAATTTTTTTACAAATGTGTTGTTTAAATAAATTTTTTCAGCCAATAGTAATTATTGTTAAAAATATTTAATTATTATAAATTAAGATTAATGTTAACATAAGAAAATATTCTTAATTTATTGAAAAAACTAATAATGACATCTAAAAAGAATAGGAGAGAGCATAAATTATGGAGTATGTATTTTAATATAATATAATATATATTTTTTTTTAAATGAAATATTATACCATATATATCTCTTCATAGAGTTGCAGGATTTAAAAATACAGAATTTATTTGAGTAGGGGGTGATTCACAATTAGTTGATAGGGGATAAATGGATGGTAAATTTCAAAATTAAATAATGAATGATTGTATTAAAAAATTAAAAAACTAATAATAATATTTTAAATAACTTCTCACATAAATCTTTAATTTCAAAATTTCGCTTTTCTTTTAATCTTTTTCCCTTTAATTATCGTTTTTTTTTCTTTTAATTTTTTTCTCTCCTTAATTATTCTTCAATTTTCAATGTCCAATTGACATAAGTATTTCAATAATATTCTTCAATTTTCAATGTCGAATTGACATAAGTATTTCAATAAAATACTAAATTGTATATGTAGTTTATTTTATTTTTCTAATATAATATATATATATATATATATATATATATATATATATAATATTAGTTATTTCACTTATTATATATACCATACAAATGGCCTAATTTATTTTTATGCACAGGACTGGCTCTGATCTTGCGTGGGACATAACATAGTTTGAGTATGACATTTTTTTATATTTTGGGATGAGTGAGTGTTAATTTATATTAACTTGTAAAACAACTCATTAGAAGACCAACTCACACAAATATTTACTTATTTTTTTATATTATATTTTATTTATTACTATGAGTTCGATGTATAACATAATCTTATAATCAGTCCACATAAATATATGTATCGATAGTGTTGGTATAAAATAGAATAAAGTTTGAAGAGTTGATCTCCCATAAATCAGGTATATGCTATGAACTTGGATTATTTGACTCATTTTATTCATTTTCAACACATTTTTCTAAATCACTAAATTTGATCTGTATTATACTCGAAGAGGGTCAAACTTAAGAAGATATAAATAGTGGACATAAAGAGAAAATAAATTATACTAATCAGACATATAACCATTTCAATTTTATCGGCAGAAATTGGTCTTAAGTGGTCTACTATCATTAATGTAGCAAAAAAACGACATCAATGAAAGGTAAACATATGTGAAGCATCTTCATTCTAAATATTTATAGCTTATCTTTTCTGAATGTGTACTAATATTATAAAGATTGCAACTTTACATCTTATAAAACCCTCAAGTGTGGCCTAGTGGTTTTTAGGTTTGGGAAGAGGAGTATCTTTCCTCTCTGATCTCGAGTTGAATACCCCAAAAATCTGATCAACTCTTGATATGAGTCAATCCATACAAATTTAGTAACTTAAAAAGTGGAGCCCCGCTTAATGGATGATGGGTTTTGGTCCTCCAGATAATCGATTCTTGGTAGGATATCGAGTTATAAAAAAATATATATAAATATATTCAATTCAAATAATTTTTGGATAAATTTATAAATCGGGCATCTGATCTACATTTATAAAAACTTGATAAAGGACGAGTAATCAAGGACGTGGCATGATTTGGTACTGAAATTAAGAAGAGGTAGACAGACGTTTGCAAAACTTTTTGAATTGGAGGGTAATCATATAATGGTGATTTGATCAAAACAAACGCACATGGCTGTCGCATGTTTTCCTCCACCGGAGGGTAGAGTGTCTATCTGCACTCTCTATTTTATAGATGAGACGTATTTTTTTTTTAAGTTCTAAAATTCAGCTTTTTTAAATTTTAAGTATTTTTTACTATTTATTAGTGTTCTAAAACAGGCTTAGAATGGAACATGTCGGACCTTTTCTCGCCCATTTCTCAGTAGAATGACAATGAGCTGGGACGACTTTGATCCTATAAAAAGCACAACATGTTCTAAGGGTTTAAACTTGGTATGGTTAACGAATATGATAGTAATAAAATCGTTGAGGGTCAATCACTAAAATTATTGATTGTATAGTTATTGTTTTGTTAAAACATCTATAATAGGTATCGTGTGAGATGAGTATATATAGTGGGTGAGGGTAATCAATTGTCCAAACTATTCTCATTCTTGTGATTCACACTTCTAAAAGCAAATCAATAGATATGATTCTCATTACCCACTTCCATTACATATATATGTTTAAACTTGTTTAGTATCCATGTTGAACTAAAATCAAACAATATCAAATTGACTATTGAATAGCTTGATTTGATTTTCAACATGACAAAAACTCATATGAGACGGAGTATAACTTAGTACAAATCACACTCACCCCTCCTAAAGTGTTAAAGCGTCAATGCCCAATTTATACCCTATCTCACCGTGAGACCGTCTCATGCAAGTGTGCCCCTTTCAACATTGGTCTATATTATTAAATTATATTGTTGATTTTCCATTAATTATTTTCAACCATTCCAATTTTATGTTTTATTATTATAATTTTCCATTATATATATATATATATATATATGGGGGAATTACATGAAATTTATTTGAAAAATGAAAAGCAAAATGTGAAGAATATATTAGTAGCAAAATTGCCCAAAAACCAAACCCCACATTTGTGAATGATTAAAACACAGAAGCAAAACAAATAAAACTTAAAATAAGTACTTGTTAAAAAATAATGTAACCAAATAAAATAAAAAATTAGAATTAATTACCTATAGGTGCAAAAACCATTCAATGATTACTCATAGGTCCAAACACTTTTTAAATTTATCTATAGATCCAAACCCCTTAGGGCACGTTTGCTTAGCCGGACAAGCCATGATAGTTAATTTTATCCGGCCCAATATGATGTTTGCTTTGATGGATCTAGGCCCAGGACTCGAGGTCAATCCAGTATGCTTTTTGAAAATTATCCTGTGAATGCATGATAAATGATCCCAAGGGTGGGGGTAAGATTATTTGGTCCGCTTTATTTTGTATAGCTGTCAAAATGTGTAAATATAATAAATATATACATGAGCCGAGTAAAACACCCTTATACATCAAATATATTACATAAATGCCAATATATATCACAATTTGTAGTCGGTGGTCAGATTTTCTTCCTTGTTGCTTTCTTCATGTTCGAGAGGTTTGGGCTACGAAGAACATCGATCGAAAACATAAAAATCGATAGAAAAGGTAAGAAAGTAACAATTATGACCTTGTATATTTTCTTTTCTCTCTTTCGACCACGATATATATATACGAGTGGCAATTTATTAAATAGTGGCCGTGAATTTCCTAGGGAAAAAAAAATCATTCAAACTTTCTACGAATTATTAATTAGTAGGACTGCCTAATTAAATCTATTCGAAATGGACAAGTTGAGTAGATGGCAAAAACAAACTGTACTTGATTGAGTGATTCATATTAGACTATAAAAACAAACTTTCAAATCTAGATCCTGTATCATAGTTTGAAAAAAATGAAATTAAAAGGACACTGTATATTTTAATTATATTTGTTGTTTAGAGAAATTCGAGTGTTTAATTAAATGTTTGCATCCACTCAAATTGATTATACGTTTAGACTCAATAGTCATAGAGTTGGACCCAAAAGCTCGAGTCGGTCGGGTTCACCTAGGACAAGACTTCGAGTAGGCCCAATTATATTATTACTGAAGAGATTGGCTCAGGTTATTAACAACCCCTTTTTTAAAGAAATACTACATCATTTAAATTAATTCACCTTTTACAAAATTAGTACACCATCAATAATTTTTTTAAATTATCATTCTCCCTCTTAATCTTCATTCTTATCTGTAATTTCAAAAACTAAAACATACATTCTCCGAAAGAGAGAAACCTTTCAAACTCGTCTCCTACCACTCAGCCTACTATCACCTATTGTTCGTCTCATTGTCCCACCATTACTATGGTTACATGTTAGTTTAATGTTCTTAAAAGCTTTTCTTTTTAAAAAAATATTTTCAAAAATTTGATAATATTAGGTTAAAACATTTATTGAATGTGTTTTTGACGTTGAATGCTCGTATAGTGAATGACTTATGCACTAATATATGGTATATTGCGTTAGAAATTTAGATTTTTGACAATTTTGCGAATGCATAAATCGACCTGGTTTTCGAAAGTTTGAACGATTTTCGAAAAATATTTAAAAAAAAAACTAATTTTTCAGAAAGTAAATCCGAAATAATACTAGTTTTTCCGGGGGAAAGTTTGAAAGTAAAACTTTATCGAACAACCCTTACTTTTCGGAAATCTTTTTCGAAAATACTTGTCATTTTCGAAAATTTTTGTCGAAAAATGTTCTAAAAATCGAAAAATTGGCATGAAACCATTAACATGGTCATACTATCCTATACAAACCACGTATTAAATCAAACTACAATTACATTCATAAAAAAAAAAATCACAAAACGATTAGATTTCTGGAAAAATAATGTGAGTTCATCTAAGCCAACCAGAAAATTTATTGCCTGAAGTTTTTTTTTTCTGTAGAGATTTTCCCTTCCAAACCAAACGTGAGTTTCATATTTCCAGAGATGTATAAGGTCTCAAGAGAGAGAAAGAAAAATAAGAGTAATTTTAATATTTTATCATATTAAAATAATAAGAATATAAGAATGGGGATGCTAAAACATGGGCCAGATTGTCAGCCCATGCAATTGGGTCACTCTTGAATAAACTATATAGTCCGTCGCTTTTTCTTTTACCTCAGAATCAATCATCCTCCTGTAATAAATGAAGAAGGGCCCAGGTTATTAGCACCCCCATCTTTAGGAAATGCACCACTTTCAATTTTATTATTTTAATACATAAATTAAATGACAAAATTAAACTTCTTCTTCCTTTGCCTTATTTTGATCACAGGCACCCCCTAAAACTGAAATGTCTCATCGCTAACCACAAATAACAGAGCAAAGAAATGAACACCAATTAAGAAACTGTAGCGCTCTATAACAATATTAATGAATAGAAGTTAAAATTCTATAAGAGAAACACAATTTTAGGGAGAGGGGAATCTCTCTCATCCCCTTCACAAATTATCCCAGGATTTGCTTCTTTTTTTTTCTTCTTATACATACTATATCGACGTTTTCCATTTTGGGGAAAAAAAATCAGAAATTGTACAAATTCATTGATACCATAGATTAAGAGCTTATACCATAAATACTGCTAAAGAAAGAAGATTGCTAAACAATTAAGAAACATAAAAATCAGAATTTGTTTCCAAAAATTCGAAAAATGAAAAACGAATTCAAAGTTCCAAATCTTAGAAGTGGCGTCATCGTGCAGAAGTTTTTTTTTTTTTCTTTACAGAACCGAACAGGCTTGGTGTCCGGAGCGCCGCGATGGCAGAGACAATGGGGGTGGCGGCGGCAGCGTCGCCGTCGCCGAGTAGAAGTCTTTTTTTTCCTTCAGTGATGGACAATTTCTCCTTTCTGGGCAAGTGTATGCTTTGTTTGCAGATGGAGGACAGGGTTGGGAAAAGGGTAGTTTAGGAAAAATAAAGGGTCGCGCGATAATCGGTCAAGGTTTAGGTGGTGTATTTCCTAAAAGAAGGGGTGCTAATAAACCTGCGCCATGAAGAAGTAGCAACATTATTTATCAAATCCATATAAAAATCATGAAGGACAACAGACGGAACTTGGGCCGGATTGTAATAAAATACTGGAACACTATAGAAACAAAATACCCTATATAAAAACATGAACAAACAAAAAAACAACAACAATAAGAATTAATTATATATAATAAAATTCTTGTACTTAAATATATTTCGAATTAATTAGATTTGTAATATTTTCATATAACTATTTCTTTGATATTGAAGTTCATATTCTTTCATATGATGTGAGCTAGCCTTCAGATGTGATCTACCATCAGGCCTTAGTTTGAAAATATTTAAAGTTAAGGAGTCGAGTGTAAAATATTTTATTCCTTAAAACCCAAATTCGCTTTAAAAAAACTGATTAGGTAAACCAACCTCGTTTGAGTTAGTTCGAAAAAGATCTTTAATAACAATCGACTCGAGTTCGAGTAAACAGGCTCGGACTCGTTAAGGAAAAAGAGTAAAATTTATTTTTACTGCTTAAAGAACAAATTAAAATACAACTTAAATACTTACATATTATAAAAAAAATGAGATAAATATAAAAATTAAATAAATAGAAGTCCATAAATCTAACCGAAGAAATATGTTCATGACTGCTTTAATATGATTTATAAAATTTAAAAAATAATAAAGATTTATAATTTTGAAAAAATACTAATGGGGGTTTGCGTTATTCAAACTCAATTCACTCTTTAAAGAGTCTGTTTTCTTTTATTTTCTAATGTTATAAATTATACCCCAAAAGTAAATTTATGGGCCCAATACTGGAAAAAAAAAGTGTGAATATAAGTCCTAAAAAAAATTGGAAATAATTAAATAAATAACAAATATTTTTCTTCTGTTCATATATACACGAGTTCTTGTTTCATCTTTTATCCCTAGTTCCAACACTTTCAAGTTTCAACAAAATTCATATAATAGTAGCTCATTTTTTTACCTGGAAAAAATAGTGAAAAAAGTAATTCCCAATCATTTTAATTTGTTTCCCTAGAAAAAATAGTGATAAAAGTAATTTCCCATCATTTTAAGTATTTATTATTAATAATGGTTATTCCTTTCGACCCAAAAATCTTCTTTTTTTTTCATTTTAACTGGGTTATTCATTCCACCACCTACGTTTCGGGTGCAGATGTATTAAACCCAGCACTCCATGCTCGGCAATGAAACAACCCCGCATTATCAATTATGCCCCTTTTAATTAAAAAAAAAGAACATTTCGTTATATCACACTTGATTTTGCGGCAGTTTTCGATGTCTTTTAGTTAGTTCTATTATAATTTTTTGAGTGAATCACTTATAGTTCCAAAGTCCATTAGACTTTTACTCTTAAGTCCACCCAAATTTATTATTACTTTTAGGTTTAAAATTATTCTACAAAATAACCAATATATCCTTATTTTTTAATATTAATTTCTGCAAAAAACACAATAAAAAAAAAATTATATAAAATTACTCATTCACAAAAATCCTATAAAAAAACATTATTAACTTGAAAATTTCATATAAAACTTTTCAAAAATTACAGAAATTGCAAAAAAAATCACATTAAAATTACATATTTTCGTACTCCATTTTGACATACATATATTCATCAATTTCATCAAAGTGAAAAATATTCATCTTTAAAAATAGATAAAAATATCAAAATTTATACATCTAAAATCTCAACATTCATATCAAAATTAAAAAATTATAGAAATTTACATTTCAAAATTAAAAAAATATAAAATATTTACATATTTAAAACATAAAAATTTACAATTTAAAAAATTAAATATCCTCATCTTCATTCGACATGAACATATTCATCAGCATTTGATAAATATATACATTTTCAGTTTCAGATCCTCCGAATTCAGAAAAAATCACTAACTCAGATCCTCCATTCTCCAAACCCACAAACCCAGATCAAATTTTTTTTTTACAAATTGTTATGCCTTGCATTTCAATATACAAAAAAAATACATGAATATATAAACACGATCCAGATCATAAAATTAATTAAAGAAAAAGTCTAATATAAAAAAATTTATACATGAAATTTTTTTAATTTACAACAAAATTCTGTAACCGGTGAATGTAAGATAAAATTGAGTGGTTCATAATTCACTCGGCCCAAGTGATTATGGTTCACCCGGCCCGAATAAGTCATAATTTAGGGTTTATTATTTAGTATTTAGGATGTAATGGTTGATTTAGGGTAATTTTATAGATTTTCATGACTCTTAATTAAAAAATCAGATCTTCTCAACAACACACACATCTTCCTCCATCAATCATCTTAAAAAAACACGCATCCAAATCTTCCTCCAGCTCCATCTCCGGTCAAATCCTCCGGCTCCAGAAAACCCAGAAAAATCAGATTGTCACCTCCGCCACAACGCTGCCCTCCAACCACTCAACAAATTCCCTGGTTAGAAATTAAATTTCACCAAAACTAGAAATCCAAAAAAAATCCCATTAATCTGAACAAAATGGCCGCATCTGAACAAATCTTGAACAAGTCTTGAACCAGAACGCATAATGTTTAGACAAACTAACTGGGAAAAAAATGAAGAAAAATTTACCTGGGGTTTTGAATAATGAAGTAGTGTCGCAAGTGAGGCGTAGATACGTTTGAGAGATGGAAACCCAATTGAACAAATCTTGAACCAGATTAAAAAAAACCCTTTAATCTTACCAAAGACGACGGTGGGGCGCGTCAGCGGCGGCGGAGCCACACGCCGTCGCGCCGCTGGTTTTTGGCGTGGGCGAACAGAGAGGGGAGCAAGTGGCGGCCGGAGGGTGGGGGAAGTGGTGCCGCCGCCGCAGCGGGGGTTGGCTGGCGGAGGCCGCTGCAGATTTCTCAGGGGGTGGGCGGCGGCTAGTTGGTGGATTAGGGTTTAGGTTATGGTGTGTGGTGGGGTTTTGTTGAAATCGAGAGAGAGAGGAACAGTGAGAGAGAGAGAGAGGGGAGAAGAGGGGATAATGATGAATGGGGCAGGAAATGGCTGATCTCATGTGTTAATTAGTTTTTTCTTTTTTTCTTTTTTTAAATAAGAGTATTATAGGTATTTTATTAAGGTCACGTTTGGTTTAGTAGATGAGATAGATAAATAATGATAGGATTAGTCTGGATTACACTGTTCTGTGTCAGTAGATTTTAAAAAGATGAATATGTTTGATTTCATAGATTAAAATTATAAAATACTGTAGTGATAAATTATTTTAAGTGTTTGGTCTGAGTGATAAAAGTTAAAATATTAAAGTTTGTCTAAAATGCCCTTGACAATAATACGCAAAAATACAATTTTCCATCAGAATTCAGAAGCATTCTTGTTCATAGAAAATGAAACTCCAATACAGCAAAACCCCTTTACAAGAAACAGAGAAAATTGGATATCACTTAGAATCATGATTGAGGGTTTTGAATGAAACCTAATTGCAGTTAAAATCAAGAATGATTACGAACCAGAATAAATCTTCTAAAATTCCATATGAAATGCATGTTATTTAACCGGTACTGTTAATCATTTATCATCACAGATCACAATTGCAATTCGTATAAACCCAAAACTATAAACATTTCTCGGTCACCAATACAAAGAATTGAATTCAAATCAATCAGAATAAAAAATTCAAAACCCTAAAAATCTTTTCAGATTATCATACACACAACTTACTTCAGAATCTCAGAATAGGTTGCCGCACAAATAACAAAATTAGCGGAAACATTCAGGAAAACTCAAAATCTCAGAATCAAATCGCACAAAAAAGAAAAGCCTAAAAAATGCCTAATTTCAAAACGCCCTAAAATTTCTGCAAGTCCATTCTCATAATAAATCGTGGTCGAAAGAGAGAAAAGAAAATATACAAGGTCATAATTGTTACTTTCTTACCTTTTCTATCGATTTTTATGTTTTCGATCGATGTTCTTCGTAGCCCAAACCTCTCGAACATGAAGAAAGCAACAAGGAAGAAAATCTGACCACCGACTACAAATTGTGATATATATTGGCATTTATGTAATATATTTGATGTATAAGGGTGTTTTACTCTGCTCATGTATATATTTATTATATTTAATCATTTTGACAGCTATACAAAATAAAGCGGACCAAATAATCTTACCCCCACCCTTGGAATCATTTATCATGCATTCACAGGATAATTTTCAAAAAGCATACCGGATTGACCTCGAGTCCTGGGCCTAGATCCATCAAAGCAAACATCATATTGGGCCGGATAAAATTAACTATCATGGCTTGTCCGGATAAAATTAACTATCATGGATCTATAGATAAATTTAAAAAGTGTTTGGACCTATGAGTAATCATTGAATGGTTTTTGCACCTATAGGTAATTAATTCTAATTTTTTATTTTATTTGGTTACATTATTTTTTAACAAGTACTTATTTTAAGTTTTATTTGTTTTGCTTCTGTGTTTTAATCATTCACAAATGTGGGGTTTGGTTTTTGGGCAATTTTGCTACTAATATATTCTTCACATTTTGCTTTTCATTTTTCAAATAAATTTCATGTAATTCCCCCATATATATATATATATATATATATATATATATATATATATATAATGGAAAATTATAATAATAAAACATAAAATTGGAATGGTTGAAAATAATTAATGGAAAATCAACAATATAATTTAATAATATAGACCAATGTTGAAAGAGACACACTTGCATGAGACGGTCTCACGGTGAGATAGGGTATAAGTTGGGCATTGACGCTTTAACACTTTAGGAGGGGTGAGTGTGATTTGTATTAAGTTATACTCCGTCTCATATGAGTTTTTGTCATGTTGAAAATCAAATCAAGCTATTCAATAGTCAATTTGATATTGTTTGATTTTAGTTCAACATGGATACTAAACAAGTTTAAACATATATATATGTTTGGTACAATCTAAAGCTCATTTCAAACTCGAGCTCGATAAGTAAAAAAATAATAATAATAAGAATATCAAACTACTTAAGCTCGACTCGTATTAAATTAAAGTTCAAAACGAATGACAAATTGCGTAGAATTTTAATTTTTTTTAAAAATGAAAATGTGAAAATAATATAAAAAGGGAATCTGCTAAATATTAAATACCATCACACGTCAAAAAAAAAATATATATATATAGAATCGAAATAAATAAATTAAATTAAACTAATAATAAGTATATGTACATAAAAAATTGAAAACAACTAAAGTAAAAAACATAGACTATATAATAGAGGCTAAAAAATTTAGTGCGATAGAATTTTTTTAAAAAAAGCAATCTCTGCAAAAATTAAAGGAAAAAAATTATCTTTTCTCAAGTTAAATGGATTAAAACGGTGCCGTTTCATTCCCCAGCCTGGAGTGTGCTGGTATACCCATCCGCACCGCACCCCTATGTTTCTGATACCAAGAACTATTTTTTCAAATACTCTTAACAAACATTTAAAATATCATACATGATACCACTTAACAACATACCATAAAGAGTTAAAATTAAATAAAAGCAAACATTCGCAAATTAATTAATCATTGTCTTGAGACTCTTGACACAATTTTATAACATTGGCATTTCACCAAATTAAACATAATATCCGCAAAGTCGTCAATCCACACATCACACACCCGCCGCCGCGGAATCCGGCGGCTCCGCCACGGCCACCACACGTCGCCCCCTCTCTGACCGACTATTCTCCGCAAACTTCAAACTCCCCCGATTCAACCCCTTATCCGTCTCCTCCTTATTCCACTCTTTCCCATAATACCCCTCCTCACTCCACTTCTCCCTCCCCTCCAAAAACATGCTCCCCCACTGTGGGAAATGCACCGCCGCCACCGGCAGCGTGCACGCCACAATCATGACCCCCATCCACGTCAGCCCCATCGCCGTCGTGTACTTCGAGCTCGCGAAGAACAGCAGCTGGGTCAGACCCGACCCGAAGTTGCCGCCCGCCCCGGTGAACCCGGAGATCACGCCCAGGGAGCGGCGCGAGATGAAGGGAATGATGCCGAACGTGGCGCCGCATGCGGCCTGCGCTCCGATGGAGAAAAGAACCATGGACGCGATGGAGAGCGGCAGAGTGGTGGCTCGGCCCAGGCAGATGCAGAATACGCCGCCCAGGGTTTGAAGGATCCACAGGTTCCAGAGGCGGCCGCGCATCCCCCACCGCCGTGCCGCCATGTCGGAAGTTAGGCCGCCCGCGGGGCGGGAGACTATGTTGGCCATGCCGAATGTGGCGGCGATTGTGCCCGCCGTGTGGAGATTCAGATTGAACCTGCAGGAGTTTTGTGAGTTTGATAATTATAAGACGTTTTAATTTTGAATTTATGATTAGGAAATTGAGGTGATGGTGTGAGAATTGATTTGTGTTTTAGTAGTATATATGAAGTATGAACCTGTCGTAGAAATACTCGGCGATGACGTTGTCAGTGGTTAATTCTACGCCTAGCGACATGCCGTACAAGAGAACAAATATCCATGTTCTGTAATTTGTAACGGCATACCAAAGAACCTGCAGCATAACATATAAAGAATGAAATTATCTATTTTACAATTTTACAATTGATGTTCCACTTTGTACATGTTCCATAATATAGATGGATGACACGTGTAATAATAAAAAAATATTCAATTAATGAACATTCTAAATCCATGTGATAAAGATCAAGAAAATCCATGTGTTAAAGATCAAGCAAAGTGCAACATCAAATGAAATATATATGAATTGTGGAACAGAGGAATTGAAGTGAACATATATACCCCTTGTTAATTTTCATCAATTGAAATATCTTACTAGTGATTTTACAATGACTGGCGCAAATTTCAAACATATTTATTTAGATAATCTATATATATGTGTTAATTAATTTCAAGAGTTTTATGATCTATTCCGAATTGTCACCATACAGACTTTGTATATACACAGCACCATCAATCTAGGCGAAGTGAGCATTAATTTAAAATGTTTGAAATAGAAACTAACACAATTTTTGTAATAGAGGAATTGAATTGAGATTGATGTTCATGAAATTCTAGATGATCTGGTTTTATTATTTTCTTAAAATTCCAGCTCTCTATTATGCACTCCATTATTTTATTTGTTTTTACATAGATTAATAGTGTTAAATGTTTTAAAATATACGGTCATCATGAATTTATATATATGATGATGGAATTAATTATAAAAAGACGAAAATAGAGATTGGAAGTCATGAAAAAGTTAAAAAAAAAGGCAATACCTTGGAAAATTTGTCTTTGGCGACATGTCCTTTGTTGTGCAAGGCACCAAGATTGCCGTCGGGAAGATCTTGCCCCAAAAGCAAGACCAAAATCCCCATGATGACATGCATCCATCCAGGAATAAAAACGCAATTCTCCAGGCGGTAAGGGCGTGGCTCCGGCCTTCCTGATCCCCTCATAAAGCAGCGGCATCAGCAGCTGGGTCGCCCCGCCGCCCATATTCCCCCACCCGGCCGCCGTCCCATTAACCAACCCTATAATCTTCCCATTGAACATCGTGCTCATCCAAAACTGGCACGAAACGAACGTGGCCAGTGAAAACCCGATCATGAACCTCACCGCCACGTACCCTGCCGCCGATGACACAAACGACATGCAGAACACCGTCGGCGCCGTTATCATGATCAGGAACGTACATGCATACCTATTATATATACAGAATTAACATAAATTAATTAATTGCACACAGCTATAGCTATGTAAGTTAATGTAATTTTTTCATGGGTTGACTAAGATGATTATAGGAAACAAACATGGAATAAGTTGAGTCAAAGATTCAAGGTAGACTATTTCTCTGTAAGAGATATTGATCCGTAGTTAGGTACCCAAAGTACGAAAGTGAGGGAAGAAATAAGAAAACTTCGATTTCCATTGATTAGACTCATAATCAATTGTTTTCTATGTTTTATCGAGTGAGAATTGTGGAATTGGGAGGATGTATTTATAGAGTTCAAATCCCACTAAAAGAAATAAATGAACTAAATTCATAGTATTTTATTTTTTTTATAAGTTGGAAGTTTTAGATAAGATATAAATTATTTGAGTACCTGGGTCCCAGGAGATCGCAGGCGGCCCCCATGGCCAGACGCGAGAAAATGCTGCCTGAGACGGAAGCTATGCCGGCGTTGCCTATGTCCGGCTTGGTGAGGTTGAGGTTATCGCGGATGACGGGGATGAGAGGGGCGGCGGCGAAGGTGGAGACGAAGCAGGTGAAGAAGGCTATCCACGAGAGGTGGAACGTCCGCATGTGGGGTTTTGACAAGGACAGGATCTTGAATACTTTGGCCTTGTGCTCTGAATCCACCGGTACTGCGAATTTAGCCGTTGGATCTGTCGGGATTGTTTCATCTCCGGCGACGGAGAAGGCGAACGACTGTTCTTTGCCGGTTACTCCGTGCATGGAGCTGCCCGGAGAGCTTGTTTCTTTTTCCGCCATTTTTTGTTTTGTGATGAAGACTAAGTTTCAGGATTTTTGGTCGTTTATATAATAAAAACGTGGCGTCCAATCCCACTTGAGTATTGATTACTGTCTTTTTCAGTGTTTGTATGGAACGCGTTGTTCGGTAGACTAGGATTAATAATTAATTGAGTCTTTTTTTCTTTTTTCTTTTTTTTTTAGGAACGATATTTCTTGTAGAAAAAGATATTTTTTTCAGTGGATCACTCTAAGGTCCATATGGGTCATATAAATTATTAGGAGGTCCAACATCTAAAAAAAAATTCTAGTAGGTCCAAAGCCCCCTAATTAAATGACCCACTTACCCTTATTTATTATTGTTTTCTTTTATTTTTCTCTCTCTTTTTTTTTTCCTTTTCTTCTTTTTTCTCATCAAACTTCATCAATTTTAGTTAATTTTTTATAATTTTTCAATTTAATTCAATTTGAAATCTAAAATTGGGTGCCTTTAATTAATTTAATTTAAATTCTAAAATTAAAATCTCAAAATTCATATAAAAATTAAAATATTATAAAAATTTACATATCA
Organism: Stenogyne calaminthoides; assembly: GCA_037126765.1. Lineage (NCBI taxonomy): Eukaryota > Viridiplantae > Streptophyta > Magnoliopsida > Lamiales > Lamiaceae > Stenogyne > Stenogyne calaminthoides. The sequence continues at coordinate 2,772,884 of JBBCBC010000010.1, forward strand.
AAAATAAAAAAATATCAAAAATTTCCAAATTCTCATTTTTATTACAACATGAACATGTTCATCTTCTGACTTAAAATCCTCACCTTCAAAAATTAACAAATCTCAAATCTTCATAAATGAATTTTCAAAATCTCAAGAGCAAACCAACAATTCATCTCCAACCTAGATTCAAGCAAAAAATCACAAACCAACAATTCATCCTTCATCTACATAAAATCTAAAAACCAATAATTCAGCACATTCAACAAAATTCCTTGCATATATCTTGGTACTATCATCCTCCAAAAATTGAGAATCACCTAACAACAACATCAAGAACTTTAAATTTCCCCAAAATCACAAATTCACCACAAATTCTGAATCACCTAACAACAGAGTATATATACATCATATTTTAAATTTCTTATTCAAGAATCACATGCCTTCGATTTTCCATCATTCAAAATGTAGCAGAAACAAAATGTAGCAGAAAATCAAAACTTCCCAACACATATTTTCCATCATTCACCACTCATGGCAAAACATTAATTTGCTTTCGATTTTCAGCAAAAACACTAACCCACAAAACATAAACACCAAAAAAAATTACATGCCTTCGTCTCAAGCCAAACCCAACGACATCGCGAGCCCAGATCCAGAAAAAAGAAATCTAGATCTGCAATTTCTAAATGGATCTTCAAATCACATCTTCAAATCTTCAAAGCAAAAAAAAAACATCAAAAGCAACTCAAATCTTCAAGAAACCCTAACAAAAAATCCAGAACTCAGATCGGAGAATCCAGAATCGAAGAATCCAGAATCAATGTCGCTGCTACACCAGGACTCAGCTCCATCGCTTCCAATTTCCACGAAAACAACAAAACAGGGCACCAATTTCCTGGGAGTGGCGACGCGGAGGCGCTGCGGTGGTGTTCCCTGTGGGGGGGAGGAGGGGGGGAGTTCGTCGTTCGTCCTGGGAGTGGAGACGCGGAGGCGCTGCGGTGGGGAGGGGATCCGGCGGCGGTGGTGTCCCCTGTTTTTGGGCTGGCTGATTTTGGAGATGGTGTTGAGGAGGAAGTTGGTGGTGGTGGTACGATTATTTTGGGTTGAGTGAGAAGTTAGAGAGAGAGGTGTGGAGAGAAACGAGAGACTTAGGGGGGCGGCTGATTTGGTTTAATGGGGAAAGGGGTAGTTTAGGGTTTTTGTGTGGGGGTTTTTGGATCTAGGAGTAATTTATTTTTTGTATGGACCTATGAGTAAGTGGGAGGGGTGTATGGACCTCTAAGTTATTATCTCTTTTTTTTCTTCGTTTGATCTTGCATTTCGATTCTTATGACATATTATATTGTAAAATAATTTATTACTTACTTTCGGTCTCATACTCGATTCATATATTGCCAAAAATGTTCATCCCATATACTCGATTGCTATTCTAAAAAATAGCAAAAAAGTAACCTTGTTTTTTTATCTCTTCTCTACATCTTAAAAATTATATGTTCTCTTTTGCTTTTGTTACGGATTTTACTATGAGAATTATTTATTAGTATTTAAAGTGGTAAAATAACTTTTAATTGAGAATATAGTAGTCCTTTCTACTTAATTTATTATTAAAATATATGACTTTTTGTAGGTAAAAGTAATAGTATGGGATGTAATTTTGAAATTTAGAGTGTGGATAGTGAAAATGAAGTAGTTACTTAATTGTCTTTTATAAAAAGACTAGATAAATAAGTCTGGGATGGTCCTTTTGAGAAAAAAAAGGTAAATAATTTTAGGACGGAGGGAGTACATCTTATGGTATCACTTTATTCATATAAAAATATATATTTCTTTCTTTTTTTTTTATTCTCTTAAATTGATTGAGATATATCATTAACCAAAAAGTCACTATATCCCATTAAATATTCTTTCGTAAAATGCCTCATTATATTTTTTACACACTTTTTTTTTTATGGACGTCCCACTATATTTGTCACAGTCCATAAAAGAAAAAAGTAATACTCCACTAACTATTATTTTAATATTATTCCACTCACTTTTCATCCCAACTATCCCAAATATCTTCACTTTTCATCCATTAAATACTATGAAAGCCCACTATCTATTATTTTAATATTATTTCTTAAACAATTCAACAAAAAAAAGTGGGACAAATATACCGGGATGGAGGGAGTATAATAAACAACTCTTATATTAAAATTTGTGTCAAAAGCAAAGTAGCAAACGAGTATGAGATGGAGGGAGTATCATTAATTAACGGAGTTCTTTTTTTTTTTAACCAATAACTTATATATATATATGGAAAAATACATTTTTTTTTGCCCTAACTTTGACCCCTTTTGATCTTGGTCCTACTAACTTACGGTTTTGATCTTGGTCACAGAACTTTACAAAATTCAACATTTTAGATCACATCACTTTATTGCAGGTAATTAGCAGGTGACAGGACAAAAAAATTGAATTTTGTAAAGTTACAGGACCAAGATCATAATTTAGAGATTTTGATTTAATTTAGTCCTATAACTTAGAAAAATTCGACTTTTTAGTCCTATCACCTGCAATAGCAGGTGACAGAACGAAAAAGTTGAATTTTGTAAAGTTACAAGACTAAGATCAAAAATCGTAAGCTAGTAGGACCAAAATCGAAATTGGTCAAAATTACAGGACAAAAGGATCAATTTTCCCTATATATATTTATATATTGTTGGAAATTTGGTTTTGAGGTGTTTCAAACACTCATGTTTAACCAAAATGTTGGGAAATTAAATATGACAGTATTGTTCTACTCGCGGAGTAGATGACTGTGGTATATTTAAGTTCTCAAAACCGAATTCCGGTGAGTGAGAAATTAATGATGAGACTCGGTCAATGTTTATCCTAGATTTGAATGTGAAGTTATCCACAAGGTTCATTGAGTCTGAGGCGTTTAAATGGCGCTCAAGAGTGGGCCCGGTTCAAAAGCATCCCACATTTTTTGGTGCGCCCTCAACGTCTCTTTTCACGTTTGAGTGTAGATTTCTCTATAGATAGGAAATCACGTTTTCAAAACACACTATTGCAAACATAGAAAAAATACACCGCATATTTTTGTAATCTTTTCTTTGCATACATTTTTACATTAGATTACTTGTTCATACTCCGTTTGAGTTCTCTAAAGCTTTCCTTTTAGTGGAGCTACTGAAATTAAAGTGTGAAATCGTTTTTCCTTTTCGGAGACGTTCTGTAGCGATCCCACGAAAGACTATATCAGGGGCGTAATTTATCTTTCGGGGAAAAGGGTTTTCCTTGACTCAATTTCTGGTTGCTTTTATTGATTTCGTTTTCATGATCAAAATATTTCAACATATATACATCGACCAATTAGAATATGGGTTCAGATTGCTTTTTCTTCTGAAGAATAATGCTTATGCGGTGAGATAGTCAAAGCACGTACGAAAAAGTGTGAGATGTGTGTTTGATTTATGTGCATATTTATTTGTAACATTGTTGAATTTTGATGCTAGCATTTTGGAATGATAGAGACGTATATTCTTTCCAATTATCTTAGTTCACCCTTTCAGGCATTCTAAGATCAGTAGATCAGTTAATTTTCTTTATAATATTCATTTTGTCTTGGTTTGGTTTGTGTTTTTCCAATTTGTTGAATCATTGCCGAATGAAGGTACATGGAAAATAAAAAAATAAAAAAAATTAATAGTTCTAAAATTGAACGGCAGCATGCATTTCATCATATCATAAATTTTTAAAGGGTTTAAATTTTTTGTAGTCCTATAAACTTTAACGTTTTTTGAAATTGGCAACAGATTGTTTTTTTTTTTTTGATTTTGGTCATGTCGGTTATCAAAAATTTGAAATTAATTATTTAACATGTTGTGTGGTCACGAAACAGGTAACCACCACCTATGTAATTATTTTATTTTTTCCATTAATTTCGAAATGCCACATAATTTTTTTTAATCCAAATAATTTGTGTCGTATTTTTTTTCGTACTTTTTTAGGAAGGGGGAGTGGAAATCTGCGTTTATTAATTTAATTTTTTTTTTTTTAGGAGACCCAATAAATCGATCTGGTTCACTTTGTCTTTTTATATACAAATTTTTTTAAACCCGACCTAAAACCCGTCCAAAATTATTAGGATTAAAAAAGTTCAAGTGACACTTCGAAATTAAAGAGAAAAATAAAATAATTACATATGTGATGTTTATCTGCTTGGTAACTTGTTGCAGCAGGTGAAAAAGACCAATTTCAAAATATTAAACTTAACGAACCAAAATCAAAAAAGTCAAAACAATCGGGATCAATTTCAAAACGATCTGAGTTCTAGACTACAAAAAAATTTAATTCCATTATTAAATTTCTGAATAAATAAGTACTTAAGTTTTAGATATAATATTTAGAAATACTAAAAAAATCCATTATTTACATTTAGTTAAACTTAATTAAGTTAATTAATATTAAATACCGGCCATATATATATAAACAACTGCCACATCAGCCTAGAATTGGTCTTCGAGCAATGTCCAATTAAGAAACTCTTAGCTATATGAGAAATAGAAGCTGATCATGAGTTCTTATAACACTCATATATAAAATATGAATTGTTTACAATGATGAGTTGTGCAGAAGTGCAAATGCATTTATCACTAATATTTTTCTAACACATTCAAATATTGGCAAAGTTTCAACTCAACAAATCAGGTTAGATATGGGGTAGCACTGAATTAACATAAAGTACATATGTTGATTTCTTGATAAAATTAACCTGCACCAAATTTAATTTATATATGCGTCATAATATAAACATGCTTCTAATTTGTAGAAACAACTGTTTGACAAACACTTGTGTGAACCCGAGTTTACGGTAATTTTTTTTTTAATATCACTGTTATGTGTAAGAAAATATCACTATTATATATGCATACAAATTATCAATATTATGCACAAAAATTATTATTGTTTGAAAAATACAGCATTTTCTAAACAGTGATAGCTAGTTTTTGTGTATATCAGATATAGTTTTTTTACATAATAGTAATAAAGTGTATGTATAGACCTGGTTTACAGGAGTGTTACTCATTGACAAAAACTTATGTAAACGCGAGTTCACAGTGAATTCGATGTTTTTATATCACTGTTACGTACAAAAATTATTATTGTTACACACAAAAATCATCACTGTTATGTGCAAAAACTATCATTGTTTGAAAAATAAAACACTTTTTAAATAGTGATTATTTTTTTACATAACAGTGATAATATTTATACATACAGTTATAGAGTTCATATATATATATATATATATATATATATATATATATTTTGTTCACGAGAGAGTTACTGTTATGAAGTCTTGATCTTGGATACATATAAGATCTAACATTTTTTTCTTTTGGTAAGGAAGAGACTAAAAACTCCCTTACTCATACTGTTGGCCCCTCAGCCTGGCGGATTACAAATCAAAGGATGTGCCCGAGTAACATACACATGTGGAAGAAAGTCAATATGATTCAATTCTCAAGACAAACCTCCATAATATTTTAATAGAAACATATAAACATATCATCCACGAGGTTTGAATCTGCATTGTTGGGAATTTCTCCCCACATCAAGACAGATTTTATCATTCGTCTACGCACCTAGGCCAATAAACAAAGTCCTCACGTCAAAACAGACTTTACCATTCGACTATATGCACCTAAGCCAAAAAAAAAAAGTTTAACGTCTCCACATTAGAACAGGCTTTACCATTTGACTATGCACCTAGTCCAAAATGGTAACATATCCTCCACGATGTTCGAATTTGCATTGTTGGGGATTTCTTCCCACATCAAGACATACTTTACTATTTGCCTATGTACTTAGGCCAATAAATGACGCCTCCACATCATAACAAACTTTACTATTCGACTATGCACTTAGGCTAAAACAACAACGTTTAATGTCTCCACATTCATAATAGATTTTACCATTCGATTATGCACTTAGGCTAAAAAATGACGTTTAATGTCCCCACATCAAAATAGACTTTACTATTCACATATGTACTTAGGCCAATAAACGATGTCTCCACATCATAACAGACTTTACTATTCAACTATGCACTTAGGCTAAAAAACAACGTTTAATGTCCCTACATCATAACAGACTTTACCATTCGATTATGCACTTAGGCTAAAAAATGATGTTTACCATTCGACTATAAAATAGGGCATGGGGTGAGAGAGGCTCGAACTCTTGACCTCAGGATAACTCTAAGCTATGAGAGCTACGCGCTAACCAACTGTGCCACCACCCCCATGTTGCTTTTGAAACCAGACTACTTTACTAGACTCGCTTTTTTTCATTCAAAGTATAGGAACTAGTCAATTAAAAGGGGTTACGAATTACTTTGATCTGAGACCTGATACCTAAAAAATATAGCCGAAAAAGAAGCTAAAAGAAGAAAATTATACGGATATGATCAGAACATGGCCAATTTAAATATTCATAAAATTAATCAAGTAGTACTGTAGTTGGTTCTTTTTGTTTAGAGGCTTTATTCTATTTGTAATCTATCAAAGGATTTTACAGATAATTTTTGGGTGAATTATTTTTCAGAGAGAAGTTTTTGAGAGGATTATTTATATAAGATTATTTGAATTTTGTGATGTGATGTCCTGATAATTAGAAAATGCAACAGAAGTCGTAAGCATATATGGGGTAAGTAAATGGAGTAAAAGTTATTCAATCAAACGCCCAATTAATCAATTAAAAAAACTCGTTTGCCTGTCAAAAAATAAAAATTAAAAGACTCGTTTGATAAATTAAAAATTGTAAATTCATTTTACTTATTGTATTTTCTCATATTTACACTAATAAATCATTTTGGAGTTGGTATGCTATGAAACTTGTTCACCGTGAAACTTGTTTATCGTGAAATTAATTTTTTTTTTTTCTTTTTTAGTAATATGCATCACACCCTTTAGTAATATAAAAATACACCCTTCATTATCATTCTATGATAATCTCTCTTTATAATATAAGTCACACTCTTCACTTTTATGAGCAATACCCTTTATAATAAAAAGTCACACTCTTTAGTAATATAAGTCACACTCCTTAACCAGATTCACCGTGAAACTTGTTCACCCTATACTTCGTCATCATTTTGTGATTTTGTATTCCTATCAGTCAAATTTCTTTTTCGGTGAATATGATATTTGATATTATTCAAATCAGTATATTTTTATTTATTTTTTTGGGATAATTTGTACAAGTCTCAATGGGATTTTAGTAATTTACACGTACATTCATGACATTAATATATCTCATAAAATAAATTAGTGTTTAGTGAAAATTTCAAAGGGTATATTTCTTTCAGGATTTAGGTGTTCCAGAAAATTCATGACTTCAAAGTGTTATGCATTTAAACATTTTGGTGAATAATAAAAAATATATGTTTATTTAAAAAAAAATTGTAGGGTATAATTTTGCTTTATATCAAATCAATGTATAATAATAATTGATTTTTTAGGCCGCCCGCTCAAGGTAATGACAAAAATAAATATCCTCGCTTACTTTATAACTCGTAGTAGTGGTAAGTAAGGGGTCGATCCACAGGGAACGTAAAATAATTATTATGTTAATTGTATGAGTTTATGAAGTCAAATGCGTAACACAAAAAGGGGGTTAGGATTGAAATTTAATAACTACTACCTAAAACAATAAATCACTATAAAATTAACAATAAATCTAAGAAAGAAAACTCAATAATAAAAAAGCGTTTCCAAATTCGTTCATCCCTTAACTTTAGTGATATTAATCCGACAATGATATTTAGTCTATTTAACTTTAGGATTAATGTCGCCGATTAGTCAACAAGTTCATTTCTAGGTTATTATCTCTTAATTATACTCAATTGAAACAAAACAACTTCTTGAACGATTAACTTTTTAATCTGAGCGATCATATATCACGATCTAAATTTAATTTAGCCAAAAACATTAAACTCTAGGATAAATGACAAATAAATTCCCGAATACGCAAGCTCGATTCGAAAGAACCCGATTTAAATCACCCTGACAAAATACTAATTGTTACCAATTGTCATAAATCTGCAATAATTACGGATTACAAACTTATGAAATAACAGACATATAAGAATAATCTAACATAGGTGATCAATCTAAATTAAATATTCAAGTATGTTAAAAGTTAAAATAAATAAAATAAATAATCTCAATATAAATATTATAAACGTCTCAAATTAATTAACAAATATCAAAATATGAGTTCAAAAATTCCTGAAATTGAAATAAAAATACTGAGTAAATAAGTTCTCAACAGTGCACGTTCTTCATTCTCTTCTTTCTGCGTCGTGATCCTATCAAAAGTGGCGTGGTGGGCCTCATCCCTATGCTGCTACCCTAATTCTTTACTATTTTTTTGCGCGACTCCATTCTTAAGGGTGGCTCCTTTTAAATAGTCCACCACGATTAAAAAAACTCCCAAAAGTCTTGGGTTTTTCCCCGATCCCGGTGGATTGTAAATCGAAGGATATCTTAAATGGTAGACCGCGTGTGACAAAAAAAAGGCGAGATTCAATCGCCGAGATAAATCTCCATAATATTTAAATGGAGAATTTGTCCCACACGAGTTCGAACATGCGTTAGGACTTCTCCCATCACCACAAGTCTTATCAACTTGGGTGATAAGTAGGGGTGAAAAGCGGATCGAATCTGGACGGATAATCTTTATCTGATATCCTAAACCATATTTTTTCTCGAATTGGTCGGATCTGAGAAAAGGGATTCGAATACAAATTCGAATATTGATGTATGGACATGGGATGGATGTCGGATGAATCTGGGCGAATCGAATAACTATAATCGGATAATATATTTCAAACAAAAATCATGAAAATGTGATTGAGCAGCACATAAAAAAAAAAAACTGCGTCTGATATTTCATAAAAGTTCTAATGCAAATTATAAAAATTATATCTTTTGTTAATAATATGAAACTAAAGTTATATCGCCCGTAACCATCACCACTCCAAGACAACATAAACGCCTACATAAGTATTAAGTACTAATATTATATTATTATATATATTAATATAAAATATAAACCGGGGGCTTAGCCCACATTGTCCATTCAATACTTTGAATTTCTCTCCGTTTGAATGGAAGACTGATGTTCGATTCCCTTTGTGAGCAATTTAGAGTTATAGGAGTTAAAAAGGTGGATTGGTGATTTAAATGGAGTATTTGAGTGTTTTGTGTCTTAACTTCTTAACAACTAACTTTGCTTGATCAATTTTTTTTTAAATTTAAAAAAATAAAAAAAAATAAAAATAAAAAATCCGGATATCTAGATTTACTATCCGATAATATCCCGACAAAATATCGGAAAAACTTCGAATACGATCGGATATTATGTATTCGAATCCGATTAGAAGTCAACTATCCCTATCTGAATCCGTATCCGTCCAGGATCTTAATTTTTATCTTAGAATTAAACGGACGGGATATGACTCCGGATCTATCGAGAAATATCCAATCCGTTTTCACCCGACTAATAAGTATGATGGATCTACTGAAATCTTCCTAATAAGTATGGTGGATCTACTATCGTGTAGTGTCTGCCTTTTTTAAGTCTTCAAGAATTGGGCCTTCACTGGATTTTTTAGTATGGGCTTTTTGCAACATAAATCTGGCCCAACAGTTTTTTACTTTTGTATAAACTTCTTATTAAAAAACAATACTCCATAGAATGCATCTAAATGTATAAAAAAATAATACAAGAGTAGATCAAACATGAAATAATATCATTAAAACACACATAAATAATTAATCATGTCATCTTAATACAAATGAATTTAATAAATTGCACTTTAACCTATTAAAAACATGCATAATTTACTACTTACCAATTTTATATTATATTATATAAAGAGTGAGAAAAATAGTGATGTGATTGTATTAAAAAATTTAAAATGTAGGTATATTTTATAGGAATGAATGTTAAAATTCAATTTTAAATCTCAAACTATAATGAGACGTATTCACAAAATATTAAATTCATTCAATTGCTTTTCGAAACAAACATACCCAAAGACAATTACATTGAGATTTGAAAGTTTTTAAGAATAATAAAAATTATGTGTTTGTTTTGAAATTTTTGTAGGATAAGATTTTGTTTTATGTCAAATCAATGTTTAATAGCTAGTGATTCATGTCGTATTATTATATTTTTTTCCGTCCTATAGTTGATTGAACATGTATTGTACACACAAATTTTAAGAAAATAATTATTTATTATTATTAAAAATGATAAAATTAGTTTTTGATGAGGATTAAATGATGGGGGGAGGTATTGTATTGAGAGTAAGAAAAATAGTAAAGTAATTATACTGAATTTTGTAAAATATTGTTATATAAATATAATTTATAAAAATTGTTGTTGAAGCCTAATTTTAAATTTTAAATTATAATAAAATGTGATTCACAAAATTTTAAGTTTATCCAAATGAGTTTCGAAACAAACATTTTGATTGATGAGAACTGAGAATGATCAATGGGGCTAAGTAGTGAATGTGGTATTTGGGTACTAGCGACTAGCGAGGTGCACTTCTAAAGATTCACCTCATACAGTGTTCGACTTTCACTTTATTTTCATAAAAATAAACATAAATAATTTTAGACTCCGTTGAAATTCGAGGATTTCATACACAGATCACCACTCTCTCCACTTGATATGCATTTTTATAGTTATTATTTTGTAAATCTATTCATTTCAAATTCTCTCTATCCAAACGAAGTCTTATTGTTTTTTTATCACCCGCTCATTCTCTCTCCTAGTTTCATACCATTCGTTTCCTCTCATATTTTTCTTTAACGTATTTATTCTCTTTTCAAATTATTTTCTAACTGACAATGATAAAATTAAATAATGAATTTAACATAAATTTTTAGGCAAAAATTTATATATCAAGTGTATGGTACAATTCAAGTGCAGTTTTTTAAACATGTAATTTGTTTAACTGTAACGTTTAATTTATTTGCACTGAAGCATTCAACTTTTTCGCTGAAAATAAATTGAAAGTTTTAATGAAATAAATTAAACATTTAAAAAATACATTTGAATTACTTGTGACAGACTGTCAACACACTTTGAAAACCTATTCAAATCCAACCCTACTCATGATCATTCCCCTATAACAAAATATAAATATACTATTAATTGAAGTGCACAAATTCACTTTTTAACCTAATTGAAGTGGAAATTCATTTATTATTATGTGAACATAAACTTTCAATTAAATAAGGCTATGTTTACTTTGGGTTTCCCTAGCATAGGTTCGGTATGTACTATGTACGACTATGGTTTTGGACAAGTTTGGGTTGGGTATTGGACTCTATTAACATATAAAATGATTTTTGGTAAGCTCAACAAAAATATTATTAATGTATGCTAATTTTATTTTAATAAGAATATCAACAAAAGCTCTATATTAATTTCTCATTAACAAAATAATCATATATTAAGAGTTAAATTTCATAAGAAAATTAATATATCACTTTTGAGAATATTCGTTGGTTAACTTTAAATTTTATTAATATTTACTTATTTATTTTAATATAGATAACATTGTTAATTTTAATTTTAATAAAAAAAATATTTTTAAATTAATAACATATGCGAATTTTACATATCTCTATGATGCAAAAAGAAGATTTGTTGATCTATTGTTGCTGCATTATTAATCGTTTGTGGAGTATAGTTTATTATTTTTATGTTAGTCATAAATATTTATTTTGTTAGAATTTTAAATTAAATTATGTATAAAGTTTATTATAATAATTTTTAAAATCTCATGCTAAAATTTTAAATTTCTATAAAACTTTTACTTTTTCTATTTATTTTAAATATGTATTGCTCATTTCAGATGGTTAGCATGAAAGTGTGCATACCTATTTCTAAACCATAGACCAACCACACCTAAGAAAAGTAACTATACCCGTATTCTAATAGCATCAAGTTAAATACTTCCTCTTTTTTTTTTTCTCAAATTTGAACATTTGTAAAAAATTGTTCATCTCAAAATTAATTAAATATTTATATAAATAATAATAAAATATTTTTTATTTATATTTATAAAATATCTCAATATTACACACAATGACATTATTTGTCCATACTAAAATCAATTTTATCTCTTTTAATTTATATAAATGTTAAAAAATAATTTTACCCCTTTTATTAATAAATAATTTGTTTCTTAAAAAACGTGCAAATAATAAATGTTATGGAAACTTGACAATATTTCTAAAAATATATTTTATGCTATTTGAATAAAAGATAAATTTATCACTATTTTTGGTATTGGTTGTAAAGCACGAAAACGAACCGCAAGGTGGGAGTTGTAATTGGCGCGCCAGTGACAGTGGGAACTGAAGGAACAGCTGCAGCAGCGGCAGAGCAATGACAGACACGGAAATGGAAATTGCGCATATATACGTACACAATAAACTGCATATAACAACAAAATTTTCATCTATTAGTACGGCATTTATTCATAAATTTCTCAGTCGTAGAGTCGCAGAGCATCATTGCTCCGCCTTTCATCAACATTAGCTGTGGAGGAAAGGGGAAGACGAAATTGCTAGGGTTTCTTTCGCCTCGAGAAAAGGTAAAATGTTGCTTTGTTTTCTTCCTCTTCATTTTAGGTACTACTTTTTTGAAGACGCATGCTAATTTTAATTCGAATTGCTCAAATCTATAATGTAAACTGCTTGCAGCGTAAATGAAAGGGGGATTTATGGATACTGCGAGTAATTAGGGCACGAACAGGAAGAAAGGTCTTGGTGCTATCCGAGTTTCGAAAATGAAGATAAGTGGTAGATCATATAAAAATTGGATGAATTCATTGGCGAAGGCCAAGAGATCAGGTTAGTTATTAATCTCTCCATATTTACATTTTTAGCAGCATTCATAGATTTCTTAATATGAATAGGTCTTACGGTGAGATGGAAGATAATTTGGGGATGACGTTTTAACACTTTGAAATGAGTGAGTGTTAATTTGTGCTATCTCATAGTGAGACTTCTCACACAAGTTCTTGCCTCTTAACAAATATGCTCGTGTTTACAGATCCTTCAATCCAGAGAAAGAGAAAGAGTGGGGAAGTAAATGGTACTGAACCAAATGACTCTGAGGAAGATGATAAACCGATTTGGATAGCCCTGTTTCCCACATACTGCAGGAAAGGTATTACCCAGTAAGAGAAACAAATACAAGTCAGGCACCAATGGTTATCTTTTTTCTTTTCTTTTAACTTAAGTGAGATAGTATTATGACGGTTTGAGAATGGTATTAGTTAGATCTGGCACCCATTTTAATACCTGTCTCCTGTTTCATTTTCTCTTTTCCCTTTGCCAAATTGAATATTTGATGCATACGGAATGTTGGCAGGGTGGATTTTGTGCTGAGGCGGGTGAAAACCTCTAGTGATGCAGAGAAAAGTAATATCTCAAATGATTCTACCCGATCAAAGGTATGCGTCAACGTTGTTGCAATTAATGATATTGATTGGTTCACTTATTAGCATCTTAGTTGACTTGTTCTGCTAGTAAGTAACTGTGAAGACTTGAAACTTACTGGTTATATTGCCAGACCTATTAATTGTATTGATATTGGAGTTCTGCATCTTCTGCATTTCAGCAGAAATGACTACTTTTCCTGATTGTTACCTTTGGAATGAAGCTTTATTGTGTCATGTTTAATGCACAATTATGTATTTACTGAAGAATATTGTTCATCAACCTGGTGGTGTTCATGTGGCTTTGATCTATCTAAGTCTCTTTAGTTTCCTGGATTTATCTCCATGTTGTATTTGATTATACGGATTTATTACATATACTTTATTATGTGAAGTTGCAGAAAAGAATTTCTGATAATCAGTGTAACATGGATGGGCCCTAAGCTGCAAGAGAACTTCACACATTCTGTTGAAAATGCGCCCAAGTCTATACGACCAAATTTGTGGAGTATTGGGTTCCTGTTAGGCTCTCCATCGAGCAAACAGAGTTGTACTGCGGCTCTCTGTACTTTCGAATTCAGTGGTTTTATGCTCTTCTTTCACGCTTTATGCAAAAGAAACCCTTCACAAGATAATCGTCTCAGACAGAAAGGTTAGGATTTTTCTTTAAAGTTGATACTTGATTAGGCTGGTTAAGATTAGTGCTCCTATGCAGAATTTTATGTTCAAATTTATTATATAATTAATGTGGTTGGTGTTACCTCATTGTTTTCCTGACATGCTGATAAATAAACTTTGTCTCAGTGTTGCTATCATCCTAAGCTAGTGGATTCATCCATGTGTGAATCTTTGAGACAACGGGTACCTGATCCTGAAAAAATATGATGCAGAAATTAAATTGAGCAGCAAATTGCTGCTACTCCACAAGATGCTTCAGGAGAGTATCAAGAGAGGACTAAGAGTGGTTATCCTTTATCAGGTAGTTAGAACAACTATGTATTTGAATATAATGAATCTCCTTATATTTAAGATACTAATTTGACAGTCAGAGAAACTTTACTCAACTGTTCAACACCTAATTATGTTATTCATGTAGTTGCATGCTTATATATCTCTGATTCTTGGCCAACTTACAAATTTACAATGCTTGTTACATTTGCTTATGGTGACCATCTTTCCTTTGTTTCTGATGTTTTTTCTTTGATTGATATATACTCTTGCATTCGATTAATATGTGGTTTTCATTTTAGTCTCTTTACAATGAAACAGACACTTGCGAACACAGGACCGACTTCTACTGGACATATATTGGGCGACATTATTCATGAAAAATTTGGTGAAGATTCATTTGTACACATTCTTGGTGAAGGGTTATTATCCAAGGCTAGATGGCAATCGCTCGTGAACACTTAGAACGACAAAGGGAACGGGAAATTCATTTGTTTAATGTCAACCCGAGCTTGCATACCAAGCATTCATCTTCAATCTGTAGATATCGTTATATTCTTCAACAGTGATTGGGATCCAATGAATGACTTCAGGGCTCTCCAAAAGATCAAACTAGATTCCCAACTCGATCATGTCAAAGTCTTCCGATTATATTCAGCTTACACCGTGGAAGAAAAAGCTGCTAATGCTAACCAAACAAAGGCACTTCTCCAGGCGTAATATAACTAATTTAAGGCGAAGTACATGTCATGGGCTGCTATCTTGGGGTGCCTACTATTTGTTCGAAAAGCTTGATGAGTTCCATGGCTCGACTTCTGATGGTACCCATCCGGTTATTTCTGATGCAGAATCTTTTGTGGAAGATGTTTTCCTCGAGCTGTCAAATTTATTACCAAACAATGAAGAGATCAGTAGGCATACAGAGAGTTCGTATATTGTGGAAGTAGAGCAGATTGGAGGTTTATACAGTAATTGAATTTTGGGAATATGTTTTTATGATGCAAAAGAATTGTGTGTATCATCAGGTACTGAATTACTTGATCTCTGTTTTCAGGTATGAAGAAATGACATCTAAATACAAAGTAGAGTATATAAGCTGGAGGTAATTTTTGATCAATTGAATGGTTTCATTTTAAGACTAAGGATATCAGAATGTTTGGTTTCATTTCACTCTTCCACTTTGCTTCTACAATGATGAAGACAATCTTTTTTGTTTTAAAATTGTTTTGAAATGGATCTTTCAATCTCCCAAAGAATCATTGATTTTCATAATGTTTAAATAACTCTGTATCTTATTTTGTGACTCATATGTATTAGCATTTATGACTATTTTGTGATATTTTGCCATGCAGGTGCAACTCAAAATTCAATCAGAGTTGCACAGGTACTTGTATTTCTTGTTTGCGGCTCTATTATTTCATTGTATGTAATACAATCTTGTTTTTTTTTTTTTTTTTTCATCAAATAGGTTTTCTGAATTTTCATTTTCAGTGGATGCTCCAAATTCCTGGAGCAACTGCTTACATATGGGATCAATTGGAAAAAAGACAAATATGGAGAGGAAATGAAGAAACATGCAACAAAAGCTGGTGTTAAATTAAGTTCTCTGTCTCGGATTCAGCTCTTTTTTAGTACGATCATTATCTGTTTTATAACTAACACTAGCATCAAAATGATTCTTATTAAGGGGACTATCAGCAGATATTTTTTCTCCAAGATCATTATGCTATAACCTTGTATATCTTATACTCTTTAAAGTTACTTTTTCATTCCCTGAGTATTTTGTCATTCCAGATTTTCTATAAGTATATTCCAGATTCAATGATGGTAATATTTCTTATGTTGCTCCCATGGTTGCTTTAGGTTCATTATCATGAAGACAAAACTCCAACGGGTACTTGTGCTGTTTGTGTGAATGGTAGTGAACGGTCAGTCTCCCAAATGGCTACATTTGTTTCATATTGGTTCCATTCTGTCACATTTACTGTACTATATTTCATATTTAACTGGTGAAGACAATCCGTAAGTTTCCATGTCGCACGAACTATACAATATGTGTGGTTTTTATTGTTTTTTTCTGCTTTATGCCAATTTATAATGGAGATAAGTATATGCAAGATAAAAAAATAATTAGGTTGCAATAATTTATGAGATAAAAGATTATGGAATTCAAGAGGCGTAAGTGTGAGGGATTACTCATTTTGTTTCTTTTTTCATTTGCTAGATGCCAAATTTTGTCTTGGTTTTGTTTAATTTGATGTAAAAAATATTTACTTCTTAATAAAATGTCTTATGTATAAGTTAGAGGATATGCCTGCACCGAATATAACAGTGAGATATGATTCATATAGCCAACCCACACAGTGAAATGAAGGCTTTGCTTGTTGTTGCATAATGCCTTATTTTGATTAGAGTATGATCTATCATTTTTGGACATTTCTTTTAATGTTTATTATATGCCATTATTCAAAGATATTGCCAGTAACATTTTCTTTCTCATATTTATACAGTCTGTAGAAAAATACTTTGAAACATAGTAATAAACTTATGCTAAGATTTTTTTATGGTTCAATGTCATCTTCCTCCCAAATACAAAACACTGCATGCAAGTATAATTGTGGTAGGCATTCTGACCTAATAGTCATTTAAATGGTAAGGGGACAAATATATTTATTATAATTTTTTTTAAAAAAAATCACTTGATATATTTTTTTATCAATATTTTTTGTTGCATTCATTTATTGGACTAACCATATTAGAAAATGATATCATTGCAGATCACTTGTTGCCAATTTATCAGCTGCAAATTGCTATAAAATTGATCATTTGAAGAGACCAGAAAATTGGGCATTGGGTAATTATTGCATACATAATAATGCATGCCCATTTTATGCTTTTTATAAAACTTAATCATATTTTTTTCTTTTTCGACAGTGGAAAAAGCTAAATTCTACTACATTGCTGGATTTTTTCTCATAGTTTCACCTGAGTCTATAATGTTGGTTGCTGAGCGTGCTGCTGCTAATAACAAAGTCTGAAATTATAAATTTGTTATTTCCTTATATATTTTAATGTTCAATGAGACTCCGTTTCTAAATAGTGATTATTATGTAGGTTTTTATGATGAATCTTTCTGCTCCATTTATTTGTGAGTTCTTCAAAGATGCACAAGATAAAGCATTACCGTAAGGCTAAGATGTTATTGATTACATTAAATATTTAAGAATGGAGCGTTATGGTTGACAGCCTTTTATTGTTTGATTTTAGGTACATGGACTATGTCTTTGGAAACGAAACTGAGGCAAGAACTTTCTCCAAAGTTCATGACTGGGAGGTAGCATATATGTTTCATTAACAAACTGACCTATTGTTCATTCCATTGACATGGAGTTATTTTGGTGCTTGAAACAGACTGAAAAGCGTCGAATAAATAGCTTTGAAAATCTCCCAATTGCCAAAGAAATCTCAAACCCACAAAAAAGGATTACTGTTATTACACAGGGTGCAGATCCAGTCGTGGTTGCAGAAGATGGGAAAGTGAAGTCGTTCCTATAATTTTGTTGCCAAAAGAAAATTGTGGACACCAATGGTGCAGGTGTGTGAATATTCCATGTTTGATTTCCACATTAGTAACGATAATCAACAATATCCATGGGGAGACCCTTTTGTAATTGGTTCCAAATAGATTGAGTTAAGTTGGGTGTGGGTTGATTTGAGCTGTGTAAATTTGCACGAAAGTGTTTGTGTTCTGCATTGGCATTAATTTATCTTTTTTCTTTATGTTGCAGGAGATGCATTTGTTGGTGGATTTTTGTCTCAATTGGTTTTTGGATAAACCTATTGAAAATTGTGTAAAAGCAGGTTGTTATGCTGCTAATGTTATTATCCAGAGATCTGGTTGCACGTACCCAGAAAGCCCGATTTTTAAGTAAGAGGCATTTCCTTTTTATTTATATTTTTATAAACTCCGAACCCGGAAATTGATTTGCTATCCTTAGCCTCCGGGGAACCCTTTAGTGGAACAATCTGCTGAATTTGAACTCTGCTGAATTTGAACTGTATAATTTACTTGGTTCTTTTTTATTTTGTTATTTCTTAATTCTTTATCCGTGGATGAAACGATTGTGTAGTAAGGAATAATATGTGATTGTGTTGATTCGGTTTCCACTTTTTATCTTAATTTTTTTAAAGTTTTGATAACTAACTTGTCAATTATTTAATTTAATTCATGAATTTTAAGCCTCAAGTTCATCTACGTGACTTGGTTGAAAATATCAAAATTTATAATGGATTTTAACTTTTTAAGGCTGAAGTTTTGTTTTTTGTTTTTTTTTTTGTATCTTCAACGAAAAAATAGCATTTACCTAAACAGTGATATCAATATGATTGCCAAAATAAATTGAACTCACGTAACAAATTAATTGTTATGGCTTAATACTAGATTAAAATAAATTTATGCATCATAATTTTTATAAGAAAAAAAAAACTTTGTTTATCAATTACATTTTTCTTTTTTAAATTTTACAATTCAGTTCGCCAATCTATTTTTTGGTCTAATAGCCGCTGTCATGCACGGTTACAAAAGGAAATGCTCTGTATATAATAAATGGTATAAGTGTCGAATCGCTCCGTGCCTTTGTCGCAGATTCTAGAACCGAACGTTTCGTGTCTATTTATTTGATTTTCTATAAATGTTTTGTCCACCGTATCATTGCCCGAATTGATTCATGCCTTTGTTGCAAATTTCAGAATCGGTCGCTTCGTGCCTTTGTTGTAGAACCCAGAACCGATTTGCTAGGCTTTCTAATAGATATTGTATTAGTGCCTCCAATCACTTTGTGCCTTGCTGCAGAATCCAGAACCGATTTAATAGGAGTACAAATGCAAACCAAATTAGATACCTTTATCGCAGAACCCAGAATTGATTTATCCTAGAATCCATAATCGATATATTTGGGGCATAAATACAAAAAAAAAATTAGATAGCTTGAGAAATAAGAAGGTTAATGGGGGGTACAAATGCAAACCAAAAGCCAAACTAATTATGTTTTGGTATATAATAATCAAACCTTGATTATGTTTGGCATTAAAAGAAAATTATAATTTATTTCTAGTTTCATTTATATATGTGATTCAATGGTTTTTAGATATTTAATTTGCTTATTTATAATATTGTACTATAAGTTATCAAGGCGAACAAATTTTTTGATTGAGTCGAGTTAATTTTTTTTTTAAAGATTAGTTCTCGAGCTTCGAATTTAATAATTTAGTCAAATTTGAGCTCGAGTCCGCTCATTTATACTCTAGACATAATATTTAAAAAAAAGTTCTTAGGAAGAATTTTTTTTTTTCGAATTAAACTAAGAAAATGATGATTAGAGATGAAGTTTTTAAGCCTATTTATAATACCATGCTTCCCCAAATGGATATTGGATATCGGCCTGATCAAATGGCTACTATGTTCTTATATCTTAGATTTAAAAATGGACC